>JARQOD010000006.1:273087214-273368497 GCA_033576555.1 Oophaga sylvatica
CCGGCCTCTTGTGCGGTTGTTATGACACATGAGCCCGGTACCGAATCAGTGCTGGCGTCACTGTCCCCTCCTTTGTACAATTGATCATGCACAGGAAGTCAGAGATCAGCTGCAGCCCCAGCTAGCTTTTAGATCAAGAAGGGGATGTCCTAGTAGTGGAAAACCCATTTTTGTAAACACAACTTAACATGAACATCAGCACATGACAAATTACCATGTAATTATTTGTTTAGCGAAAAGTGGGCAATATACAGAAGTTTGTGAAAAATTAAGTACACCTGATGAATTAATATCTTTTCGAACCATCTTTAACAGCAATAATTTTAATGATCATTTTCTGTATGACTCAGTCTCTCACATTGTACTAAAGAAATTTTGTCTCAAACCTTTTTAAAATATTGCTATTGTTCATTGAGGTTTTTGGAAACTAAGGTCCTGACAGCATTTAATTGGGTTGAGGTCTGCACATTGACTGTGCCATTGCAACACCTTGATTCATAACTTTCTTCAGCTATTCTCATGTAGATTGGCTTGTGTGCTTGGGATCATTATCCTCTTGCATGACCAGTTTCAGCCAAGCTTTAGCATTTAGAAAATGACCTCATATTTGACTCTGGAGCTCTTTGGTGCATGGAGTTCATGATTGATTCAATGACTACAGGGTGTCCAGATACTGTGGCTTAAATATTCACCCCTCATTGTAGTTTGTTCAGATGCAGCTTTGCTAACTTTAGCCATTCTTGCCATGTTCTTTTTAGAAAGAAGATTCTGCAAGCAACCCTCCCAAATGAACCTACTCATTCAGTCTTTTTCTAATTGTACTGTCATGAACTTGAACATTTTAATATTAATATTAATTCTATTAACTGAGGCCTTTGGTGTCTGAGCTATAGCTCTTGAGGTTTTGCAATTTCTCTGTGCATTGCGCGGCCTGACTTTAGGGTACATTTGCTGTGACATCTATTCCTGGGAAAATTGTCAACTGTCTTGTTTGTTTGTTTATCTTTCTCCCTGTAGAATTATGGACTCCAAATTGTTTGTAAATGGCATTTACAAGTATATCCTTCTAAAATTGATGGGGGCAACAGTTGTGTAGATGTTTTCTGATCTCTTTTCTCCTTGGCTTTCTGTCAAGATTTTACATTTTGAACTGGATACATGCTGTAATAGTGGCTACAGAGCAGAATTACAACATTGTTGTCTTTTAATTTTGCTTTGCCGTTGTGGAGATATTAGCAAAGTATTTGGCACCTAATGAGTTAACCTTTTAAGTCCAAGTGAGTGTTATCAGATAAAAACTCATTACATGGAGAAGTACAGGCCCCAGTGAAAACACCCACTTGGACTTAACTTGAGTTAACTCATTAGGTGATTGCTTACATCTCTGCAAGAGAGAAGCAAACATTATGAACAAAACAAACATTTTATTCTGCTCTGCAGCTACTATTTTACCTTTTGTCCAGCTCAACTTGAAAAATTTAGTGAAAAGTCCTACCTGCTGGAATTCTCTAAACCAGCAACTCGCCAAAACTTCTGCTTTTATAGATGGGGTCAAATTTGCTGATGAACAATTAACCAAGGACATTTGATTAGCGGCACTGTACTTAACCCCTCAACTTTGGTAAAATCAGTAAGGGTGTATTTGAAGTTGTACACACTGCCTTGCATCTTAGCCCAGTTTTATATTGAGTAATGAAATTGTGTAATTTGTGTATTTTAAGAGCAGATGCTTTTTGTTGTGTCTAATATGTAGAAACATAGAATTCAAAAAGGATATACCGTAGTAAGCTTTTTCCATGACTGTATTCTGTTAGAAAGTGATGATGGAAAATACAGCCATTGTACACATGTTCTATCTAGCTGATTGTGCTAAGCCAAATGCATTATTGTGTTGTTCATTCTTTTAGACAAAGGTGAAGGAGTTAAAGATGAACCCAGAAAATTAAATTGATCTGTGGTCAAATGGGATTTGACGTTAGTAAAATGGTATCATATATTGATGTTTGAACAATCCACTTATCTCTGAAAGATAATCTCAGAATTTGCTAAAAAGAGCACTCTTTTCTCTTCCTCATGTTACTGGATATTCTTGCAAATTGCATAGAAAACTCAGAATTTTCTCCTAAAATGGATTCTGTTTAAAGCCAAGTGATGGCTATTTTTTTCTTAAGCAGAAAATACTTGAATGTATTATGAACTACCAGGTGGCAAGTGCTCACTTAAAGTGACACAATTAAATATGAGCGTATCTACTGGGTGAATAGGAAATCTTATATTGTAGATAGTTAATAATTTTAAGAAAGAGTAGAAACATGAGCTTAATGATAGAAACTAAGCATTGTTCAGAATCTGTCACATGCAGGGTTAACTTTGCGGCTCCATTTCTATATTACTATATTGACATTACTATAAACTTAGCTGCAGTGCCATATAGCATCTAGTAATTTCACTATGCGCATCAGGTTCTTAATTAAGCTCAATTGACTTTCTGTATGAAGCACCAAGGTCCAGGAACCAGCAAATAGATAAGTAGTGAGCATATAAATACTGTATGTGGTTTACATAGGTTCATTGTGTAAGAATAACCCCTTGGTCTTATTCTCCTGTAGTGGTACATGATATGGCACCAAGTTTACCTAGTCACAGCTTCCAAACACTTTTTAAACCAATACATCCTCTTAGATCTTGGAAATTCTTTGGAAAAGTTTGAAACAACGTTTGTCTTTCAAAATGAGAGGAGTTTTCCACTGTGCTTAAAAAAATCAACAACTACAAACAAAATTTGGTTTAAAAAGAAAAGATATATATATTTATATATTATATATATATATGTATATATATACTCAACCCTGGAAATCCCCCTGCTCCAGCGATGTCATTCCAAAAGTCTCAGCCGGACCTCTATTGATGACGTCCCAACCCCAGTCTCCTTTTACTGCGTGACATAATCGCTAATGATCCAGTAGAGACTGAAAAGATCGGCAGCAGGTTCCCGGGCCAATTGTATCATCTTTTTTTTATTCCCCTGGCTTACTGCTGTCAGTTTCAGAAACCTGCCAGAAAACTCGTTTCCACAGTACAGTCCAAACCTTGGAGTCTCCCCCCAGATTCCCATTGTTTTGAGATGTCCAACATGCTGTACAAGTGAAATATAGTCAGGTGTCCATTGCTTTTAATAATTGTTTTTTTTTTCAAAAACCTTTTATTGTGAACAATGTTCTTTAACCAGTTCAAGACTAAGCCATTTTCTTCAGTTCCTGACCAATACATGTGAGTTAAAGGGAATCTGTCAGCAGTTTTTGGTGCATTATCTGGAGGGAGCATTATATAGGAAAAGAAATGTATCACTTAGTTTCCTGGGTGCAGTGGTTCTGACACAATCAGAATTTTTAGATCAGAGCTGAGAAAGCTAACCCTGCCTACACCAGACACTGTATGTACATTGTCTATTGATGGTGAGCTGCCTATAACAGGAGGGGGCGGAGTCGGCTAACAGTCATGTGCAGATTATTATTATTATTTATTATTATTTATTTATATAGCACCATTGATTCCATGGTGCTGTACATGAGAAGGGGTTACATACAATTACAGGTATCACTTACAGTAAAACAAACTAACAATGACAGACTGATACAGAGAGGAGAGGACCCTGCCCTTTCGGGCTTACATTCTACAGGATTGTGAGGCAGGAGACAGTAGGTCGGGGGGTTGCAGCAGTTCGGTGTTGGTTGAGGCGATATCTCCGGTAGTGGTGAGGAGGTAGCAGGGTCATTGCAGGCTGTAGGCTTTCCTGAAGAGATGGGTTTTCAGGTTCGTCTGAAGGATCCGAATGTGTTTGATAGTCGGACGTGTTGGGGCAAAGAATTCCAGAGGATGGGGGATATTCGGGAGAAGTCTTGGAGGCGGTTGGGTGAGGAGCGAATAAGTGTGGAGGAGAGAAGGAGGTCTTGGGAGGATCGGAGATTACGTGAGGGAAGATATCGGGAGATTAGTTCAGAGATATAAGGAGGAGATAGATTATAGATGGCCTTGTAGGTCAGTATTAGTAATTTGAACTGGATACGCTGAGGGAATGGGAGCCAATGAAGAGATTTGCAGAGGGGAGAAGCGGAGGAGTAGCGAGGAGAGAGGTGAATTAGTCGTGCAGCAGAGTTAAGGATGGACTGGAGAGGTGCGAGGGTGTTAGCAGGGAGGCCAGAGAAAAGGGTGTTGCAGTAGTCGAGGCGGGAGATGATGAGGGCGTGCACAATCATTTTAGTAGATTGAGGGTTGAGGAAAGGACGGATTCTTGAAATATTTTTGAGCTGAAGGCGACAGGATGTAGAAAAAGCTTGGATGTGCGGTTTGAAGGACAGGGCAGAGTCAAGGGTTACTTCGAGGCAGCGGACTTCTGGTACGGGGGAAAGCGTGATGTCGTTAATTGTGATAGATAGGTCAGGTAAGGAAGATCTGTGGGATGGGGGAAAGATTATGAGTTCAGATTTGTCCACATTGAGTTTGAGGAAGCGGGAGGAGAAGAAGGAGGATATGGCTGATAGACACTCGGGATTTTGGAGAGCAGAGAGGTAACATCTGGGCCACAGAGGTAGATCTGAGTGTCATCATCGTAAAGGTGGTACTGGAATCCGTGGGACTTTATGAGTTGCCCCAGGCCAAGTGTATAGATTGAGAAGAGTAGGGGTCCTAGAACAGAGCCTTGGGGGACTCCAACGGAGAGAGGGTGGGACGAGGAGGTAGTGTGTGAGTGGGAGACGTGAATGTGCGGTTGGAAAGGTATGAGGAGATCCAGGATAGGGCGAGGTCCTTGACGCCAAAGGAGGAAAGAATCTGTAGTAAAAGGCAGTGGTCAACTGTGTCAAAAGCAGAGGACAGGTCAAGAAGCAGGAGTATAGAGTATTGTCCGTTCGCTTTGGCTGTAAGTAGGTCATTAGTAATTTTGGTCAGGGCTGTCTCAGTGGAGTGATGGGGGCGGAAACCAGATTGTAGAGTGTCAAAGAGCAAGTTAGAAGAGAAGTGGTAGGAAAGCTCAGCGTGGACGTGCTGCTCCAGGAGTTTGGAAGCGAATGGGAGCAGCGATATTGGGCGATAGCTGGACATAGCGGTTGGGTCGAGGGTTGGCTTTTTAAGGATAGGCGTGATTGTGGCATGCTTGAAAGCAGAAGGGAAGGTACCGGAAGTTAGTGATAGGTTGAAGAGGTGTGTTAGGGATGGAATAATAGTGGTGGTGAGGTTGGGGAGGAGGTGGGTTGGGATGGGGTCAAGTGCACAGGTTGTGAGGTGCGATTTGGAGAGAAGACAATTAAGCTCCCCTTCAGTTATATTGGAGAGGGAGGTTATGGGGTTAGGGCATTGGTCTGGTATACAAAGGGGTTGTGGTGGTTGAACAATGAAGACTTGCCCTTTTTTGGTCGATCTTATTTTTGAAGTGTGTGGCAAAGTCCTCAGCAGAGATGAGGGAGGAAGGAGGGGGCAGTGGTGGGCGGAGGAGGGAGTTAAAAGTTTTGAATAACTGTTTGGGGTTGTAGGATAGGGAAGATACGAGGGTTGTGAGTAGGCCTGTTTAGCAGAGGTGAGGGCAGATTTGAAAGAGAGTGTTGCTTGTTTGAATGCAGTGAAGTCGTCTTGCGAATTTGTTTTTTTCCAACGCTGCTCTGTAATCCTGGACACTTGCGGAGCTTTTTAGTGGTGTTATTGTGCCAGGGTTGTCTGTTGGTACATCGCACTCTGCCATGAACGAGAGGGGCGACCGTGTCAATAGCCGATGTGAGAGTGGCATTGTAGAAAGCAGTGGCACTGTCTGTATCGTGGAGTGAGGATATTGATGCCAGTGAAAGAATAGAGTCAGAGAGTGTGTGGATGTCTAGGTGTGCAAGGTGTCTGCGGAGGTGCACGTGTTGCTGGACGTGGGTGACAGGAGAGGAGGACAGGGATGAGAAAGTGAGTAGATGGTGGTCGGATAGAGGGAGAGGGGAGGTGGTGAAGTTAGATAGAGAGCAGAGGCGGGTGAAGACCAAGTCTAATGTATGACCATCCGTGTGGGTGGCTGAAGAGGACCACTGAGTAAGTCCAAAGGATGAAGTAAGGGACAGAAGTTTGGAGGCTGCTGACTGAAGGGTATCAGTGGGGATGTTGAAGTCACCATGATGATGGTGGGGATGTCAGTGGAGAGAAAGTGAAGAAGCCAGGTAGTGAATTGGTCGATGAAGGCAGTGGTTGGGCCTGGAGGTCGGTATATGACGGCCACTTGGAGGTTGGAGGGAGAGTAGATGCGGACAGAGTGGACTTCAAAGGAGGGGAGGATTAGAGAGGGAAGAGGTGGGATTGGGTTAAAGTTGCAGTTAGAGGAAAGGAGAACACCCACTCCTCCACCATGTCTGTTTCCAGGGCGAGGAGTGTGGGTGAATTGGAGGCCACCGTAACACAGCGCAGCAGGGGAGGCGGTGTCAGAGGGTGTCAGCCATGTTTCTGTGAGGGCGAGGAAAGCAAGATTGCGAGAGAGAAAGAGGTCATGAATCACATGAAGCTTATTGCAGATGGAGCGGGCATTCCAGAGTGCTCCAGAGAGAGGGAGCAGGGGGGTGGGTGTCAATGGCACGGGTTTTACGTTGGAAAGATTGCGGTAGTTCTTATTAGATAGGGAGCGGTAGGAAGGAGTACTAATGGTGGGTATGAACTGTGGAGGTCCAGGATTGGGAGATATGTCACCAGCAGTGAGGAGGAGCAGAGAAAGGGAGAGCAGGTGGGAGAAGGAGAGAGGGAAGCTTGTTTTGTGTTTTATTAGGACAGATTGAGGTTGAGGAGCAGTTCAGCAGAGGAGGTCGGTGGGGAGGAAGGAGGGAAGGGGAGATGATTATTTGATTAGAGGGTGCTGGGGTTTGGGGATAGCAAAAGAGAGAGAGGATTAACGGAGCAAACACTGTGAAGGCATATGTAAGCATGGTGAAAGAGTAAGATTAGACATGGCAGTGATAATGTCCTAGTGATAAAACTTTCTTTGTAGTAAACAATAGCACATAGCTTGATAAGTGAAACATTGTTGAATTCTGTGTTTTAATCCCTACCTCATGTTGTCCTCAGATTACATAGCAAAAATCTGCTGACAGATTCTCTTTAAAGAACTGTAAAGTTTTTTCTCGTTTGGATAATCAAATAACTTTTCCTTTATGACTACAAAGAACCCCTAAAATACTTTTAAAATTTTATTCCTATTTATGCAGTAATTATTTTTATATATCAGACTTTTTTCAACTGGGACGGGTCGTGTAACGGTGATTGAACTTCCATCATCGTTTTCTTATTTTATATTTATTGCTGTTCGTTTATTTATTCATTCGCTCATTAATTTCATACATTGTTCTCATAAAAAACATTTCAAGGAAGTAGAGAATGTGGTGGATATTGGACGCTGCCAATGAAGATGATGAATCCAAACAATGAGTGTAAAAACTGGTGATTTATTAATGTAATGCGTTTCGGAGGAGGTACTGTCTGGGGAAGGAGTATTACCTACTCTTAAATGTGTATGTTAATAAATCACCAGTTTTTCTACTCACTGTTTGGATTCAGAGATAAACAAAAGGAAATAGTTTGGCTTAACCAAATGATATACCACACTGTGAAAGCCATCAATAACGGACTAATTGACCCATCGCAAAATAGATTAAAACAGAACAAAGTGATGTTGCCACACAAAAAAAGCGATCAAGGGTTACTTATATGAGAAAATACAAAACTTTATTGAAACATGACATATATATACAATAATAACATGTTAAGGTACAGGCAGGGACAGCAAGTATCAGTGCAAGGTGCCACACAACCTAAAAGGAAAGGTAGGCGGACTGGTCCCAGATCACATAACAATATAATAGTAAATAAGCAGCACTACATAAACAGTGTGTATATAGTTCTCATGACACATAGGAACAATCATCATCTAGATCTATTCAGAAGAAGAAATGCATAGCACGGAAAATCTAGTGTCAGAATAGTACTGTTGCCGCGGTCACTAGAAAGGACCATATGATCAGTGTCAAGTACTGCGGTAAAAAGGGGTGGAAACAAACACCAGAACATATACAAAACAAGCAAAATGTGTGTAGTGAGACCTGTGGGCAGAATGCTACCACAGCGTCGGTAAATTACCTCAATTGTCTGGTGTTAGTCTGCGAGCTGGGACCGGTGCGTCTGCCCCGACGCACGTTTCGGAGTAAAATCCTTCGGTCCCAGCTCGCAGACTAACACCAGACAATTGAGGTAATTTACCGACGCTGTGGTAGCATTCTGCCCACAGGTCTCACTACACACATTTTGCTTGTTTTGTATATGTTCTGGTGTTTGTTTCCACCCCTTTTTACCGCAGTACTTGACACTGATCATATGGTCCTTTCTAGTGACTGCGGCAACAGTACTATTCTGACACTAGATTTTTCCGTGCTATGCATTTCTTCTTCTGAATAGATCTAGATGATGATTGTTCCTATGTGTCATGAGAAAATATATACACACTGTTTATGTAGTGCTGCTTATTTACTATTATATTGTTATGTGATCTGGGACCAGTCCGCCTACCTTTCCTTTTAGGTTGTGTGGGCACCTTGCACTGATACTTGCTGTCCCTGCCTGTACCTTAAACATGTTATTATTGTATATATATGTCATGTTTCAATAAAGTTTTGTATTTTCTCATATAAGTAACCCTTGATCGCTTTTTTTGTGGTGGCAACATCACTTTGTACTGTTTGGATTCATCATATTCAGTGTCAGCGCCTGATATTCAGTGCATTCTCTACTTCCTTCATCCGTTAAGTACTCCATCTGCTTGGTGTGAGCACAGCAGTCGGAGCTGCATCCATTTTGACATCACATCACTCTTCTGCGATTTACCCTTTGATTTCTCCTCACCAACAGCCAGCGATAATACATAGGGAGCTTCTTTTTTATTCTCTTATGACATTTGGGGACATTTCTACATTTGAATAGTTTTCAATCTAATTTTCCCTGTACAAGGCAAAACTACCTCCTGTCTTCAATGCTGCGCCACAGAGCTGATCTGGTTCTCTTAGGATCCAGCGGCTTATGCTTCTTTCTGGCACCCAACGATCATGTGATCGCTGGGTCCAGAGGGGAAATACAGTAATCGGGAAGGTAGAGATTGGAATAAACCATCTCTGCCTTCCCTATGAGGAATCTGGCATTGACTGACAGCCGGCTCCTCTCTCCTGTAGCATCGTGACCTTGTACCACTGCTATGTTATGCAGTGACATTTTAGAATATCACTCCACACTAATATGTGTACCGGTCAGATATTTAAGATGAATGGGTGGTCCAGAAGTACTTCAACTGTTACTACAGTAAAGATGTATATCTTTGTACCGTGTTAGCCAGTAGATAGAAACATATTTAGAGTTGAGAGTCCTCAGTGGTTGATACCTTTTAATGGCTAACTGAAAAGATGGTAACAAATTGCAAGCTTTCGAGACTACTCAGGTCTCTTCATCAGGTTGCAAGCTTTCGAGACTACTCAGGTCTGATGAAGAGACCTGAGTAGTCTCGAAAGCTTGCAATTTGTTACCATCTTTTCAGTTAGCCATTAAAAGGTATCAACCACTGAGGACTCTCAACTCTAAATATGTTTTCAACTGTTACTGACATTTTTAAATATGGCTTGGTTATTTCACATACTTTTTGTGTTTCTTTCTGTCTACAATATGTTGTTTTATGTCATTTCAGGAAGATACAGACCCCTCTATTCATGAAAGCCTTGGTATAGAAAACACCTTGTGGGCAAGCACAGTGGTCGCGTCTGGTAGGAGAATTGCATTTTCCCTTCATAGTTTTCATGTTTCTTTGTGTTTACGTGCACCTTACATAATATACACAAAAAACATCCAATACAGAGGAAGGTCACAAAGTGAAGACAAATTTGGCAACAGTTAAATAGGGAAGAATTTAAGGATATAATAATAAAGAAAGTAGTTATGGGATGGGATCGTCTAAAAATTTGTTGGAAATATTGCTGAATATTCCAATTGAAATTTCAGTTTTTAAGAGATTTTACGTTAAAAGGGACCTATAAATTTTGAAGAAAAAAAACATAAAAAGTGACAAAAGTCAGAAAAAGACTTTTCTCAAATACATAAAATTAGGAAATCACTATTTTCCTTAGCACCATGCCGGCTGCCTACATCCAAAATATTTAGCTTGTGCAATACCTGGCCCAGCCAGAGTGTTTTCTGACCTGAACTATCTGTGTATGCTTATGTGGCTGTTATTTTCCCACTGCAGTCCATATTCGTACCGTGAGAATTCATTCTTGGAGGGACACAGGTTTTAATTTTCAATCTCAGAGATTGTTTTCTCTGGGAGATACCTACTGTGAGAGGGGAGCAGATTCACCTATTTTTCTCTTAAATTCTCCAGAAGCAAAGTTCAAATGTACATTTTTCACCAATACATCTCAATGGGCAATGTGTCAGCAAAACCCAAATCAGGCGGAAGTGTTCCTCTATCCCACCAGTAGGACCCTAATATTTTTTCAGAAAGAATATTAGTATAAGCAAAGGTATTGGTAATAAAACTTAGCATTTAATGTACCATTAAATATAAGGACAAAACCATGTGGCTCCATTGTGGCCATATAGACAAATAAAGTCCCCTCCTTGTGGCTTTATACACTAATAATGCCCTCCTTGTGGTCACCATATAGTAATAATGTCCCCCAATGTGACACCTTACAGTAGTAATATCCTTCATTCTGGCACTCTTCATATATCAATTAAAAAGAAAATAATCATATCTTTCACCTGTCCCCACTCCCACGGTGAACAACTCCTCTTTAGCCCAGCACAGATGGTGCAATGCAGTGATGTCAGTGTTCTACCTGCGATGGGACACCTGATTTAGCAACAGCTGCTTGCCTTTGATAGGTCAGTGGGTTTTATAGATATTGTGGAGAAGAGAGCAATTGGCTCTCTGCTCCTCCATAGTTTTTAACTGGATGTGTCTCCAAAGGCGTACATTCAGCTGAAAATACAGCTGCCACCAGCAGGCCCCCCTCCACTCCAAGCCCTGTCATGGTCACACCATTTGCTCCGGTAATCTATACACCACTTGTGATGCAATATAAGGTTAATCTGCAGGTAAATAGCATTAAAATCATGCCTTACTGGAAAAGCAGCTACAGGGAGAAAATGAATTTATATTTTCCCTGCTTCCAGTCATAGGGGCGGTGAAGGGAGTGGTTAGAGTTACCAGTCACTATGTTGTGAGCTGCAGCTGTTATCGCTCACCTACACATGGATTGACAGCCTGCTGTGCACACACATGCTGCAGAGCACACTGTCACTCACTGTCAGTGTCTGGGAGTGATTACATCTGCCGCTCACAATATTAACGCTATTTACCTGCAGAATAATTCTGTATCTGCAGGTAGATAATGTTTCCGGACATGACAGGCTTCCTTTAGCTTGTGTACTATTTAAGAATAATGTCCAATTTTAAACTTTCTTATGAGTCACATCATATATGATAATGATCTGGTTTAGAATTTTTAATTCCACATTTCAAACTACAGAAACTACAATGAAATCCTAATGGACACTTACTGCTTGGATTCATTGCACCTTATCTTCTGTGCATTGAATCCCTTATGCCCTTACATTAAACTACTGTTACTGATCCTTCGCACTATCGATTTGTGGTCTTTCGCCTCTAAAATTGTCAGGACAGCAGCAATCAGAGCTGAACATTTCTGAGGTATTCCCCACATAATTCCCATAGCACTTCTCAATGGCCCGACCTTGACCCTTGTGACTTACTAAGTGTTAGTGGCAAATATTTGAGAGAATTTATCGTTACTGTGGATATGGAATTTGAACACTGAGGTCAATTTGTTAAATAGTTATTATTTCATTAGTTTTCTGTTACATTGTGATGGATTTGCTCTTTCTTTCTTGGTCCTACATCTGAAGGTTATTATCATATGTTAAGTATTTAAGGAGCATGTGTCATCATAATGCTGGTTTTTGGATTGCACCAACCATTTTACAATATGAGTGCATGTTCACACTAGCATTTTTTAAATGAAGCCATGACCACTGTGATAGATCTGTTTTCCAATTAATCCTAATGGGTGCTGATGACACCAGTACCTTCTTATTAGACTTCTGAGAGCGTAAAGGATTCAAGAAGTTGGATTTCATTCACTTTTTTAGATTCTCTAATGTATTTGGTACCTATTTTGCTTGATCTTTAGCACCATACTTGTCTCTGAAGGATAATGCATTCGATTCACAGTCTTGTTAAAGGAGTTGTCCACTACATGGACATTCACTTCTTAAATGCTCTAGGCCACCAAGTTATACAAGAGAGAATTTACACTCAACTCCCACACTCGCACCGTACCAGCGTTGTTGGTGGTAATGTGTATAATGAATGGACACAGTAGGTCTCTCAGAATGAGAGCTGCTTTTCTATTCTGGAAATTATTAAAAAATAGATTGTTGCAGCAGTCTTTTGCTCTGAAGACAGATATGACCTATTTGGGGTCTGTGCCTGATTTGCAAGATTTCATCAGACCACAGAATTTGTTCATAAATAGTTGATAAATGTGGTTGCAAATTGTATTTTCAGAGAGTTATTCAGGTGCCGATGTGCGCCATTCCTATCGGTAGGCCATCAGCATGTAGATCTAGTTAGATCTCAACTCAGTCTGTTCTGTGTGACAGCCAAGTACTTATGATCCCTCTTCACATTGTGAGCACACTATATATAATTTCAATGTCCCTACCTGTGAAGTAAACACATAAAGTCGCAAATAAAATTCTATAAAATATTGTAACCTGAAGCCATTGTAACCTGTGAGACCGTTACATTTTGTGTTATGCCCACTTGCGGGCTTTAGGTGGCAAGAGTTTTTCTTTGTGTCTGGTGCTATCCTCATAACCAATACACTGAGCAAAACACAGCGTATACATTTTTCCTGGACTTTTCCTTCAAGACTAGGGCTAAAAAGTATAGTGATGACACATTGTTGTATTCTCATGTCTTCATTAAAGGGATTCAGTCAACACAGAATGAATGTTAAAACCAAGTACAGGCGCTCGGTGTACCATGGGTTGGCTAGACATTTAAGTGCACCTTTCTACCAACTTGTATTCCACCTATCTCCACCTTCTCTGGCGCTATAAATCCTGGCTCTATAAATCCTGATCAGAAAAGGGGAAGGGGTATAGTTTGGGGTGGGATACGCATTTAAATGTTTGGCCACACCAAGCTGACAGACTCCCTTTAAGAAATCCTTCCCATTAATTTTTTTTGTAACTCTACCTGTATAAATGTGTATGTATTATGTGTATGTACTGTAGTCTCAGAGCTTTGATATACAGGTGCTTCTCACAAAATTAGAATATCATCAAAAAGTTAATTTATTTCAGTTCTTCAAAGCAAAAAGTGAAACTCGTATATAGAGTCATTACAAACAGGGTGATCTATTTCACGGGTTTTTTTCTCTTAATGTTGATGATTATGGCTTACAGCCAATGAAAACCCAGAAGTCATTATCTCAGTAAATTAGAATAATTAAGAAAAAAACACCTGCAAAGGTTTCCTAAGTGTTTAAAAAGAAAAGTTGAGTGAAATGAAAAAGTGTGGTAGAAAAAGGTGCACAAGCAACTGGGATAACTGCAGCCTTGAAAGCATTGTTAAGAAAAGGCCATTCAAAAATTTGGGAGAGATTCACCAAGAGTGGACTGCTGCTGGAGTCATTGTTTCAACAGCCACCACACAGAGACGTATCCAGGGCATGGGCTACAAGTGTCACATTTCTTGTGTCAAGCCACTCATGACCAATAGACATGGCCAGAAGTGTCTTACCTGGGCCAAGGAGAAAAAGACCTGGACTGTTGCCTTGTGGTCCAAGGTGTTTTCGGATTAAAGTAAATTTTGCATTTAATTTGGAAATCAAGGTCCTAGAGTCTGGAGGAATATTGGATAGGCACACAATCCAAGCTGCTTGAGGTCTAGTGTGAAGTTTCCACAATCAGTGATGGTTTGGGGAGCCATGTCATCTGCTGGTGTAGGTTCACTGTGTTTTATCAAGAAAAAAGTCAGCGCAGCCGTCTACCAGGAAATTTTAGTGCACTTCATGTTTCCCTCTGCCGATAAGCTTTTTGAAAATGGAAATTTAATTCTCTAACAGGACTTGGCACCTGTCCACACTGCCAAAAGTACCAACACCTGGTTTAAAAACAACAGTATCACTGTGCTTGATTGGCAGCAAACTTGCCTTATCTTAACCCCATAGAGAATTTGTTGGGCTATTGTCAAGAGGAAGATGAGAGACACCAGACTCAACAATGCAGATAAGCTGAATGCTGCTATGAAAGCAACCTGGGCTTCCATAACACCTCATCAGTGCCACAGGCTGATCACCTCCATGCCACGCCGCATTGATGCAGTAATTGATGCGAAAGGAGCCCCGACCAAGTATTGAGTGCATTTACTGAATATACATTTCTGTAGGCCAAAATTTCAGATTTTAATATAATTTTTCAAGCTGGTATTATAAAGTATTCTAATTTACTGAGATAATGACTTTTGGGTTTTCATTGGCTGTAAGCCATAATCATCAACATTAACAGAAATAAACACTTGAAATAGATCACTCTGTTTGTAATGACTCTATATAATATATGAAATTCACTTTTTGTATTGAATAACTGAAGTAAATTAACCTTTTAATGATATTCCAATTTTGTGAGAAGCACCTGTACTTTCCTAACACTGCCTTCTTCGGGGTCCAGAGCCATTCTACTCCTCTTCTGAGGAACATCAACTCTCTTTAGATTTCCCTGTCACACTGTGCCCTGCGTGACCCGTAAGTGGCTTTTACCCTGTAAGCTCATGGAGCACCGAGCGAGGCACCATATGCTTTCATTGTAAAAAAGACTTCCACCAAATGGAACATAGAGTCCAGATAGTATGAAGAAAGGTGACATCACTGAGAAGAGGATCAGAAAGGCGCTGCATCCTGGAGAAGACCATGATAGGTGAGTATATTAACACATACACACTACATGGCATCCACATATACACAGATATAGTTAGAAAAACTTTCATGGGAGGGATTCTCAAATAGTGTAACTCCCTGCAGAGCATTATAAGAAAGTGCTAGTCAGGGTAACCACAATGTGATTGCACAGTATTGTAGATTTTAACAATGCTTGAAGCAGAAATAGAGATAATAGAGATCAGAAAGAAGGAAAAGAAAATCTGTACAATATGATTGTATTTTAAATTGTAAACTAGTCCGTTGTCATTTTCTGCCCTAGCTGACACATTTATTACATATTCTGCAATAAACTGTATTGGTGCAGGCTAACTATAAAGCTCATAAATCTTTCCCTTGCTTTAAAGCACATACATTATAATGCAGAGTCGTAGAGCCTGTCATGTTCGTACTTAGCATATCTGTCTGTTTTATGGAGCTCTCCATGCATTAATTTGGTAGTGATAATAAGTTGTTTGTTGATTGCGATTTCTCTCCCTCTTCGACAGCTGTGCAAGAAATGATTAATTATTGTTAATTATTTCTCTAATCCTGGTGGCTAGGAATATTTACAATACATGTAAGTTTGTCAGGGGGCCCAGCTTTGTGATCATGTTCATCTAATATTAATAGCACATTTATCTCCTGAAAGAGGCAGACATAATGCATTGGGAAATTAAGATGGAAGTATTGATCAGGCGCTTCATTGTACAGAAGCGATGGGGAAGACACTTATCTATAGGAGATGTCAAGTAGCTGAGGCTCTATTATGAAACTGTTAGGCCAATCTGTCATTATATCACTTTTTATTCACGTCGGCTCAAATAATTTCAGATGACAAAAGAACTATAAAACAATAGCTTAGCAAAGCAAAAGATTTACGTGTCAGCCGCAGCCTAAAATATACCTGATGTTGAATAAAAAGAATAGATGTTTTAAAATAACAAATAAAAAAAGTAATCTTATTCTTCAGTGTTGGCATTCTATATCTGGTATGGCAACAACTTTGTCATGAATGCACTTATTCAGATGTAACCAGAGGCGTAGCTAGGGTTTCGGTTTAGGGGGGGCGAAACTTCTGAGTGGGCCCCTAACCAGAGAACCTCTGCAAATGACCGGCTGTTTCCAAAAATAATCTATATATAAAAAGACCAATATTGATATTACCGCCATATGGTCAGTGGTAAATAACACCAGTCCTACAGAACATATAATAGATCACAGCAGATTTACAGATAATGACTTACGCTGACGTTCTTTCTGATGGAATTGTTCACTTTTCCCGTCTTTTCCATCTGGCCCAGACCGACATAACGACTCCTCCAGCCAGGACTCGACTGCAGAGAATACAACAAAGACACGTTTCACTTCTCATATTTTCAGCACTGTCACGGTCACCGATTGGTCTATTCTCAACCTGCACAAACTCCTCATCCTGCTGATACCCCAATACTGAGCCGCTGCTGCCATGTGTGTCCCTATTACTGCTCCTGATACCCCAATACTGAGCCGCTGCTGCCATATGTGTCCCTATTACTGCACCTGATACCCTAATACTGAGCCGCTGCTGCCGTATGTGTCCCTATTACTGCACCTGATACCCCAATACTGAGCCACTGCTGCCGTATGTGTCCCTATTACTGCACCTGATACCCCAATACTGAGCCGCTGCTGCCGTATGTGTTACTATTACTGCACCTGATACCTCAATGCTGAGCCGCTGCTGTCATGTGTCCTTATTACTGCACCTGATAATCCAATACTGAGCCGCTGCTGCCGTATGTGTCCCTATTACTGCACCTGATACCCCAATACTGAACCGCTGCTGCCGTATGTGTCCCTATTACTGCACCTGATACCCCAATACTGAACTGCTGCTGCCATATGTGTCCTTATTACTGCACCTGATACCCCAATACTGAGCCGCTGCTGCTGTATGTGTCCCTATTACTGCACCTGATACCCCAATACTGAACTGCTGCTGCCGTATGTGTCCTTATTACTGCACCTGATACCCCAATACTGAGCCGTTTCTGCCATATGTGTCCCTATTACTGCACCTGATACCCCAATACTGAGCCGCTGCTGCCATATGTGTCACTATTACTGCACCTGATACCCCAATACTGAGCCGCTGCTGCCGTATGTGCCCCTATTACTGCACGTCAAACCCCAATACTGAGCCGCTGCTGCCATATGTGTCACTATTACTGCACCTGATACCCCAATACTGAGCCGCTGCTGCCGTATGTGCCCCTATTACTGCACCTGATACCCCAATGCTGAGCCGCTGCTGTCATATGTGTCACTATTACTGCACCTGATACCCCAATACTGAGCCGCTGCTGCCGTATGTGCCCCTATTACTGCACGTCAAACCCCAATACTGAGCCGCTGCTGCCATATGTGTCACTATTACTGCACCTGATACCCCCAATACTGAGCCGCTGCTGCCGTATGTGTCCCTATTACTGCACCTGATACCCCAATACTGAGCCGCTGCTGTCATATGTGTCACTACTACTGCACCTGATACCCCAATACTGAGCCGCTGCTGCCATATGTGTCCCTATTACTGCACCTGATACCCCAATACTGAGCCGCTGCTGCCGTATGTGTCCCTATTACTGCACCTGATACCCCAATACTGAGCCGCTGCTGTCATATGTGTCACTATTACTGCACCTGATACCCCCAATACTGAGCCGCTGCTGCCGTATGTGTCCCTATTACTGCACCTGATACCCCAATACTGAGCCGCTGCTGTCATATGTGTCACTATTACTGCACCTGATACCCCCAATACTGAGCCGCTGCTGCCGTATGTGTCCCTATTACTGCACCTGATACCCCAATACTGAGCCGCTGCTGTCATATGTGTCACTATTACTGCACCTGATACCCCCAATACTGAGCCGCTGCTGCCGTATGTGTCCCTGTTACTGCTCCTGATACCACAATAATGAGCCGCTGCTGCCGTATGTGTCCCTGTTACTGCACCTGATACCCCAATACTGAGCCGCTGCTGCCATATGTGTCCCTATTACTGCACCTACTGTGTGGTTCTGTGTGACCTCTAAATTCTAAAGCTACCCTCTATAATATAGTAATGCCAGGTGCATGGGCCCTAGAAAACAGTGCCCGCATTTTGTCCCCTAGAATGTAATAATTCCCTGTGTGCCCGTTTGACAGTCACAGTAACCAGAGTTCCCCTATAACAATAAGTGCCCACTTTACACTTAATAATGTCTTGAGTCTCCCCTCTGTACAGCTCCCCTATACACAGTGTGATGCCCCCTCACTGGATATATACTGACCCCTTAATGTCCCCAAACTATTTAATGGCTCCAACACTGTATGATGGCCACGCAACTATAATCCCCACACTGTATGATGGCCCCTAGATAGCATCCATATAGCATAATACACCAGATAGTCCTCAATATAGTATAATGCACTCCCCATAGGCAGCCTATATATTATAATGCACCCCCATATGCAGCCTCTATATTGTAATGCACTCCCCATAGGCAGCCTCTGTAGTATAATGCACCCCCCATAGGCAGCCTCTATATTGTAATGCACTCCCCATATGCAGCCTCTGTATTATAATGCACTCCCCATAGGCAGCCTCTGTATTTTAATGCACTCCCCATAAGCAGCCTCTGTATTATAATGCACCCCCATAGACAGCCTCTGTATTATAATGCAGCCCCACAGGCAGCCTCTGTATTATAATGCACTCCCCATAGACAGCCTCTGTATTGTAATGCACCCCCATAGACAGCCTCTGTATTGTAATGCACCCCCACAGGCAGCCTCTATAGTGTAATGCGCCCTCTTAGACAGCCTCTGTATTGTAATGCGCCCCCATAGGCAGCCTCTATATTGTAATGCACTCCCCATAGGCAGCCTCTGTATTTTAATGCACTCCCCATAAGCAGCCTCTGTATTATAATGCACCCCCATAGACAGCCTCTGTATTATAATGCACCCCCACAGGCAGCCTCTGTATTATAATGCACCCCCACAGGCAGCCTCTGTATTATAATGCACCCCCATAGACAGCCTCTGTATTGTAATGTACCCCCATAGGCAGCCTCTGTATTATAATGCACTCCTCATAGGCAGCCTCTGTATTATAATGCACCCCCACAGACAGCCTCTATATTGTAATGCACTCCCCATAGGCAGCCTTTGTATTATAATGCACTTCCTATAAGCAGCCTCTGTAATATAATGCACCCCCCATAAGCAGCCTCTGTAGTATAATGCACCCCCATAGGCAGCCTCTATATTATAATGCACTCCCCCATAGGCAGCCTTTGTATTATAATGCATCCCCATAAGTAGCCTTTTTTATAATGCATTCCCCATAGGCAGTCTTATTTATAATGCACCCCATAGGCAGCCTTATTTATAATGCACCCCCATAGACAGCCTCTGTTTTATAATGCACCCCCATAGACAGCCTCTGTATTATAATGCACCCCCATAGACAGCCTCTGTATTATAATGCACCCCCATAGACAGCCTCTATATTGTAATGCACCCCCATAGGCAGCCTCTGTATTATAATACACCCCCATAGACAGCCTCTGTATTGTAATGCACCCCCATAGGCAGCCTCTATATTATAATGCACTCCCCATAAGCAGCCTTTGTATTATAATGCATTCCCCATAGGCAGTCTTATTTATAATGCACCCCCATAGGCAGTCTTATTTATAATACACCCCATAGGCAGTCTTATTTATATGCACCCATAGGCAGTCTTATTTATAATGCACCCCATAGGCAGCCTTATTTATAATGCACCCATAGGCAGTCTTATTTATACTGCACCCCATAGGCAGCCTTATTTATAATGCATTCCCCATAGGCAGCCTTATTTATAATGCACCCCATAGACAGCCTTATTTATAATGCACCCCATAGGCAGCCTTATTTATAATACATTCCCATAGGCAGCCTTATTTATAATGCACCCCATAGGCAGTCTTATATATAATGCACCCCATAGGCAGTCTTATTTATAATGAACCCCATAGGCAGCCTTATTTATAATGCACCCCCATAAGCAGCCTTATTTATAATGCACCCCATAGGCAGCCTTATTTATAATGCACCCCATAGGCAATCTTATTTATAATGCACCCCATAGGCAGTCCTATTTATAATGCACCCCACAGGCAGCCTTATTTATAATGCACCCCATAGGCAGTCTTATTTATAATGCACCCCATAGGCAGCCTTATTTATAATGCACCCCATAGGCAGTCTTATTTATAATGCACCCCATAGGCAGTCTTATTTATAATGCACCCCCATAGGCAGCCTTATTTATAATGTACCCCATAGGCAGTCTTATTTATAATGCACCCCCATAGGCAGTCTTATTTATACCTCACCCCATAGGCAGCCTTATTTATAATGCACCCCCATAGGCAGTCTTATTTATAATGCACCCCATAGGCAGCCTCTGTATGATAATGCAGCCCCATTACAAAAATAATAAATCCAGTACTCACCTCTCTTGCTCCCGGCTCCTGCGCTGCTCACTGCTGTCCCTCTCATCTCCTGACAGCGGGCGCCGGGCAGTGACGTCATCGTGCCCGCTGTCAGACGCTGAGAGGGGGATGATTGGAGAAGGCGTGCTCTCTCCTTCTCTCACAATGCGGTCAGCTGTATCGGCTAGATGCCGATACAGCTGACCCTCTGAAGACATGCGGGGGGCCCCCTGCTGGCACCGGGCCCCCCACCGCCTGCTCAGGGGCCCCATAGCGGCCAGGCGGCAGAGCAGGGAGATCGATTCTCCCTGCTCTGCTGCAGAATGTAACTGTATGGGCGCGCTGTGCACGCCGATACAATTCAGTAGCGTAGCTCTGGGTGGGCCCCGTCAGAGCGCGGGGCCCGGGGCCACAGCCTCACTGCCCCCGGTAGCTACACTACTGGATGTAACACAGTAACACATATTTTATATAGTGGTTTGAAAATTAGGAGTATGCCTTACATTCTCACATTCTGG
Organism: Oophaga sylvatica; assembly: GCA_033576555.1. NCBI lineage: Eukaryota > Metazoa > Chordata > Amphibia > Anura > Dendrobatidae > Oophaga > Oophaga sylvatica. The sequence goes on from JARQOD010000006.1 coordinate 273,108,296, forward strand.
TAAGAATTGGAATTGCAGAATACTAAAGAATAGTGATGAGTGAATGTGCCTAACAAGCAGGCAATCCCAGCATGTGTTGCGGCTGTCGAAGTGACGCGAGACTTGCAGCTGTGCGATCGCAAACATATTATTTGAGCACGCCAAAGTCACTCGGTTAGCACCCAAGCACGCTCGGATAACATCTAATCGAGCACGTTCGCTCATCAATACTAAAGTACAGATGCTTCAATTACTTAAAATGTATAATAAATGGGTATTCCCATTTCCAAGATCCTATATTGTCGCGTGTTGGCAAGTCAAGCATATGTAAATATTAAATGAATATTCACCCTTCCCCAGTCCATAGTCCCACACACTCCCTCTGAACTGATGTCACTGATTTAGTTAGACTGCCATATGCTGGAGGATCGCATTGCAACCCTCGGACTGGCCGTCTGCTCTCCTGACTGAGCGTGACAGCTTGTATTTCTATGCAGATGTCAATAATGATCTTAATCCATGCCTACAAAGACTCTGTTGTCAATGCTAAAAAATGGAAAATGGAGTGGAATTTTGTGTAACAAGGACACAGGGTGTACAGCTTCATAAAGGACAAATGTATATTTTAGTATTCTGCAACTTAAAAGACACGCCAAAATATTACCAGGCTGCACATTTAGCCTGAACAGTTGATTGGATCAGGGGTTCAGTGGATAAACAATGGCTTAGAATAGAAGAATTAATGTCTCTATTCCCCCTACGATCTAGTTTATTGGGTCATGCTGACAACCCAATTCCAACTGAATGCAAAAATATTCACACACTAGCCACAATTAAAATTTGGAGAAAGTCGAGCGATGCTCTGGCTCCCCCTCTCTCACCTTTAACTAGAATTACTGACCTGTTAGATACCCCATCTCACCAAGCTGCATAGATCCCGATCGATCAACTCTTCCAGGATGGAACTCTCCTCCCTCTGCAAAAAATGCGTATGTTACCTGGGCTATCAGGCCTTGCATTCTTACAGCATGGAAAGCTTTCCTATCTCTTATGTCAACGAAATCATCCGATTGAACTGGATAAATCCTTAACCCCCTATGAAGTCTTATGCGCCAAATCAAAAGCACCCACCAAAATTTTCTCAACAATCTATCACTCTCTACCTCTAAAACGGGAATAGCTATCTCAATGAGAAAAAGATATAGGTACTTCCTTTTCTGAAACGCAAATTAAACACATCTATAGGAACTCCCACGGTCCTCACGCTGTGTACGAATTCAGGAAAATTCATTTAAAATTATCACTAGATGGTATATTATGCCCAAACAGATTCATAAAAATGGCACCAATCTACAGTGTCAAACTGTTGGAGATGTGGAGAGTCACATGGCAGCTATATCCAAGTCTGGTGGTCCTGCCGGTTCTTCGGCCCTTTTGGGAAGATGTATCCGCAATCATTAAAGGTGCTGGGCAAACCTGTCATCTTGAAACCAGAAAATTTTTTAATACCTTTCCCTATGGCAGAACGATAAAGATGCTTCTAAACTAGCACAATATATCATGGCAGCGGGAAAATCCTTGGTAGCTATTAACTGGAATTCCTCAACACTACCCACTACTCAGTAGCTCTACTCTAAAATTGAACAAATTTTTCACATAGAAGAGTTGGCAGCAAGTGTAAATTATTGCTCCATTAACTTTAATAACATATGGAAGTGCTGGACCAATTTTAGGTCCCATCCATCCTTCTATTCAGCAATTACGTGATAACTTTTCACTATACTCTTTCCCAAGGTGCTATCCCTACTACCCCCCCTTTTTCAGCTTCCCCCTCTCTTCTACCTCCTCCCCTCCCTCCTTTTCCCTGATCCCCTTTGGTTTATCTTTCTAATTTTTTCTAACAAATGTTGAAAGTTGCTGTAACTCTCTTGATTGCAGTGATTGAGTTCTGTATGCAAAATTGCCCTTGTAAACTCTGTCGTAAGTACTTATTATTGTTCTTATTACTGATATGGTATCTTTCTCAAATACTGTTTGTTACATTTAAATCTTTTCAATAAAAAGAACATTGAAAGAAAGAAAAGACACATCAAAATGTGAACGCAAGGAATTTTAGAAATGTTCTAGTTTATTTGATCTCTTTTTAGTCATACCTCAACCTTTAGATGTCAGTAGAAGTTGGCTCTGATTGGGCTGTTAGTGGAATGGAAATGCTTGCTTCTCACGTCCATTATTAGGATGATGACAAAGGCTTTCCAATGATCAATGTTACAATGAGTGAACATATATCAAGAGAGGTGGGGGTGTCCTGGCACATGGTTTGGGGAATCCATGCTGCTCTCATCTAAGACTTCAGATGGAATAGAGTTTCTATTGAATGGAAACTGTCAGGTGATAGAAACAAGGGCAGCATGAATCGGAGACAGACTCCATCATTACTAATTTAATCCCCTGACGCTGAAAACTGTGCATCTTTTAAAGAAAATATTCTTTGGATAGGTATAGGGAATGAGGGGAATAATAGGACTAGTCACAACAGGCAAGTTGCCCCCATCCCTGACTCTCCTTGATTGACAGATCCCTCCCTGTCAGACAAGCAGTGCCGGGTGAAGTTAATCAGGCTCTGTGTTCAAAGTAGGTATTCCCTGAAACAATCGGTGGATGTCTCCGCACTCGTACCCCAATCACGCTAAACTACTAGCATGTTTTTATGACATAACCAAAAACAAGGGCAGGCAAACCTAAGCATATTGTGTAGGTGCACATACACACTGTGGGCATGAACAGACAAGTATAACCAAAAATGAAACACATATAAAAAATCTGGGGTAATTTTACCATATTTTTGACCAAAAAAGCAATCCCACTTTGACAAGGTATACCCAGTCAGGATGGTCCATAACGCTAGTATCTCATTTCTAAATCAACCAGGCCTCAAAATAGATGTTTTTTTTACATGTTACTATTTAATTACTGCAGTGTGCCTATGCATTATGTTCTTCTTGTAGGTTATGTTTTTATGAGATGTCATAATTTTTTTTTTTAAGTGAATGTCTACTATGCGCTATAATTTATGTGTTACAGAGGTTGTCCACTACTTTTACATTAATTACCTGTGGTTAGGATAGCTCATCAATGTCTGATCGGCCAGTGCCCGGCACCCCCACAATCAGCTGCCATATGTGTCGGTTGCCGCCGTCCAGGAATACTCACCTGCTGAGCTGCTCTGTCTGCTTGTATTGATTGCAGCAGAGTACTTACATCCGCCTCTTATCCATATCAATAGCAGATGAATTTACAGTACCCTGTGGCGGCCACTACAAGTAGAGTATTTGTGGCTGTTGACACCAATGACAGCTGATCGACAGAGGTGACAGATGTGCGACCCTGGTCATTAATGTAAAAGTAATGGACAACCTCTTTAAGATGCTTTAAGGGAACCTTACAGTTGTTAAGTACTGCCTGATCCACGGGCAGGATATGTCAGGTCCTAGCTGCATGATATAGCCATATATGTTTAGCATGGTTTCAGTGCCACCAGGGACTGAGCAGCACTGGTGATTAGTCGTTTGTGGCGGCGGCGGTGATGTACACTGTAGTCACATTGGCATCACTGCAGCCAGTAAACTAATAGCAGAGCAGCGCCTGAGAGGCAGCTGCTGGATAAGTAGCATCTACTTATATTATTTTATCACAGGGCTGGCTATTAAAGGCTGTAAAGCCATGATGAGTAAACCACTTTAAAAAGCTGCGAGACAACATCTTGTCACCGTAATGATGTTTAAAGACTTCTGATATTCTGAAATTGTGTAGCTGACTGGAGAGTATCAGCGCATGGATAGGGGCAGGCTTACTATTCTAGTGTCTGGAAAGACAATTGGGAGGTTTGGGATGGTTGTATTTGCCACACTAAAGAAATTGGCAAAAAATTAAAAATTATTTCTGTTTGAGAAAAATACTCCTAAAGTTTCCATTTGCTTCATTGTTTGAGAGATTCACTATTATATTTTCTAGGCACTGTCATAGGAGTCGTCATATATACTGGAAAGGAGACAAGAAGTGTAATGAATACATCTAATCCAAAAAACAAGGTAAGGGTTTTCCTTTTAAGAAATAACAAATTTAAGAATGTTGATCTACCTGAGAAAAAAGAGGCACCGCTGTTACATATATTCAGCAGTAAACCGAATAGTTGTTGTTAGTAGCCGCGTACTTGACTGTCTAGTAATCCAGAATGTTTGATCATCTGGCTCCTGCCAAATTCACAACTAGACAACTGAATTTCAAGGTGATAAAATTCTTAGCAGTTAGCTGATATTGATAAAGGATCCTGCAAGGGTGAATGTGGTATTAATCAACCTATTTTGTACTGGATCATGTAAGTTGACTGATGTGTGCACACCCATGAGTAGTGGAATTTATGGCAGGAGGACACATAAATGACGTCCACATGACGAGGGATGACAAGTCTTGGAATATCAGTAGCGTCATTTCATTATTAAGGAAATCCAATGTTAATATTAGTTGTCACTTATAAGAGATAGTCAGGAAGCCTATATGATACTATTGCTTTCAGCATCAGAAGGCAGATGTCACTGCTTAGACATTGCATGTTTTACAAGAAGCCTGAACATACCCTTGCATAAGTATTTTAGGCATATTCAGCAGGGAAGGAGGAGTTAATGTGACATTTTGTCGTTTAGATAATGAATCATCTATTGAAGGTTCCCCAGAAATGAAGAACAGGATGGTTTAGTAATTTGCCTCAGGAAAGCAAAACTGTCAATATATGTCTGAAACGGGCAGCTAGTGGTGAACGTTGATGGCTGTTTTGTTTAATGTGTTGATGGTTTCTGCCAGCATAAACTGTCCATCACTATTGTCTATTTCTCATGGAGACTAGATTCCCTGCGGGATAGAGGAGGGCCACATTAACTGTCCAGGCTCTGATGAGAATTCCAATCAAACAATTAGTTCCGTTTCTTGGAAGTTAAAGCTTGTAAAACTGAGACGTGAGCAAAACTTGCTCGCCATTCCAATCCACATGCCTTTAATTGATATAGTGACAGTGGGCTCAACTAGGAGAACTCCATATGGACTCTTAGCAATATCGTAGCAAGGGGAACCACAGCCATAGGTTTCTGGGACTGAGCTGTGAATTACCAATATGTTTATTGGTTTTATAAAGGATAGAACATCGCCTGATATATATTAATAATATGTTTCATAACTCATGATATGTTTCACTAGTGTTTAATAGTATATTGCAGACTTGGGCATTTTACAGCTCCCGGGTCACATTCAATGTCATTAAGAGTATGCAGTACATACAATTTATTTGGAAAACAATTTCATTTTTTTTTCAGTTTAAATAAGTAAGTGCATGTCTACACAACTTCATTACTGTATCGGGGCCTAGGCAAGCAAATCCCGGTAGTTGTCCCATGTACCTTTTCCAATAGCTCCGTGCTTATTTGGCGCGACTTCTTACCTAGTTGCCAAAAGGTTCACAAAAATTGTGTCCAAGGCACAGAGTGATCCAGTAATAAATTAGTTTTTGGAGCACTAACATGAAAAGGCTAAAAATGCGTTATCATGTCAAATATAGAAAAATAAAGTATGTTACTTCTCTATGTTTGGTTTACTTAAAGCCAAATTGCAACCGAAACATCACATTTATTGCCTTTGTGTAGTTGAGTCATTCTACTGACCCTGTAAATAGTTATATAATGGTGTATACAAGGATTTAGTACAATGGAATGGAGAGCAGATCCATCCATTGTATACAGGGCTGATAGTAGGATCTTTTACCCCCATTTTAACGCTCTCGTACTACACATGATTCATAGCGCTCTTATCTTTGGATTGCTAGAATGCCACATTTCCTTACATAACCTATGTGATCCCTGTGTATGCACCAGATAATGTATTTTGTGCCTCTCAGAGAATTTTTATAGTGGATATCTAGCACACAGATGTGCGATGGCCCTTTTGACTCTTCTACTAGGGTTTGTTGTTCAGTCTCTGGATCTTCACATTTTTCTGCAGATTTGTTCCCTGGATATTTGACAGTATGTGCGCTGCTCAGACTGCTCCCCAATCGTTCTGATGTTTTGGATTCTTTACAGGTCATTTCAAGTTAAGAATTTGTTGGTTCTTAGGCTATGTGTGCATGTTGCGTATTTGCTTGCAGAAATTTTGCCATCTCTTGGCAGAAAAACACAGCGGAACATAAGCGCGTTTTTGATGCCTTTTTGTAAATCCGTAGAGCTAAATAAAGATATATTACTAAAAAAAACAAAACAGAATTGTGATGTCATTTCCTTGTTCAACCTCTTTTTTCATTCTCCATTTTGGAATTGAAGACCATAATCTCATTACATACCATGTTCAAATTTATAATGTTTACACACAAATATAAGTGAATATATATGTATATATGTATTACATATGTACTGTATATGTAATACCAAGCCTGAGGTTTAGTAATGAATAGGTGTCAGCCAGATACCCTCATTAATAAAACGGTCCATAAAGAGTTAAATAAAGACATATACACACACACAGTCACCAGCCTAGGTAGGAGCATTAACATAATTAACCTACATATGCTGTAACAAAACAGCAACTGTCAGAAATTTGTGTGAAACGCAATATCTGTTTTTCAAAAAAAAATAAAAAAATTGCTTGGGTGGGCTCCCGCATAAATGTCATAAACAGCACAGGGAAAGTCAACAGCTGAGGGCTGATGTTAATGTTCTGGGAGGGAGCCAATAGCCATAAAGGTTCCCAGGATATTAATATCCGCTCACAGCTGTGTGCTTAGCCTTTACTGGCTAGTTTACAGGAGAACCCCAGAAAAAAATTGACATTAGGTCCCTCTATAAAATCGAATCAGCAAAGTCTAGGCAGACAACTGCAGTCTGATATTAATAGCCTGGGAAGGGGCCATGGATACTGACACCCCAGGCTAAAAACATCGGCTCTCAACCGCCCCAGAAATAGCGCATCTTATAGATGCGCCAATTCTGGCACTTAGCTTTGGTCTTCCCACTTGCCCTGTAGCGGTGGCAAGGCAAGTGGGGTTCATATTTGTGGGGTTGATGTCACCTTTGTATAGTCAGGTGACATCAAGCCCACAAATTAGTAATGGAGAGGCGTCTATAAGACACCTCTCCATTACTAACCCCACAGTGAAATTGTTCTTCCAGAATAAAATCCTTTATTTGAAATAATCACACAGACTCCTGTTATGTTATGGTAGCTGAGGAGGCAGGAGCAAAAAACCGCATAGGCAGCCTAACACCAGAGAGGTTGGAAACTAATAGGTTGCAGACCCCTAAACTAACCGCACAACTAGAAGCAGCCATGGAGCGTACCTACGGTGGTCCTAGACGCCTCGGCACAGCACTCCAACACTTCTGAATCCAAACACACTGAGACCACACGGTCTTGACCACCTATATCAGATCTCTGGTGTGGACACGTAGCTACCCAGCAGAAAAATATCACAAGAACTGAGCAAATGAACAAATACAAAAAACGAACGGAGACCAGCCAAAGCACCCCACAGGGGACCCGGCTGAAGACAAAAAGCAATGCAGCAAAAAGCAAGGAATCCAAACCACAGTAAAAAAAAAAAAACTGAAAGAGACTTATCTGAACGCAAGCAGGAGACAGCAGGAAAGCAAGCTGAATTCCAAACTAAACCAGGAAGCACAATTGATCACCGGTGAGGATCATGGGAGATCAGCTCACCTACATCAAGCCAGTCAGCACCACCTGACACCCACTCGTTATCTGCGGGTGTAGGACTCTTGGTATTCAAGATAGGTTCAATACCCTCAGCAACCACCAGAGCACCAGATGATGAGACTATTCTCCCATCATCGGCTCATGCGGTCTCTGTTATATGTGACAAAAGACGTTAGAAGGTGGGAGTAGTAGTCCCATCAGACGATGCCCAAGTATAATCACTATGGGCTGTTTGTCGCATGGGTACACACCCGCAGACAGAAACAGACACCTGCAGACACCAGCATACAGACACACACACATATTCTCCACGCCCACACACTCTTCCTCCTTCTGACATCATTTTCTTTGACAATTCGCAGCGTTTTTGGCTGCAAATTTGCCACAAATACACAGCAAATACGCAAACCTTTTTACACCTGCGTTTTTGCTGCAAATTTGACTGACTCAATTGAAGTCAATGAGTCAATAATGCTTTAGAAATACAAAAATAATTGAAAAGAATTGCTGCAGAAAACAAAACGCTGCAAATACGGTTGGAAATTTACTGATCATATACACAACACTCTTATTATTATTTATTTATATAGCACCATTGATTCCATGGTGCTGTTCATGAGGAGGGGTTACACACAAATTACAGATATCACTTACGGTAATCAAACTAACAATGACAGACTGATATAGAGGGGAGAGGACCCTTCCCTTGCGGGCTTACATTCTACAGGATGGTAGGGAAGGAGACAGAGGTTGGAGGCTTGCAGCAGCTCCGGTGTTGGTAAGGCGGTAGCTCTGGTAGTGGTGAGGAGGCAGGGGGTCATTGCATGCTGTAAGCTAACTTGAAGAAGTGAGTTTTCAGGTTCCGTCTGAAGGATCCGTATGTGGTTGATAGTCGGACGTGTTGGGGCACAAAATTTCAGAGGATGGGGGATATTCGGGAGATATCTTGGAGGCAATTAGTTGAGGAGCGAATATGTGTGAAGCAGAGAAGGAGGTCTTGAGAGGACCAGAGATTACGTGAAGGAAGATATCGGGAGATTAGTTCAGAGATATTTGCAGGAGACAGGTTATGGAAGGCTTTGTAGCTCAGTATTAGTAAATTTGACCTGTATACGCTGAGGGAATGGGAGCCAGTGAAAAGATTTGCAAAGGGGAGAAGCAGAGGAGTAGCGAGGAGAGAGATGAATTAGTCGGGCAGCAGAGTTAAGGATGGACTGGAGAGGTGCGAGAGTGTTAGCACGGAGGCCACAGAAAAGGATGTTGCAGTAGTCGTGGCGTGAGATGATGAGGGCATGCACAAACATTTTAATAGATTGAGGGTTGAGTAAAGGACAGATTCTGGAAATATTTTGAGCTGGAAGCAACAGGAGGTGGAAAGAGCTTGGATGCGCGGTTTGAAGGACAGGGCTGAGTCCAGGGTTACTCCGAGGCAGCTGACTTCCGGTTCGGGGGAAATTGTGATGTCATTTATTGTGATAGATATGTCAGGTAAGGAAGATCTGTGAAATGGAGGAAAGATGATGAGTTCAAATTTGTCCACATTGAGTTTGAAGAAGCGAGAGGAGAAAAAGGAGGATATGGCTGATAGACACTCCGGGATTATGGACAGCAGAGAGGTGACATCTGGGCCAGAGAGGTAGATCTGAGTGTCATCAGCATAAAGGTGGTACAGGAATCCATGGGACTTTGAGTTGTCCCAGTCCAAGTGTATAGATTGAGAATAGTAGAAGTCCCAGAACAGAGTCTTGGGGGCCTCCAAAAGAGGCCGGTTTCACACATCCGTATATTTCCGATACCTGAAAAACCGGTACCGGAGATATCCGTGTCTGTGTGTACTACATGTAGCAACCGTGTGCCACCCGTGTGCCGCATCAGTACCACACGGACGACCGCCGGGGAAGAAGCAGCTACTGTAAGCGCTATTCCCCGGTGGCTGGTGCTGAAGCCGGCTGTCATTCTCCCCTGCCTGCATGCGAGCAGAGGAGAACGATGAGCGGTATATTAAAGTCTGAAAGACAGCAGGTGTCGGATGATGGGGTAACAGTCCCAAATGCCCCACCTGCTGTCGTTCGGACTTTAATATACCTATCATCGTTCTCCTCTGCTCGCAGGCAGGCAGGGGAGAATGACAGCCGGCTTCAGCACCAGCCGCTGGGGGACATTGGCTTACAGTAGCGCTACTTCTCCGGACAGTGTGCACGTTTTGCGGGCTGTGTGTCCGTGTGAAAATGGACATGTCTGCGTGTTTTGCACACGGACACATGGTCCGTCAAAACACACTGACATGTACATAAACCCATTCATTTGAATGGGTCTACGTGTGTCAGTGTCTCCGGTACGTGAGAAAACTGTTACCACACGTACCAGAGACACTGACGTGTGAAAGGGGCCAGAGAGAGGGTGGGATGAGGAGGTAGTGTTGGGAGTGGGAGATGCTGAATGTGCGGTTGGAAAGGTATGAGGAGATCAAAGATAGGGCCAGGTCTTTGATGCCAAAGAAAGAGAGGATCTGTAGTAGGAGGCAGTGGTCAACTGTGTCGAAAGCAGAGGTCAGGTCTAGAGGGAGGAGTATAGAGTATTGTCCGTTAGCTTGTAAGTAGGTCGTTAGTAATTTTGGTCAGGGCAGTCTCAGTGGAATGATGGGGATGGAAACCAGATTGTAGATTGTCAAACAGCACGTTAGATAAGAGATGGCAGGAAAGTTCAGCGTGGACTTGCTGCTCCAGGATTGTCATTGTGTTACCTTGCATAAGTATTCCACTGCATTTTTGGACCATTTAGGCGCGTAAAAAAAACAGCGAAACCGCATCAAAAGCACATTTTGTGCACATAGCCTTACAGTTAGTTGTGTCTTCAGTATTGCTGGCTTGGCTACATCCATCCAGCACATAACCAACCACTAGGGAAGAATGCTGCGCAGTAATGCTTACTTTTAAAAGAGTTGTCCCACGAATAAAGTACATAATCAATAGATCTTGGAATAAAAATAAGTTTCACATTTGGATGTGTTATAAAAAAATGTTCCTAGGCTGAGATAATCTTATGAATTCAAGAACATGGCCAGGGTAGGAAACGAGAGTATATAGACATTACAGCACAGGATCACAAATGATTCTTTCTGTGAGGTAAAACATTTCACTGCCTGTTTTTAAGCAATGTTTTGCCTCACAGATCGCAGCATCTGTAATCCTGTGCTGTCCTTTCTGTATACTCTTTTGCTTCCTCCTCTTCCCAGGGGATGTGGTATGATCAGAATATGTCCCTGCACGGTCATACACAGCCATTACACAGTACACAGCAGGGGCACATTTATAAGATTATCTCGGCACAGGAACATTTTTTTACACATTAATGGAACTAATTTATATTCCAAGATCTATTGATTAAAATGTACTTTGTTTGTGGAACAACCACTTTAAACTTTTGGCAATTAAGGCCCCGTCACACATAACGAGATCGCTAGCGAGATCGGTATTACGTCACGATTTTGAGATCGCTGGAGAGCCGTATCGTGATCGTTGGGGAGCTGTTAAACATGCAGAACTTCCCAACGATTTTGGCCGCCCCAGCGATCTAGCTAACGATCTCATTGGTCGTTGGGACGCTTTCACACAGCAGCTATTTCAATGATCCACACCTTGATAGGGGCTGTACTGTGTCACCAATCATCTCCAATTGGTGGATGCTACTGCGTTCTGATTGGGCAGCAGGTTTAAAATAAAACCACGTTGTAGCAATTCCATCCCTTTGTTCCTGTTTGCGTTCTGGTTCAGATCGTAGTAGCGTTCTTCGGCTGTGACTCTGTATCCATTCATCTGGGCTTTGTTCCTGACAAGCGTTCTGGTTTGTGGATTGTAGTGTTCTTCGGCTGTGACTCCATAGAGAATTCTGCTAAGATCTGCAATCCAGCACGAGGTCAGAAACAAAGGATGGAATCGCTATTCTGTTGCTTTCTTTATGCACGGCGGGAAATGAGAACGCTGTAGCGACCACCAATCAGGGACGAGGGGCGCAGAAAAGTCCAATTTATGCACGCCTACGTGTTTCAGTTCTGAATTGCTAACGAGGTCGTTGGTTAGGTGTCAAATACAGCGATGCACACTGCCCAGCGGGAGCGCAACGACCCAGGAATGGTCCAGGAATCTTTGTAACGATCAGCGATCTCACAGCAGGGGCCGGATCGTTGCTACCTGTCAGATGTAACGAGATCGCTAGCGAAATCGTTATTGCGTCACAAAACCCGTGACGTATCAACGATCTCGCTAGCGATCTCGTTATGTGTGACGGGGCCTTTAAAGATGAAGTTTCACATAAGCAGCTTTACATGCATGATACTGATGACAATGGGCTGTTCCCCATGATTGAATGTATTCACGTGTTTCCGTGGCATATTGCTGTTTTGTTGTTCTTATTAATCTGCTGAAAGAGAAAGGATATTAGGAGAGAAGGGATAATATGACTTGCCTAAAGCAATTATTGCAACCTCTGGAGTATATTGATTTGTGTTTCTAATTGGAAAAAAATATGTTAGTGTGTGATGAACTATGACAGGTGATACGTTGCTAACGTACATTGTATGTGTCCACTCCTATTGAGACTATTGGTAAATTTAGACATTTGGGAGTGCAAGGCATTATGGTAGTTTTAATGTGAGGTCCCACGTGGATTTCCATACCGCTGTAGACCAAAAAGGCAACTAGCAGAACAATGCAATCTTGTTTTTCACATAACTCAATTAATAAACTTTGAAATTCTTATAGTGAATATTTAAAAGGTTAAGTTTTATGCATGTTATCCGCATGGGACATTATCGGAGACCCACCCCTAACTTAATAAAAAAAAAGCCATCACTACATGTGATTAACTTGCACAGAATCTTGCATTACTCACTGATGTAAGGTACTTCTCATAATAAAGTGGGATTTGCATGTTTGCATGCGCTCAATACCTAAACCTCGTACCCCTCATTACCCCTTGCTGCTTAGTCTCCCCAGTGGAAGGCATAGGCTGCCTAACTGCTTATTTATCACCACAGCAGCCTCCTAGTGGTCATATGCCAAGATGATGCACAGATATAAAAGCAGGGGAAGGCTGTGCTCAGTCTCATGTCAATGTCCCATGGTATTGTGTTTGCATGTAATCGCTGCGCTAGTTCTTGTGGGCTTATGTTTGAATTGTCATCACTGCACTAGTTCTTGTGGGCTTATGTTTGCTTGTCATCGCTGCGCTAGTTCTTGTGGGTTTATATTTGCTTGTCATCGCTGCGCTAGTTCTTTTGGGCTTATGTTTGAATTGTCATCACTGCGCTAGTTCTTGTGGGCTTATGTTTGCTTGTCATCGCTGCGCTAGTTCTTGTGGGTTTATATTTGCTTGTCATCGCTGCGCTAGTTCTTTTGGGCTTATGTTTGAATTGTCATCACTGCGCTAGTTCTTGTGGGCTTATGTTTGCTTGTCATCACTGCGCTAGTTCTTGTGGGCTTATGTTTTCTTGTCATCACTGTGATAGTGTCATGGTTTACTGGATTCTTGGGTCAGGTAGTCGCAGTGTTAATTCTGTTGGCCTCTTTCTGGGTCCTGGGAGGCTTTTTATAGCCTCACTGTGAGGCCAATCTTTGTCTTTTATACTCTGACCCTTGGCTAAGTGTTTCTGACCCTGTTTTGCCAATGCTTTGTGGCTATGCTACGTTTCGTCTGTCTGGTTCTGATTTGGCTGTGTCCCTGTTACGAGTTTTGCCTGCTCCTTTTGTACTGTTTTGCCCTCTCTCTGTATGACCCCTTGGCTACGTCCTGACTACCCTCTGCTTCTCTTGTACTGTGCTGCCCTCTCTGTGTATGACCCCTTGGCTAAGTCCTGACTACCCTCTGCCTGCTTCTCTTGTACTGCGCTGCCCTCTCTGTTGTGAACGCTCTGGATCTGACTCCTGAGTTTGGGCTCCCTCTGGTGGCTGCTGATAGTAATGAAGCTGCCTTGGCTAACAGAGGTTCATCAGCTGCGAGCAATGATTGGCAATCTGGTGTTGATGACTGGGGAGATTTAAGTGAGTAACCTACCCATGATCCTTGCCAGTGATTAGTTGCTTCCTGGTTTCTTTTGGAAGTCAGCGTGCTTCCTGCTTGTCCTGCAACGTTCAGATAAGTTATTTGCTGTTAATTTCTTTGGCTTGTGTTTTTGTCTATCTCAGTTATCTGCCCTACTGGATTGTGCAGCCAGGTTCCCCTGTGGGGGCTGCGCTGGATACTGTTTCTCATTTGCCATTGTTTATGCATTTTCAGTTCCCTGTTACTTTTGCTACCTGTTCACACCAGAGACAGTTTATGTATTTTTGGTTCTCTGTTATTCAGTATTTGCTGTTTTGCTACTTGTGCACACCAGAGGTCTGATCTAGCGGGGGAGAGATCATGTGGTCTCAGTATTTTTATATATCAGAAGTGTTGGAGTTTTTTCTAGTGTTTTTTTCCGGATTGCAGACATTATTCCTTCTTGTCCTTTTCTATCTAGACAGTTTGGGCCCCAGCATTTGCTTGTGCTATTTTCTGCCTGCGTCTGTATTTCATCTTGTCTCACCGCCAATATATGTTGGGGGCTACCTATTCCTTTAGGGGTCTACTTCGGGGCAGATAGCTTTCCCCTTTCTCTCTATAGTCTTAGTTATCTCTCCGGCTGTGACGAGGCACGCCCCACGGCTACTTCTAGTTGTGCTGCTAGTTTAGGGGTCTGCAGTCTGCTAGTTACCAACCTCTCTGGGTGCCTGGTTCCTTAAGCCTATTTTTGCTACCGTCCTCCTCAGCTACCAAATCTTAACACCTCTCTGTGTATGACCCCTTGGCTACGTACTGACTACCCGTTCTATTTATGCCCCTTGGTGACTTTGTCCCACAGTTACCCTTCTAGGAGTTTTCCTTCACCTCCTAGCTCTCTGGAGTTTAGGCCACGCCCCCAGCAGTTAGTTTCTTCAGGTCCTATCTGGCCTGAAGTATTCTCTATCTATTCCTGCTTCCTCTGAGAGACCTGTGGCTAGCTCCGCCCCTTGGCAGTCACGTGTTTCAGGTCCTGTTGGTCTGAAGCACGCATCTACACTGCTGCTGCCCCGCTCCACAGGTATCTTTGGGCACAGTTTGTTTACTCCGGACACGCGCACTGGCTCAGTGAGCAAGTGCAGTGCGGTGTTCCTGACAGCTAGTTCTTATGGGTTTATGTTTGCTTATTACTGCTCTAGTTCTTGTGGGCTTATTTTTGCTTGTTATCACTGCGCTAGTTCTTGTGGGCTTATGTTTGCTTGTCATCACTGCACTCGATCACATGAGCTTGCGTAAATGTCACTTGTGCATTCAGTTACAAGGGTTTGTGTATGCGTGTCATCACTGCGCTTAGTCACATGGGCTTGTGTCCACACCTGAGCACTGCTCTAATCGAGCACAATGATGACATGCTGACAAGAGCACATGCAACTGAATGCATTGGTGATACGTTTCCACAAGCTCACGTGATCAAGCACAGTAATAAAACCCTGACACAAGCCCACGTGACCGAACGTGATGATGACACGCTGACAGAAGCCCACATGACCCAGCACAGTGATGACATGCTGACGAGAGCATATATGACTGAATGCATTGGTGACACGTTAACACAAGCCCACGTGACCAAGCACAGAGTGATGACACACTGAAACAAGCTCATGTGGTCAAACTCAGTGATAAAACGCAAATACAAGCCCACGTAACTGAGCGCAGTAATGATATGCTGACAAGTGCGCATATGACTGAATGCATTGTTGACTCGTTTACACAATCCCACATGACCGAGATCAGTAATGACACGTTGACACAAGCCCACGTGACCAAACATGGTGATACAATGCCAATACAAGCCCATGTAACCAATAGCAGTGATGACACACTTACAAGAGCGCGTACAACTGAATGCATTGGAGACACGTTTACACAAGCCCACGTAGCCAAGATTAGTGATTACATTCTGACAGAAGCCCACATGACAGAGCATGGGGATAACATGCGGACGCAGGCCCACGTGACCAAGCACAGTGATAACACGCTGACGAGCGCATACAACTGAATGTATTGGAGAAAGTTTTACACAAGCCCATGTGGCTGAGATTAGTGATGACACGCTGACTCAAGCCCAAGCCCACGGACCGAATTCTATGGACATCTGAATGAGCCATGGTTTACTTTGATGCACAAATTTTTGACAATTTTTGGAGAAATTTTGGCTCAAATGATTGATTTAAGTCATGCCACTTTCCCTTGAAGACTTTCTGATCAAACTAATAAAAAATGTGTCTAATGCCTCATGTTGTGAATACTCTGGAGGCGACTTCTGAGCTGGGGCTCCCTCCGGTGGTTGCTGAGGGTAATGAACTAATTGCTGAATGGCCTTCAGCTGACTCTGAATGGTCTGATATAAGTGACCTGAGTTCCCATCAGCCTTGCCGGTAATCATTTATTCTTCCTGGTTTTGCTTGGAGCTCAGCTTGCATTCCTGCTCTCTTTCAGATAAGTGATTTGCTGTTTTTTTTCCTCTTGTTGGATTTTCCTTGCCTGTTTTGCTGCTTGCAGGGGACCTCAGCCTGGTCCCCTTTTAGGGTCTGGCGCTGCAATTGTGCTCATTTTGTATTTGCACTTTTGCTCTGTTCCTTTGTCACTTTTTTGCTGAATTGCTGTGTGTTACACCAGAGATCTGATTTAGGTGGTAAAGATTGTGTGATCTCAGTTTTTTTGTTAATCAGAAGTGTTGGTATTTTTGTCAGGGTTTTTTTTGGGTTGCAGTCTGAATTCTTTCCTATACTTTTCTACCTAGACAAATTGGGCCCCAGCGTTTGCTCATTCTATTTTCTGTCTGTGTCCGTATTTTCTTCTTGTCTAACCGCCATTACATGTTTGGGCGCTTCCTATTTCTTTGGGGGATCTGCTCCGGGGCAGATAGCTTTCATCTTTCTGCCTTTAGGTGTAGTTATCTCTCCGGCTGTGACGAGGCGTCTAGGATCACCGTAGGTACGCTCCACGGCTACTTCTAGTGTGGCGGTTACTTTAGGTTACTGCAATCCAATAGTTTCCAGCCTCTCTGGTGTATTACTACTTTTGCTATTTTTGCAATTTCTCCTCAGCTACCGAAACATAACACCACATGCACACATCCATGTTTATACACGTACATAAACATTTTTTCTCGGTGTTATCAATGTGTCCATTTTTACCATCAGTGTGTCATCAGTGCTTTTCACGGATGATAAAGAAATACATTGCAAAGCTTCTCCAATACTTTTCACTGTTAAACGCAGACAGAACACGCATGGCACACTAAAGCTGTTCGTGTTTTTCATGGACCCATAGACTTGTCTTGGCCATTGTCATCAGTGCTGCTGAAAAAAATGACATATCTGTATGTTTTGCACAGACACATGGTCTAGGAAAAACATGGACATGTAAACAGCACCAAAGATTATAATGGATATTTTGTTTCCTTGAAAAAAAAACCAAATATCACACGTATCTGTAACAGGAATATCTGAATGAGGCCTAAAACACAATTTATGTGGTATTTAATGGTCATCAAACTGTATCAAAAACTAAGCGTAAGTGTGTAAAAATTTATTTTGCATTCCTATCAAAATATAAATGAATAGAAATTAATTCCACAAAGAAATAAGGCCACATGCAATCAAAATTGGGGAGTAATGATAATGGCTGCTGATTTGTCAAGGCAAAAAGAGGATTACATTGATGAGTATGATGCACAGTTGATGCTTATGAGCTGCACAGGACCATTACTGCCAATAGATACATCAGGACCTTATACAGATAAATAGTCCTGAAACTCATCCCACAACTATGAGCTTTCTGAAAAATTTGCCTGAGATTGTTTTTTCTACAGATCCTGGGTGTATTGTGAATTTACTTAACATCTAGCTTTTGGTAAAATGCAGGCCTTCATTTATCAATTTGCACAATGGGTACAATTTTTTGAACTTTTCTACCCTACCTTGTACAATTATACAGCTCTGGTAAAAATTAAGAGACCACTGCACAGGTTTATAATAATCAGCTTCTCTACATGTCTGACAGCCATTCCATTCCAGTGTCAGTTGAATTCCAACCAGAGTACACCTCATTCTACTTAATGTGCTTCTGATTAGGTGATCACCTGAACCAAATCTTATTTAACGAAGGAAAGTATAAAAAACACTGCTGTGGTGCTCACAATCCTCTTGCAATAGGACAAGCTGGATGGCAAAACAAGTGCTAGTATTATCCCAAAAGTAGTAGGAATGAAAAAATAACTTTTAACCATGCCAAAGGAGTTGAAAAGAAAAGTCTTGAGTGAACAAAAGAAGGGCTCATTTCTGGCTTTACTAGCAGAGGGATACAGTGAGCGTCATGTTGCCTCCATCCTTAAAATTTCTAAGACGGCAGTCCATTACAACAAGGTCAAGCAGCAGACATTGGGGACAACAAAGCTACAGACTGGCAGAGGATGAAAACAACTCTCCACTGACCGGGATGACTGTCATCTTATTCGAATGTCACTCAGCAACCGTAGGATGACATAAAGTGACCTACAAAAGGAATGGCAAATGGTAGCTGGGGTGAAGTGCATGGCAAGAACAGTTCGTAACAGGTTTCTAGAGGCAGGGCTCAAGTCATGTAAAGCTAGAAAAAAGCCTTTCATCAATGAGGAGCAAGGGAGAGCCAGGCTGAAGTTTGCCAAGGACCATAAGGATTGGACCATAGAGGACTGGAGTAAGGTAATCTCTGATGAGTGTAATTTTCAGCTTTGCCCAACACCTGAAGTGATCATCTAATGGTTAGACTGAGACCTGGAGAGGCTTATAAGCCACAGTGTCTTGCACCCACTGTGAAATTTGGTGGCGGATCGGTGATGATCTGGGGATGCTTCAGCAAGGCTGGAATTGGGCAGGTTAATCTTTGCGAAGGATGTATGAATCAAGCTGCATACAAGGATATCCTGCAAAAACAGTTGATTCCTTCTGCTCAGGCAATGTTCCCCAACTCTGAGGACTGGTTTTTCCAGCAGGACAATGCGCCATGTAACACAGCTAGGTCAATCAATGTGTGGATGAAGGACCACCACATCAAATCCCTGTCATGGCCAGCCCAATCTCCAGACCAGAACCCCATTGAAAACCTCTGGAATGTAATCAAGAGGAAGATGGATAGTCACAAGCCATCAAACAAAGAAGAACTGCTTAAATTTTTGTACCAGGAGTGGCAGAAGGTCACCTAAAAGCAGTGTGAAAGACTGGTGGAAAGCATGCCAAGACGTATGAAAGCTGTGATTAAAAATCAAGGTTATTCCACAAAATATTGATTTCTGAACTCTTCCTGAGTTACAACATTAGTATTGTTGTTTCTAAATTATTATGAACTTGTTTTCTTAGCATTATTTGAGGTCTGCAAGCACTGCATTTTTTGGTATTTTGGTATTTTAACCATTTCTCATTTTCTGAAAATAAGTACAAAATTTATTGCTTGGAAATTCGGAGACATGTCAGTAGTTTGTAGAATAAAAGAGCAATTTACATTTTGCTCAAAACTATACCTATAAAGAGAAAAATCAGACAAACTTAATTTTACCAGAGCTGTATTGGCCAATAATGAAGTTTTTGTTCACCACACAGGGAATGGCTTAACAAGTGCAACAATCAAGTTACTTTTTTCATATTTACCCTAAAATGGTCCTTTTAAAAGTATGACTTATTCTGCAAACACAATTACTGTCGATCACTGGAAAATATAAAATATTTTGATTTCTGAAATGCCAGATTAATAAAGCAGCAAGATACAGCGACATGTATACCTTATTTTTCACTGAATCTGCTATGATTGCTCAAACGTGATAAAACGTGCAAAATTAGTGTTTACCCTCCATTGTTGTTTACACAACATGAATAAATTGTGATCATCAAAGGGTTACAATTCACCCATCACATTAGGCCTGGGCTACACTACAACTTTTTTGTAGCAGTACCGATTGATTTCAGCTATTATTATTAAGTGGCAGCTGAAGTCCACTCAGCTACATACAACTCAATGTAGTTTGGAGTTCAGCTGTAACAAAATAGTTCAAATCAATCAGTAGCCCTACAGAAAGTCACAGTGTAGCCCAGGCCATATAGTTCTCCATTTTTCTCAGTCAGTCTCTGTTCACAATGCTGCAGCAGTGATCTCCTCTCTACAGCCCATGACTGCTGCAGCCAATTAGCTGCTCTGAAACTAATGGCCCGATTCATTAAAGTGGTTGACTGGTTCGATAGTGACCGTTTCCTAGTGTGGACTGGAGGGTACATACACTTGTATAGAACAAGGCCAGAAGTGTATGGAGCAAGGCCTTGCCCACTAGATGAGTTCTGCTCGGGAATATGTATAACACATACATACCCTTCGGTAATGACGCAAATAACAGTGAATCCTCACAGAGCACAATGCGTGCACTGGGGAGATTCATAAGTCTGCAGGCACACAGAATGACTGCAGACTTATCGATTTAAACCAGTCAACCCCTTTAAGACTGGCGTTGTTTTTGGAGTAGGATGTGTTAAATTAATTAAAAGTCCCTGTGCACCTCTCTAGCCAAATGTACCATCAATAAATCCCCTGCTCTTTTAAAAGATAACATTATCACATTTATCAATCTTGTCAAAATGCAGCCATCATAAAACGCAACACTCAGTAAGTCAGAAAAAAATACAATATAACTTACCTAGACACCAACTTCATTAAACTTAATCTTGCATTATTTAAAAAGTATGACATTTATGCATAATACCTAATATAAGCTTAAAGAATGGTATGACACCCAAGAATAATAAAATGTAATAGAGTAATTACCGTATATATGCGAGTCATATACGCCAGGGGGTCGGCGGGGTATCAGATCATGCTCACCCCCCCGGCACGTCTCTGCAGCCCCTGCTTCTCCCACGATCTCAGGCTCCTTCCTTCAGCGGTCACGTGGTACTGCTCATTAAAGTCACGAATATGCGCGTATTCATGACTTTAATGAGCGGCACCACGTGACCGTTGAAGGAAGAAATAGCTGCCGGAGACCGCGGAAGAAGCAGGGGGGCTGCAAAAACGCTCCAGGAGGGGTAAGTATATGCGATATTTACCTGTCCCTGGTCCACCGCTGTGCGCTGCTCTATCCTCTGCATCCTCTGGCAGTGAATGTTCAGGTCTGCCTGAGCATTCACTGACGGAGGTCCCGGAAGACAGCGGCGCGCAACAGTGGACTGGGAACAGGTGAATATCTCAGGTGCCGGGGCCCTGAGCCAGCGGTGACACCGGCACCTGTCCCCCCATAGCGCGCTGGTGTCCCCGCCTGCTCAGGACACCTTCACCTGGCCCCCAGCGACGAGAGGTGAGTATGTCATTTTTTTTATTTTGTTTGCAGCAGCATATGGGGCCTATTCTATGGAGCATCATATAGGGGCATAATCTATGGAGCATCATTTGGGGGCATAATCTATGGAGCATCATACGGGGGCATAATCTATGGAGCATCTTATAGGGGCATAATCTATGGAGTATCTTATGGGGGCATAATCTATGGAGCAATTTATGGGGCATAATCTACGGAGCATCTTATGGGGCATAATCTATGGAGCATCATATAGGGCATAACCTATGGAGCATTTTATGGGGCCATAACCTTTATGGAGCAGCATATGGGGCATATTATTCTATGGAGCATCTTATGGGTCCATTATTAACCTTTGTGCAGCATTATGTGGGGCATATTTTTTGTATGGAGCATCTTATGGGGGCCATCATGAACTGTGTGGAGCATTATATGGGGCTCCTGATTCAATATGGATATTCAAAAACATTTAACCTACTGATGTCTCAATTAATTTTACTTTATTCGAACGTCCATGACAGCACTACGGAGAGAGGGGATCCGCCCCTTAGGAACAGGAAACCTACAGATATAAAAGGGCGGCACCTCTCCCACACATCAGTTGGTTTCCTGTTCCTGAAGGACGGGTTTCCTACAGAAGATAAAACTCCATACTTTAGATGTTAGAAGATGTCTCCTGCAATATTTGGCAGTCACTGACCCCTGGAAAAGGGACAATGCATTGTTTGTCTCTTTTCAGGGAATTAACAAAGGCTGCAGAATAACAAAAAGCTCATTGGCCAGATGGATTAGGGAAGTAATTTCTCTGGCATACACCTCGAGGGGCAAGCCGGCACCTGAGAGGCTAAGGGCGCATTCCACCGAGCTGTGGCGACTTCATGGGCAGAGAGGGCAGAAGTCTCCATTGACCAGATATGTAAGGCAGCTACGTGGTCTTCTCCACACACGTTTTTTACTCATTATAGGTTAGATGTGGGTGCTTCCTCAGACCTTTCTTTCGGACTAAGGGTGCTGCAGGCTGTAGTCCCTCCCTAAGTAGTTATTACTCTCTGTAATTCTCTACGTAGTGCTGTCATGGACGTTCGAATAAAGTCTTAGTTACTTACCGTTAACGGTATTTTTCGAAGTCCATGACAGCACCCTTAGATTCTCACCCGTGTTCTATGTGCACTTCTTCCTCTTATATAGTCCACATGTAATAAACAATTGACCAATATTACTGTGTGATGCATAATTTTTTGCTGTATACCATTTAACCTTGGTAGTCCTTGTATGCTCTGTAATCCAACTGATGTCTGGGAGAGGTGCCGCCCTTTTATATCTGTAGGTTTCCTGTTCCTAAGGGGCGGATCCCCTCTCTCCGTAGTGCTGTCATGGACTTCGAAAAATACCGTTAACGGTAAGTAACTAAGACTTTTATTGGTATCTTTTTATTTTTGAAAATTTACCAGTAACTGCTGCATTTTCCACCCTAGGCTTATACGCGAGTCAATAAGTTTTCCCAGTTTTTTGTGGCAAAATTAGGGGGGTTCGGCTTATACTCGGGTCGGCTTATACGCGAGTATATACGTAATAAAGGTTAAAGGCTACGGTCATAAAGTACAAACATCTTATCAAACTTCCCCTCTCATAACCAACTGAATAGTACCTGTAATTGTTGAGAAAATGAAGCAAGAAGTGTCTTACTGTACCTCTGTAATGAAATCATAAGAGTATTCCGCTGCCTCTGTTCCTGTCTACACAGCAAAGCTGACAAATGTTCACAATAAGGGCAGGAAATTAATGACAGTCCATAATGTATTATATATAGAAATATATATATATATACAGTATATATATATATATATATAATATATGTCTATATATATTGTAAGCTTTTCAGGGGATATAGCTCTGGGATCGCCGTCCGGGTAGACGGAGTGGCACGGAAACAGTTCATTCACAGACAGCAGTTCTGGTAAAAACTGGCCGCAACCAGTTTTATTAAAGTCCACAGCAAACAGAACATAATCAAAACCAAATCATAAACATAAGACCTGGGCTTGTCCAGCCACTTACTACACTTAGATAGATTTCCCTATCTATCCGGGACCAGACTCTAACAGCCTGGGCCAAAACAACACATATGTTCAGCATTTACCAGCATGGAGTTTCACAGAGTCTCCTCCTTGTGTCTGAAGGCACCTTCAACGTCCAGACTTGAGAGAGCTCCCCTCCTATTCAGCAGCTATCCGCATGGATTCTCACAGAGACTACTCCTGTGTCCGGGGTACATCGAGCACCCAGACTGAGACAGCTCATACTCCTGGAGACTCCTTCTTGTGCCTGGACTCCTTGTCCAGACTAAGCGAGCTCTCTGTCTGTGTTCGCAGACACCTACTTCTGGTCTCCTAATTAACAGCTGAGTGGTTTCAGGCCTGAGCTGCAAGTGTGTACTGAATGTAAGGTGTAGTGACCTTTCTCTACCACTAGGTTTACAAAGCCATACATTTCCCTTATACCAGTCAGCAAAGTATCTAGGTGAAATGTACACCCCATTCAACACACATACTCTCACTGTCTCACATATCCCCCCCCTCTTCTCCAGACCGGAGGGCTGGTCATCCAGACCGGAGGGCTGGTCAACAATCCAAAAGAGACAGTGAACTCTGGACCAGTCATGGCCTTCATCAGCTTCATCTTCACTACTGTCATCTGTATCTTCACCTGAGCCATAGCCAACATCAGCTTTCTCTTCATCTGAAGCATCCGCACTACCCTGTACCCTCCCAGGCCTATGCTCTCTGCGGGCCTCGGGTATCCTGCACGGTTTCATCTTGACCTTAGGGCCGGGCTCAGTTTCGATATAGTGCCTGGCCAGAGAAGTACGACCCGGCACATCAGAACACTTCTGCTGACTCTTCCTCAGAAACTCACGTACCTCCTGTCCTTGGTGCACTGACCATGTGTCACCAACTATCACAGAAGGTATAGGGGTTTTTTTACTTTTCTCTAGTTCCCCTTGAACCCTCTTTAGCACATCTATTTTCTTGAATATCGGTTGACTCATAAAGTCTATTTCACAGACCTTAAGCTCCTCTGCCATGGTCTCTGACCATTTTAAGCTACTCTGTTCAAATGATTGGGACTGTAGAAGGAGCAGATCGTTTTTCTTTTGCAGTACACATAATTCATCCGCTAAGTCTCCAGCTGAATTGTAATGTTCTACCGTGACAACAGCATTCTTATATAGAGCCTTAGACTTATTGAGCAGCATTTGCTCTTGCAACGAAGAGATTCCCTGTATTCTTCCTTTTACTTCATTGACTTTCTCACGAAGATGCTCATGGCTTTCATCACACTCCTTCATCACAGTTTGGAGTTTTTTCTGAGAAGTATAATTCATCTGGTACCTGTTGGACGTCCTTTATGTCTTCGGCCCCTTCTTCAGGCTCTTCTGGTAGAACATGCTCAGAAGCCCTACCATCAGTCTTACATTCTACCTCTTCAGTCACGTCATTATGGTCTCCAATATCTCCATTTATTCCAGCTTTCAAGTTCTCCTTGATAGCTGCATCTGTATACTCAGAACCCGCCGGATTCTTCTCTTCCACCACATTCTGCATCCCATTTGTTGGGACGTGGCTCTGATGTAGACTCCATGAAAGTGCGCTTGAGCTCACCAACGCCAGCCTGATGTCTCAAAATCTCATCTTGCGACTTATCCAGATCCTTGGTGTCACTCGGGAACACCGCTGGGGCTCCGGGCGCCGAACTTCCAGCCTGAGCTTCACGAGTTGCAGCTACTGATCCGAACCGCAACCCGTCCATGCCGCTGTCTTCGGCAGAAACAGATTCCTGGACAGAGTCAGTCCCCATATCTTCAGTCTTGTTCCTCACAGCTTCACTTGAGACCTCAGCTTCTGATGAGGCATCTGGCTTGGTGACTACCACTTCTATGGCTTTTTCCACCTCTGCAGCATCTCCCTCAGAGTCCTTGGCACGATACAGATCCACACCATACCTTGGTAACTTCACATTTCCAACAGCATCTACTTGGGCTGTGTTCAGTTTCAGAGTCCTGCCTTTAAAGCTCAGCTCTCCTCCTTTCACCTTAGTCTTCGCCAGGGAACCGGCCAACTGTAAAACATCTTCAGATGTCATCTTCTGTCCGACTGCAAGGTCAGCATCAGCCTTCCTCTCAGGACTCTCAACCTCCTCTGCTACCATGCCTTCCTCATTTGCACTGGTTGCTTGATTGTCATCAGATGATTCACTATCACTACCACTATCCCTGTCTGACCCCTTTTTCTCAGCCACATCTGGCTCACTTTCAGGGTTATACACTTCATTTTCATTCACATCCTGCTCACTGTCAGGGTTATACAATTCATTCTCATTCTCATCCTGCTCACTTTCAGGGTTATACACTTCATTTTCATTCACATCCTGCTCACTGTCAGGGTTATACAATTCATTCTCATTCACATCTTGATCTGGAACCTTAGTTAACATGTCATCCACAACATTAACTTCACCATCTGGTCCCTGGTTTCCCTCAGGTGGTCCCTCAAGTATGTGACTATGTGACAACCCCAGCACTATACTTCCATATAGCTCAGGTACTAGGAGCTGGCTCACGACCTCTCCCTGGACTTCAGTGTCCCTATACAACAGGTGAGTGTTTATGGCAACATGAGGAAACCTCTCCTCAGAGCCAGGCTCTTGGGAAACCTCATTTAGAACATTTATATTTTCCTGGGCCGTTTTAAGAGAGGGGTCTTGCCACTGCTCACTCTCAAAATTGTCACAGGACACAGGTAAGTCAGGGACACTCGGTTCCCGAGAACCACCATCCTCGTCTCCCAACATCACCTGCAAAGGAATTTCATCACTATCACAGTCATCATTATTATCAATATCATTATCATGATTATGATCAGTATCATCATCACTATCATGATCATCATCATTATCATTATCAGCATCAGCATCATTATCATGGTCATCATCATTATCATGATCATCATCATCATATCATCATCATCATCATTATCACATAAGTTTAACGGCCCACTAGCATTGTGTTCCGCCCCTCGGGACTGCGCACCCTCAATAGGAGCTTCATCACACTGTCCATCAGAAACATTTTTCCCCCAGAGATCCTTAGACCGGGGAAAGTCATTACCCAATATCACGAGGGGCACCAGGTTCTTCACTACCCCCACTTCACATGAAACCTCCCTGCGTTTGGGGATCAAGTCCACGACAGTCTCTGGGTAGACTTTGGTGTCTCCATGGACGCACACCACACTCAGGTGTTTATCAGGGATAAAGTCCCTATCAATCAGGCTGTCCCATATGGAAGTCACTGGACTCTCTGAGTCCAAGAGGGCCTGTGCTGGGCAGTCATTTACAACCACCGGGGACCCCTGTGGTCCAGTCTCTCCGGCTGAGGTGGACACACACACAGGTTCTGCGCAGGGAGAGAGGGATCCGCCAACATCACAACACATAGGCTCCCCATCTATTGGACAGTTGGCTGCAATTTCACGACATCTCCAACACTGTCCATCACACTCTCCCACCCACACGACCCCAACAGCTGGAACGCTCTTACCGGGAGAGTTCGGCGTCCAGGAACTCTGAAGTGACGACCTCTCAGACGGCTGGTCATGGAGGCAGTCTTTGGTGGCGAAGGCCCTCTCCATCAGGCTGACCAGACGATTGCGTCCTGGTGGTCTCCTTGTCCGACCTCTGGCTGTACCTCAGGAGGACGTGCTTGGGTGTAGCGGTCCACTATCACCTTTTCAACTCCATAATCAGGTTTGCTGACTGCAGACTCCCAACTGCATCTCCAGTCATGAACTCCCCTGGCACGGGCTGTCACCGTAACACCCAGCCGGGTAAGAATCTCCGCTTTCAGCTTGGCATAGTCTTGGCTGTCCTGCTCGCTCAGGTCAGCATAGGCCCTTTGGGGTTCTCCAATCAGATAGGGTGCGACCATCATGGCCCATTCAGATAGGGGCAGATTCTCCTTCTCTGCCAGTCCCTCAAACCTAGTGAGATATACCTCCACATCATCACGAGGTGTCATCTTTTTCAGGGACCGTCTTACCGCCTTCTTTACAGCGGACAATGCAGGTGACTTTGCAACATTACTTTGGGACGATGCGCTGCAAGTCTTTTGTAGTGCTGCAACCTGCTCAAAAAACAACCGGTTATTCTCCTGCTGCTGCTGCAGGAATTGCTGCTGGGCCTGCTGCATGCGCTGCTGGTGCTGCAGGCGCTGCCGCTCCATGCTGTGCTGCATGCTCCGCTGGGCCTGGACCAGGTACTCAACGAGCTCCTCCATACTGCCGGACTTATCTGTCTCAACCACGGCAGTCTTATGTTGCACATTAACTTGCGCCATTTGTTCAAACAGCACCTCCATGCTGTCATCCATGCTGTCAGACTTCTCTGTCTCAACAACGGCAGTCTTCACTCAAGACATACACACTCCACAGTCTTTTCCACAGAAAATTCAGCTTTGCTGTGCAGACACTTTTTTTTTTTCCTCTGCAAACTCTATTAGGGCCACTGTCTCTTTAAGACTGCTCCAATAGACGTTTCTCTTTGCTGACACACTTTTTTTTTTTTTTTTTCTCTGCAAACTCTATTAGGGCCACTGTCTCTTTAAGACTGCTCCAACAGACGTTTCTCTTTTTTTTTCTCTGACACACTTTTTTTTTTTCTCTCTCTGCTGCTGCTTCAACAGACTTCACCTTTTATTGCTGTCTCTCGCCACTGTGTTGCACGCCCATTCCAGCACCAATTGTAAGCTTTTCAGGGGATATAGCTCTGGGATCGCCGTCCGGGTAGACGGAGTGGCACGGAAACAGTTCATTCACAGACAGCAGTTCTGGTAAAAACTGGCCGCAACCAGTTTTATTAAAGTCCACAGCAAACAGAACATAATCAAAACCAAATCATAAACATAAGACCTGGGCTTGTCCAGCCACTTACTACAGTTAGATAGATTTCCCTATCTATCCGGGACCAGACTCTAACAGCCTGGGCCAAAACAACACATATGTTCAGCATTTACCAGCATGGAGTTTCACAGAGTCTCCTCCTTGTGTCTGAAGGCACCTTCAACGTCCAGACTTGAGAGAGCTCCCCTCCTATTCAGCAGCTATCCGCATGGATTTTCACAGAGACTACTCCTGTGTCCGGGGTACATCGAGCACCCAGACTGAGACAGCTCATACTCCTGGAGACTCCTTCTTGTGCCTGGACTCCTTGTCCAGACTAAGCGAGCTCTCTGTCTGTGTTCGCAGACACCTACTTCTGGTCTCCTAATTAACAGCTGAGTGGTTTCAGGCCTGAGCTGCAAGTGTGTACTGAATGTAAGGTGTAGTGACCTTTCTCTACCACTAGGTTTACAAAGCCATACATTTCCCTTATACCAGTCAGCAAAGTATCTAGGTGAAATGTACACCCATTCAACACACATACTCTCACTGTCTCACAATATATATTTTACTAGGTGCATGAAAAGTAAAAAGGTAAAGTAAAAAGTTCTTGAAAAATCAATTTGAAATATTATACCTAATTTCCATCGGTGCATCCCCTTTAACTAATGGGCATAGACACTTTAGTTAAATTTTTTCACTTTGCATAGCTATTTCTTTTATTCATATGCAAAATTCCTTTAGGAAAAAATAGCACTACATAATGAAAGCAAATGCTGCTGTAACTTTTCACCATCTTTTCTTACTAGGGAAGCACTTAACAGCGCTTGACACTTGGGTTCATACTAATTGATATTAATTGAAGCAACTGCAGAACAAGCTGTCGGTGAATAAATTCAGATTTACACCAGTCTGGTTTTAATGAAGTCTTTATATTACTGTCATATTAGCTAAAAATATACTATGCAGTGAATCTTCTGATGAGATCTTAGCTGCACGTAACTGTTCAATGATTTATTTAGATAAAATATGTATTGTGCCTGGTCTGCAGACAATCCAAATATAATTTCTACACATTTAGTGTACTCCCTGATGTAGTATGATATTTATCTGTAAACTGTGCCTTACAGGGAATGTATCCTCATAAAATACATGGTTTTAATGAGGTTTATGTTACATTTATCTATTTAATTTTATTTATTTTGTTTACATTTTTTTTATTTCACTATATTGAAAAAAACAAAAGAAATCTCAGAATTTTCCAAGTGGCCCCAAGGCCTAGTATTAGACTTGGGCACATGGACATTCGCATCAATAGACTAAAGGGTATGCCACACTGAACAATATCTCTAACGGGATCGCTAAAAAACGTCACTATTTAGCGATCCCGTTAGAAATGTTGTTCAGTGCGGCATCTGCCAGCGACGAGCTTCCTGCTGTGATCTCGCTCGTCGCTGGAATCGTTCCGGACCCTATTTTCTCGTCGGCGCCCCGCTGGGTAAGTATATATCGCTAGTGTGGCACCTTTTCTTAGCGATTTAGCGGTACTTTTGTACCGCTAAAGTCGTTAAGAAGATCGCTAATGGCGATAGCGTCGTTAACTATATCGCTAAATGTGGCCGCACTTAGCGATATAGAAACAATCCCGCTAGCGATCGCATTAGTATGCGTCGTTATCGTGATCGCTAGGGGATTGTTTAGTGTGGCAGTACCTTCACTCAAACCCTACTAAATTGTACTAAAGTATTTAATAGGCTTATCAGGTCAATGGTCATTGTAAATTGAGGGGGAGAAGGTGAGCTGCAACATCACCTATTTACTCATATAAAACATCTGTACTCTGTACTCCTCAACATTGAAATTGTAACACCCCAACGGAAAAGTTGTGGAGTTATGGAAATCACCGGATGGATAGAAATGTTAATGATATGCCAATGCTGAAAAAATGGAAACCAAATTGTAAAAACATCCCAATTTATTTGGTATTGAGGATGAGCACTACACTCATAAATGCATGCACTTACACGCCTTGGCTGTTATCAGTAAAGTTATTAATATTCGATTAAGGAATATTTGCACTGAAAACTCTCACAGATTCGCAAATCATCAAGATCCGTTGCAGGCAGCTCCCTTTGTAATTGTTAACTAACGAAGTCCCAGGCTTGATGGAAGTTCAGTCCAGAGACATCGCAGGGCATGGTAGCATTTTTAGGTCATGCAGGCTGCTCACAGTGGCACGAGCAACATGTAGTCTGGTGTCGTCATTTTGAAAAACGGCTTTAGGTGCACTATGGAGAAATGGCCGTCCCACTGGTTCCAAATATAATGGTACAGCCGTTTCCCCAAAGTGTCCCATCAGAAGCTTTTCAACATGACAATGCCAGCTCACATGTTACTTGTGCTGCTGTGAACAACCTGTGTTGTCTAAGTGTGCTATTATGGCCTTCAGCGTTACAGGACTTTTCTTTCGAGCACACTGGGGATATCATTAATCGGCAGTTGCAAAGTTAGCTGCCAAGAGCGCATTTTGATGATTTGCAGGACCAAGTATATTCAGTGTGGCAGAAAATTCCTCAGACAACCATTAATAGCCTGCCATCCTCAGTGATAGGATGCCAACGAGTGTGTGTGTGTGTGTATTCCTGTGTGTAGCGCTCATACTACATACTGAGTAAATCAATATGTTTTCAACATTTAAAAAAAAAAAATTCATATAGTCATAATGAATTGGAAAATTGCAAAAATTCATAAAAACTTAGCAAGAAAAAAATACATTTAGCATCAAAATCTTTTTTTTATAGAGAATAAGCCGTTTTCTGATAACACATTCCCTTTAATGAAAACATACATCTGCACCTAGTATTCATGAACAGGAAACTATTCTAATCACCAGTTCGTAAATCATGTTATTCATACAGTTATCTTAATTCCATCCCCCATTGTGAACTGTGCAGGAGCTGTGTCAGCTTATGTTCAGCAAGACGCACTGAAACATGCAATTTTACTGGCAGTGCCTAAACATTTGCTCTCAATTGCATGAAGGCATCAACAGTTTCCTGTAACTGCTGTGCAGTCCATTAGGAAGTGTCTAGCGAAGAAAACCTTTGTGGCACCAGTCTCATTTCTTTAGTATGCATTAATCCAAGAGCTAATAAATACTTACAAACTTTTTATAAAATGCTACAGAAACTTGGGCAAGGGAGAGCTCCATAACAAATATAAAAATACGAGCCCCATGTGGGTGGGCTCATGCTAGTGCTCACTTGGGTCAGCCATTTTTTAGGGTCTTTAAGTGGCATTTGCTCTGAAAGATTATCGTGAACGAGCATTCTTACTAATACTCGTTTCACGATAATCTTTTGGTATGAACAATCACCCAATGAAAAGGAAAACTCTCGTTCTTTGAGTGAAATAATCTTTTTTGCAGCATAAAAGATCAACGTTCTCGACAGCACATACTGCATAAACAGGACTCGCACTTCCAAGAACAATTGCACCCTATGAGCACTGAGCGAGGTACTACAGATCTCTCAGTACTGAAAGCACAAAAAAAGCACAGCAAAACCAAAAATACTCTGTTGCAAAAAGAATATAATATAACAGTAAACGGCAAGTGCCAATAAAAAAAATGGAAAAACAAGGGTATTTGGTTAATCTGTTTTTTGCAAAAAATGTATATTAAGCTACTCTACCAAATCGTCAAGGTATACCCGTATCAGAGCAGTCCCTGACTAATGTATGTAGTCCCTATCTGATGTATTTAAAAACCTGATCATATGTACAGTACTATACCTGTATGAGCAGGATTCAGAAAGGTAATGTCCAATGTGGACACAGCATAGAACAGCTTATATGTTCAGGGCTCATAAGGGAGGGTGGAGAACTCCCTTCTCTTGTACAGTCATGGACAAAAGTTTTGAGAATGACACAAATATTAATTTTTACAAAGTCTACTGCTTCACTTTTTCTAATGGCAATTTGCATGTACTCCAGAATGTTATAAAGAGTGATCAGCTTAACAGCAATTACTTGCAAAGTCAATATTTGGCTAGAAAATGAACTTTATCCCCAAAACACATTTCAACATCATTGCAGCCCTGCCTTAAAAGGACCAGCTAACCTCTTTTCAGTAATTGCTCCATTAACACAGGTGTGGGTGTTGATGAGGACATGGCTGGAGATCACTCTGTCATGATTAAGTAAGAATGACACCACTGGACACTTTAAAAGGAGGCTGGTGCTTGGCATCATTGTTTCTCTTCTGTTAACCATGGTTATCTCTAAAGAAACACGTGCAGTCATCATTGCAATGCACAAAAATGGCCTAACAGGGAAGAGTATCGCAGCTAGAAAGATTGCACCTCAGTCAACAATCTATCGCATCATCAAGAACTTCAAGGAGAGAGGTTCCATTGTTGCAAAAAAGGCTCCAGAGCACCCAAGAAAGACCAGCAAGCGCCAGGACCGTCTCTTAAAAGTGTTTCAGCTGTGGGATCGGGCTACCAGCAGTGCAGAGCTTGCTCAGGAATGGCAGCAGGCAGGTGTGAGTGCATCTGCACGCACTGTGAGGCGGAGACTCTTGGAGCAAGGCCTGGTCTCAAGGAGGGCAGCAAAGAAGCCACTTCTCTCCAGAAAAAACATCATGGACAGACTGATATTCTGCAAAAGGTACAGGCAGTGGACTGCTGAGGACTGGGGTAAAGTTATTTTCTCTGATGAATCCCCTTTTCGATTGTTTGGGACATCAGGAAAATGCCTCATTCGGAGAAGACAAGGTGAGCGCTACCACCAGTCTTGTCTCATGCCAACTGTTAAGCATCCTGAAACCATTCATGTGTGGGGTTGCTTCTCAGCCAAGGGAATCGGCTCTCTCACAGTCTTGCCTAAAAACACAGCCATGAATAAAGAATGGTACCACAATGTCCTCCAAGAGC
Source organism: Oophaga sylvatica (assembly GCA_033576555.1). Lineage (NCBI taxonomy): Eukaryota > Metazoa > Chordata > Amphibia > Anura > Dendrobatidae > Oophaga > Oophaga sylvatica. The sequence goes on from JARQOD010000006.1 coordinate 273,141,298, forward strand.
AACTTCTCCCAACCCTCCAAGAGCAGTTTGGCGATCAACAATGCCTTTTCCAGCATGATGGAGCACCTTGCCATAAAGCAAAGGTGATAACTAAATGGCTCAGGGAACAAAACATAGAGATTTTGGGTCCATGGCCTGGAAACTCCCCAGATCTTAATCCCATTGAGAACTTGTGGTCAATCATCAAGAGACGGGTGGACACACAAAAACCTAAAAATTCTGACAAAATGAAAGCATTGATTGTGCAAGAATGGACTGCTATCAGTCAGGATTTGGTCCAGAAGTTGATTGAGAGCATGCCAGGGAGAATTGCAGAGGTCCTGAAGAAGAAGGGTCAACACTGCAAATATTGACTTGGTTCATTAACTCATTCTAACTGTCAATATAAGCTTTTGTTACTCATATTTTTCTAATTATATTTCTGTCTGTGATAAAAACATCTGTCAAACACACATAAAAACCAGAGGGCAGCAGATCATGTGAAATTATAATATTTGTGTCATTCTCAAAACTTTTGGCCATGACTGTAGAAACAAGAAAACAAATGGTTAAAACGGAAACACATGAGCCCTGCACATAGTGAACATGCCTGTAGAGACACTGTTCACACCACCAGAAGACTGAACGCACAAAAAATGCACAGCAAAACCAAAAATACTCTGTTGCATAAAGAATATAATATAACAGTAAACGGCAAGTGCCAATAAAAAATGGAAAAACAAGGGTATTTGGTCAATAGGTTTTTTTGCAAAAAATGTATATTAAGCTGCTCTACCAAATCATCAAGGTATACCCGTATCAGAGCAGATCTCTCAGTACACAGTGTTTACCAGGCTATTAAACGACTGCTGTTCGGTAAATGTTTACCGATAGGCAGCCGTTTAGTGCTACCGGTCAGTCCATGTAAACGGACCCTTAGATTAGACAGTCCTGAAATGCACAAGATTTATCACAGTGGTTCACGTTGTTTGATAAATCTTGCCCATCTTTAGTCTAGTTAAGTTTACACCAATTATTAGTTGGCTTACTTTGAGCGAGAAATGTAAGCCAAAATTTTGGCACACAATGATCGTTCTTTATATCATGCCGTCTTCCGTGTTATTGAACTTGCACTCCCTTGGCCATCAAGGCACAAAGTGTGTAAAGCACACAATCATTATGGTGCATTTCCTGAAAGACAGGCTTTTTCTTGGCGCAAATTGTGCTAGAATTGTCGTGTATTAACCTAGAGAAATCTTTCTTCTTTCTGAAAACGCAACACAATATCTTTAGCTTGAATGAGGCTATGTTTTCCTTTGCAGTATGATGTAAAGACTTTCTACTAGAAATTACCAATTGTTTCTCAGGACCCTGGTTCAGTGGCCATATCAGTATTCCGTGGCAGCCGACCAGCAGCCTTTTGAATTGCCTCCTACCTGCAGGTGCACCAAACTCCACTTTCGATATGTGGGCCTGGTGCGAATTTATCTTTGTGGCGTGACTCACACATGATGTTTTGCCAGATCTACCAATCCAAAGAGACTCTAAGAATGCCAGCATGTAGGAGGCAATTCACAGGGCCACAAAATACTCCATGGCCTGTGGACCAGGGTCGCTCATCTCTACTTTCCACTATTATTCATCTGGATGAAAACTGTGAAGGAGGCAGAAATCTACAGGATCATACCCAATGCTGTGGGGGTTTTCTACTTGCAGTTTAGTTTTTTATATTCAGTAAATAATCTGTATTTTCTGAAGTTATGCAGTCATTTGAGTATCAGTTAAAAATGCGTTGTAGATTTATTGAAGTACTTTAAAGTCTTCTATCGCCCTAGGAAGAGAACACATAATCCAAATAATTTCATTTTCGAATCCAAATAATGATTTGCATTCTAAATGGGATGGAGCTTTAATCAGCAACTTTCTTCTGCAAATTCCCAAATGAGCGGTAAAAGTGTCGGCAAGTTGAAGCATATTACTTTTTGTTGCTGGATGTGATGGGCAGGCAACACAGATTATGTATAATAACCTATTCCCTCAGCAGCATTCACAAATCTGTAATCAATTCTGTCTGTATAGATATTTCTTATACCTTGTCAGTCTCTGTGCTCTGCTCTGTCAGTGGTAAAGGTCATTTATGAAAGCTAATTAACACTGGGGAAATGGATGTGCAACAAGTGTTTGTACATTACATATTTGTCTTTTTTCCCCTTGTAGGTTTGGCTTTGGGTATCTAAATTAAGTTACAATATATAAGATGATGACAGCTTAGATTCCACATTTCTCTTGAGTTTTCTAAAGTAATAATTAGTGATGAGTGAGCACTAAAAATTTCGGATGCTCGTTACTCAAACCAAGCAATTCCTAATGCTTGTTTCGAGAAACTAATATAATGGGATTCAATGGGAAATCTGAGCATTTTTCTGGCAGACCATACATGGAGGTCTGGGGTGCAGTGACAATGTTGAAATGGATGGAAAAAGTTCTGAATGGAAGGAAAACACCATGGTGAAGACCACTGGAAACATCTCTGACTCCCAGATTGCTGCTGAGAAACAATGGTGTCACACTTTTACTGCAAATAAGGACTGACAATAAAACAATCAAAATCAATGAGAAATTGGAGTTTACAGGAAAAAAAATGAAACATTTTATCCTGTATGATGGCTTGTATATAAGGTAAAATTTAAAAAGGATTTATAAAAAAAAAAATAAGTAAACCAAAATTTAAATTTTTATTAAAAAATGTAAAATTTTAAAGTAATTTATGAATGCAAGAACTGACAAAACTTAGATGGAAGAGGGACTGAGATACAGCCTGTATTAAACATAAAGGAGGGCTTCATATACATTATGTTCAAATTGTCATGTAGTGGTACTCCTAGACTCACAAAGATTATGCACGAAGTGCAAAGCCTGCCAAACATTACAAGCAGAGTCATCCATACACACTTGAAGGTGCCAATTGTAGTGCCTCATTCAAATATTGTAAACAAAGTGTAGTTGTGGTACTCCTACACTCATAAAAGCTATGCACACAGTGCAAAGCCAGAAAATTGTAAAGAGTGTCATTCATAGACCCTTGAAGGCAACAACTGTAGTACTTCATTCAAATATTAAGAAAGTGTAGTTGTGGTACTCCTACACTCATAAAAGCTCTGCACACAGTGCAAAACCAGAAAAAAATTGTAATGAGGGACATCCATAGACCCTTGAAGGCAACAACTGTTTGGTGTCATTTAGATATTGAACATTAAAAACACTTTATGTGCTCCTGTCATCTGATGGTGTGGAAAAGTCAGGGCTAATCCAGGCTTTGTTCATTTTTATCACAGTGAGCCTGTCAGCATTTTCTGTTGACAGACAAAAGCATCTGTCTGTTATGACACACCCGGCTGCACTAAAAACCTGCTCAGGCAAGATGCTAGCGTCAGGCCAGTATTACATATCCAAGGCATAGAGGGGACAGCCCATGCTAGGTGTCCAGCTTTCAAGACCCAATAGCTGAAGGTCTCAGAGGAATTAGGGAGTACCCTGGTTTCGTCGAACAAGTATTGCTTGACCATCTTTACCCGCTTCCCGACATGCGCCGTACTAGTACTGCTCTGCGGGAGATGCGTTTGCGCAAGCAGCAGTACTAGTACTGTGTGGCCTCACACTGAGCACTGCAGCGATCGAGTGCAGATATCAGCTGTATGTGACAGCTAACATCCCGCAGCAATGGCCACGATCGGCATTTAACCCCTCTGATGCCGCTGTCAGTGGTGACAGTGACACAGAGGGGCATTGCGCAGGAAGGGTGCTCCTTGCGCGCTTCCATCAGGACAACGTGATGCGATCGCATTGTCCTGATGGTCTCTATGGAGACCCCCGGCCCCAAGATTGCTGCAGGGTCGTTCCAGGTACAGCAGGGAAGGTGTCTTGTGACCACCTGCTGAAAGCAGGCATTGCCATGCCTCCTTCCCTGCCTGTCAGGTCCTGATCTGTTACTCTGCAGTGCATAGAGTCATATCCTGATCTGATACTCTGCAGTGCATAGTGTCAGATCAGCGATCTGATGTAAAATAGTAATGTCACATACTGGGACAATGTAAAAAAGTAAAAAAATAAAAATATTCTAAAGTGTAGAAATACTATTTTAAAATTCCCTAAATAAAGAAAAAATAAATTTTTCCAATAAATACATTTATTTATGTAAATAAAAAAAACAATAAAAGTACAACTATTTGGTATCTCCACGTCCGTAGCAACCCGCTCTATAAAACTGTCCCACTAGTTAACCCCGTTCAGTGAACACCATAAAAATAAAAAAGGCAAAAGACAATGCTTTCCCATCAAGTCGCCGAAAAAAAGTGCAATAAAAATATGGATGTAGATAAAAAGGGTAACACTGAAAACGTCATCTAGTCCCGCAAAAAACAAGCTGCAATACAGCGTCATCAGCGAAAAAATAAAAAAGTTATAGCTCTCAGAACAAAACGATGCAAAAATATTTTTTTTCTCTAAAATAGTTTTTGTGTAAAAGCGCAAAAACATAAAATGAGTATATCAATGAGGTATTATTGCTGTAATCGTACTGACCTGAAGAATAAAGCTGTCTTACCAATTTTACCACACGAGGAACGGTATAAAAAAATAAAATAAAAAGCAATTCCTGAATTGCTGGTTTTTGTTCATTCTCTCTCCCAAAAATCAGAATAGAAAGTGATCAAAAAATATCATGTGCCCGAAAATGGTACAAATAAAAACATCAGCTCTTCCCGCAAAAAACAAGCCCTCATATGACTGTCGACCGAAATTTGAAAAAATAGCTCTCAAAATATGGTGATGCAAAAACTATTGTAGCTTTCATAATAAAAAGCGTTTTTTTTGCGTGTGACAGCAGTCAAATATAAAAACCTGATATAAATCTGGTAACGCTGTAATCGCACCGACCCGAAGAATAAAGTCACCTAATCACACTGCACGAGGACGGCGCAAAAAATAAATAAAACCAATTCTTCACATGCTGTTGATTTTTTCAATTTGCCTCCCAAAGATCGCAGTAAGGCTCGGCGCACATTTATCCTGCGCGCTGCGCTGAGTGCTTACACTGGGGTTTCCGTGTAAATCTCTGATACGTGATTCGGACAGAACCCCCGTCGGAAAATTCCTATGAGGCAGATGGAGGCACTGTGGACGCCATAGGACCTGTGGTCTGGCGGTGTCCATCTTTTTAGGATTGCATAAAAGTGCCATCTGCCACAGTTTTGTGCACTTCTGAAAAGGACACCGCTGAACAGAGGCCAGACGGGGTCCAGAGTAAATCTGCTGCCTCATTATAGGGAATGGATCCCTCGGGGGTTTCATCTGAATGACGTCACTCAGTCAAAGATTTAGATGGAAACCCCAAAGTAAATGCTCAGCATAGAGCACCAAATAAATGTGATCCCAAACGTTATGTAAAGTGTTCCCAATAAAAGCTTAAACTCAATCCACAAAAAAAGCAAGCCCTGGCTACGTTACTGGTAGTACAAAGGCTCTGGAAAAGCTAAATGGCTCCCCAAAAGAAATTCAGCAAATTCTCCACTCCCAAATCCAAATGCCTCCTCCCTTCTGAGTCCCAGTGTGCCTAAACCGATTTTAGCGCCCACATGTTTGGCATTTCTGTAGTGATGAGAGCCTCCCTAATCTATGGTTGATTGTCTCCAGAAGCATGGGCTGGGCATAATGTACTGGTCATTACAACATACTGATCACTACAGTCATGGCCAAAAGTTTTGAGAATGACACAAATATTATATTTTCACATGATCTGCTGCCCTCTGGTTTTTATGTGTGTTTGACAGATGTTTTTATCACAGACAGAAATATAATAATTGCAAACATATGAGTAACAAAAGCTTATATTGACAGTTAGAATGAGTTAATGCAGCAAGTCAATATTTGCAGTGTTGACCCTTCTTCTTCAGGACCTCTGCAATTCTCCCTGGCATGCTCTCAATCAACTTCTGGACCAAATCCTGACTGATAGCAGTCCATTCTTGCACAATCAATGCTTTCATTTTGTCAGAATTTTTAGGTTTTTGTTTGTCCACCTGTCTCTTGATGATTGACCACAAGTTCTCAATGGGATTAAGATCTGGGGAGTTTCCAGGCCATGGACCCAAAATCTCTATGTTTTGTTCCCTGAGCCATTTAGTTATCACCTTTGCTTTATGGCAAGGTGCTCCATCATGCTGGAAAAGGCATTGTTGATCGCCAAACTGCTCTTGGAGGGTTGGGAGAGTTGCTCTTGGAGGACATTGTGGTACCATTCTTTATTCATGGCTGTGTTTTTAGGCAAGACTGTGAGAGAGCCGATTCCCTTGGCTGAGAAGCAACCCCACACATGAATGGTTTCAGGATGCTTAACAGTTGGCATGAGACAAGACTGGTGGTAGCGTTCACCTTGTCTTCTCCGAATGAGGCGTTTTCCTGATGTCCCAAACAATCGAAAAGGGGATTCATCAGAGAAAATAACTTTACCCCAGTCCTCAGCAGTCCACTGCCTGTACCTTTTGCAGAATATCAGTCTGTCCATGATGTTTTTTCTGGAGAGAAGTGGCTTCTTTGCTGCCCTCCTTGAGACCAGGCCTTGCTCCAAGATTCTTCGCCTCACAGTGCGTGCAGATGCACTCACACCTGCCTGCTGCCATTCCTGAGCAAGCTCTGCAATGCTGGTAGCCCAATCCCGCAGCTGAAACACTTTTAAGAGACTGTCCTGGTGCTTGCTGGTCTTTCTTGGGCGCCCTGAAGCCTTTTTGGCAACAATGGAACCTCTCTCCTTGAATTTCTTGATGATACGATAGATTGTTGACTGAGGTGCAATCTTTCGAGCTGCGATACTCTTCCCTGTTAGGCCATTTTTGTGCATTGCAATGATGACTGCACGTGTTTCTTTAGAGATAACCATGGTTAACAGAAGAGAAACAATGATGCCAAGCACCAGCCTCCTTTTAAAGTGTCCAGTGGTGTCATTCTTACTTAATCATGACAGATTGATCTCCAGCCATGTCCTCATCAACACCCACACCTGTGTTAATGGAGCAATCACTGAAAAGAGGTTAGCTGGTCCCTTTAAGGCAGGGCTGCAATGATGTTGAAATGTGTTTTGGGGGATAAAGTTCATTTTCTAGCCAAATATTGACTTTGCAAGTAATTGCTGTTAAGCTGATCACTCTTTATAACATCCTGGAGTATATGCAAATTGCCATTAGAAAAAGTGAAGCAGTAGACTTTGTAAAAATTAATATTTGTGTCATTCTCAAAACTTTTGGCCATGACTGTACAATGACAGTTTGCAGTTTTCACTCGGCAACATCCACTGCTGCTTGTTTCTGGAAAACACCCATTAAGTCAAAATAGTCACTACATCTGTAGATAAATTCCAAAATGTGGTCACTTGAAGGGGGATCCTGCTTTTCTAGCTCTTAGGGGCTCATTATATGGAATTCGCAAACTAGTCTCAGAAAATCTGCACTCCAGGAGGCAAATAGCGCTCCGTCCCTCCCGAGTCTCTCCATATGGCAAAGTAGTACTGTACTGCCACATATGGAGTATTGTCACGTTCAGTAGAAATTGTGGGCCAAATTCTTGTGCTGTTTTTACCCATTTAGCAGTGTGAAAATGTAAAATTTGGGGTTAACACACAATTTTGGTGGTAAAATGAAAATTATTGTTTCTTCACCTCCCAATGGTATAGATGTCTGTGACACACCTGTGGTGTCAATATGATCACTGCACCCCTAGATGAATTAATGGAGAGGTTTAATTGGTAAAATGGAATCACTCATGGGGGATTCTGCTGTTTTGGCGCCTCAGGGGCTCTGCCAATGTAACATGGCACCCCCAAACAAGTGCAGCAAAATCTGCACCTAAATATGGCGCTACTTCCCTTCAGAGCTTTGCACTGTGCCTCAAAAGTAGTTTTCAACCACATATGGGGTATCAGTGAACTCAGGAGAAATGGCACAACAAACTTTTCTTCTTTTGCCCTTGTGAAAATACAAAATTTTTGGCTAAAAATGATTTTTGTGGAAAAAATTTGATTTTTTTGTTTTATTTCCACCGCTTAGAGTTATAAACTTTTGTGAAGCACCTAGTAGTAAAAGGTGCTCAATACACATCTCTATGAGGTCTAGTTTCCAAAATGGTGCCATTTGTGGAGGGTTTCCACTGTTTAGGCACATCAGGGGACTTTTCAAATGCGGCATGGCGTCCGCTAATTATTCCATCAAATTTTGCATTCAAAAAGTCAAATTGCGCTCCTTTCCTTCCAAGCCCTGCTGTGCACGCAAACAGTAGTTTTCTTCCACATATTGGGTATCAGCGCACTCAGGAGAAATTGCACAACAAATTTTATGGAGTAATTTCTCATGTTAACCTTATGAAAATGCAAAATTTGAGCTAAAAAAGATTTATCTAGAAAAATGTTTTTTTTTTTTTTTTTTTTTATTTCATAGCTTAGCGTTATAAACTTCTGTGAAGCACTTGTGGGTTCAAGGTGCTCAATACACATCTAGATAAGTTCCCAAAGGGGTCTAGTTTCCAAATGGTGTCACTTGTTGGGGTTTTTCACTGTTTAGGCACAAACGCCAAACGCGACATGGCAACTGCTAATTTTTCCAGCATATATTTTACATTCAAAAAGTGAAATGGCACTCCTTCCCTTCTGAGCCCTGCCGTGTGCCCAAACAGTAGATTTCCCCCACATATGGGTCATCGGCATGCTCAGGAGCAAATGCACAACAAAATGTGTAGTCCATTTTCTTCTGTTATCCTTGCAAAAGGTAAAAAAAAAAATTAGGTCTAAAGGAATTTTTTTTGTGAAAGAAAAGTAAATGTTTATTTTGTCCTTCCACATTCCAAAAATTCCTGTGAAGCACCTGAAGGATTAATAAAAGTAATGAAGGTAGTTTTGAGTGCCTTGAGGGGTGCTGTCTATAGAATTGTCATTTTGGGGTATTTTCTGACATATAGGCCCCTCAAAGTCACTTCAAATGTGAGGTGGTCCCTAAAAAAAATGGTTTTGCTAATTTTGTTGTACAAATCAGAAATCGCTTGTCAAATTTTAACCCTTATAATCTCCTAACAAAAAATTATGTTCACAAAATTGTGCTAATGTAAATTAGACATGTGGGAAATGTTATTTATTAACTTTTTTGTGCGATATAACGCTCTGATTTAAAGGCATAAAAATTCAAAGTTTGAAACTTTGAAATTTTTGCCAAATTTCCATTTTTTTCACAAATAAACACAAGTCTTATCAAATAAATTTTACCACTAACATGAAGTACAATATGTCACGAGAAAACATTCTCAGAATCACCGGGATCTGTTGAAGCGTTCCAGAGTTATGACCTCGTAAAGTGACAGTGGTCAGAATTGTAAAAATTGGCCTCGTCAGGAAGGTGATAACAGGCTTCGGGGTGAAGGGGTTAAAATCTTTTCCCTCCTTGTCAAAAATACCGTCATAAGGGGCTGAACGCTGGGAGTTTGTCAAGAAATTGGCTCAGACCTTTGACAGTGTACCCCTTCCTTTGCTGTACCTGGTGTTTGTCTGCCTCTCTCCTTCATAAAAAAAAAAATCCTTTTAAAAATGGCTCCGGCCACGCAGTGGCAGCTATCAGTAATCCGATAGTTGCTACAGGGCAGGCGCTGGTGGCGCTATCTTGGAGGGGGAGTTTTTTTTTCTTTAGCAAGATGATGCCGCCTGCGCTGTAGAGGCTATCGGATCACTGATAGTTGCTACTGCACAGGTGTCGCCGGCACCATTTTCATACGGGTTTTTTTTTTTTCTATGAATTTCATGATAACCGCAAACAAATGAATTATAAACACATTACATATGTAATTATGCTGCAGTGCAGAAGTCAGCACCTGCCTTCAAAAGGGGATTTTTTCCCCCAAGATATATATGTAAGTAATATTATGTAAACTAGGGGGCAGGTCAGTGAGGGATCAGTGACCTGTCAGCAGTCTGCTTTATGAAGACATAATCAGAGCATCACATGAAGACCCTCCACAGGCCGCCCCAGGCCATGAGCATAACATTAACTCAAAACTGAAAATAAAGATTAAAGAACAACCACAAGGCGGATTTCATCAACCAAGGTATCATTTTAATCAGTATAATGGCGCCGACCTTACAGTGTCTGTAGGTTACTGTGCATAATCCTGCTGACAGGTTCGCTTTAAATCTGCTGTATGTGAATGAACCATTATAGTTAGTCCAGGATCACACATGCGAGAAACTCGCACAATTCTGGTGCGAGTCTCTCCCATGAACATCTGGCACTGCCGCCAGCATGCTCCGGTCCGAGTGTCGGCAGTGTGTGACCCCGGCCTAAGGTTGTCTTCAGGATCTCTCCACTTCCCAGCCTTTCAGCTTCTGGCTTGTTGAGGGGCACGTGGATAGTGGTTGTGCTCCTAATGATCTAATGATTGACAGTTTGTACAAGCGGTTTCATTGTGCCTCTGGCCTTCATGAACTGTGGGCTCCCTGATGCTGCCAGTAGGGGCAGCTTTGCCTCTGTGGCATCAGATGAGCGCAGGTTGGATCCAGCGATTCAGGCAGGTTCGGACCAGGAGTGTCGTGCTTGCAAGCCTACACCTGTGGCCTGAAAGTTACATATCCAGCAGTAAACTATAGAACTAAAAATCTATCTGTTCTTGAGTTAAATTGCTTGGTTGGTTGTTTTTACAAGAACTTTGACATTTTAACCATTTATGATGAGAAATTCCGTTTAACACTAATTAATATTTAGGTTAGTGAGCGCAGCTTCCTATTATAGCGTCCCATTAGGATTATTCTGGATGAAATACAATATATTCATACTAATACCTATCAAAGTCACTAGGAATTGATTTGGTCTAAGCTATGACATAATCACAGTAGTATTGAAGTGAATTGTCTGTTGAGTTGTAGTGACCCAGAACTGCCACCTTTCATGGCAGCTACCTGCTGTCACCTGCACTAATGTCTCAGCCCTGACGTCTGCTCAGCTCCGCTTCGCAATGCCTGCACGTTAGGACTGCATACACACCACCACAGTTATTACCTGCCTTCAGGGCCGAGGCGTAGAATCACTACTCTCCAAACACTAATATTAAAGTTGATATTCCACAAGGCTGCATTTTAGTTTCTGTTGTTTGGCGGCTCTATTCATTGCGTGGAACCGTTCTTTAATCCCTTTTGTAATCTGATGAGCTTTGCTCTTGGTTGTAGCCTACAGCTCCATATTATATTAATGCATTTTACTTGTAATTTAGAGAACAAGAAGAATATCCTGATTTGAAGGCTAAACTGTCCCCCGTGGCACTCGCACAGCTGATAATCGCGAACTAGAAAGATGTGTATATCAAATAGTTTACAAAATGAAGCCAGCTGTGTTTCCCTACATACTGTGGCTTCCTGACATGCATCATTAAACCTTATTAGCTACTTCCTTTTACAAAGATTCTTGTAGTCTTGAACATTGCATATTAACATTTTCTGCCCCTCCAACTGGAAATTATTTGCTTTATTGTAGAGTGTCAACTTGCTCTAGTTTCTGATGCATTGTAATTGGTACTTTAGAGTATAATCATAGTGAAATACCACTCCATGCATCTCTTTATTTGGAAATTAATACAGACCTTTTCACTTTATCTGTCAATCTGGATAACTTTTCCCACAATTCCCAACTGTTGGGATTTCTTACAAACCATTAAGTATGTAACGGATGATAAAATGTCTTCAATAGCATAAAATGCAGAGTATCCATGTAAATTAATTTCACGTCTCGCAAGGTGCAGGCAATAAACATGCTAAGTGGCTTGATAAACTTTTGCATGCTGGTTAATTTAATCATCTTAACACAATAATTTTTTTCTGTGCTACCAGTGTTGTGACACTCTATGGGCTTTATGCATTTTACCATCACATGCTGTACAGTAGTTTGTTAAGTAGGTTGGAGTGAAATTCTTCCTCGGTAGTCGCCATCACGTGCGCTGTGTGCTTAGGTCTTACTTTCCATTGTAATGCTGTCCGGAGGGGATTTCTATTTCAGAACGGTCCGGATCACTTTACACAGTGTTCAATAAGACAAGTCTAAATTGGATGAGTGTAGTTATTATAAATATGTCGCTCACCTTATCCTGTCTTCTTGGTGAGTATTAGTGATTGAGTTATATGTAAATTATCAAAATGTACCTATAATGTTTCAGATTATGGCCGTAAATAAGCACAATTTACTATTGATGTCCAAATGAATAGGCCGTGCTCCAAAAAGTACGCTACTCCAAAAAACTAAGAGAGCGCTGAAAGGCATATTTCCATCATATCTTAATAGCTCATCCATAAAATGTGCCATAAATGTTTAGTAGATGTGGCTCACACCAATGAGACTGTCTCATGAATAGAGCCTGTATGTGGCTCTCGTCATTCAGGTGTATGGGAATTCCAACTACTTCTCAACTGAAAGCATAGTGTGACGGGGAACTGTTCTTGGAATGGAGGCCGGTCCCATTGGCAGGATCCGCTTGCAGATTTTTTACTGTCTCTTGCGTATCGCGTTCGCTATCTCACTGGTTGTTTCTCCAACTTTTACCAAATTTTAATGTTATTTCTTATAATTAATACAGTTATTTTGTTTACTTATTATGGACTCTTTAATTTGGTTCTTTTCTTCTTTTCAAATCATTGTTCTCACCAGTATATTCTGATTCTTTGTCCTATGTACACATTTGGTGGTAATTTGATATTTTTTTCACCTAGAACTACTCTACTATATATCACTATACATACTATACATACCTTTACACGTGTACTCGAGTGTGTATATGTCTGTAATATATATAAATGAAGTTCTGAATTTTTTTTTCCACCACCCAAAAAAACCAAACAACATAGCATACAAGTTTAATATCGCCAGAATCATACCGACCGGGAGTCATGGTTCCAGGTAATTTTTCCAGCGCAATGTATGCTGTGAAAACAAAAAAAAACAAAATATTTGTAGAATTGAATTTGTATACCCGATTTCACTGCACTTGGATTTTTTTTCTGGTTTTCTAGTACACTTAATAGTAAAATAAATAAATTCAAAGGATCAACTCACCCTGCAAAAAGTAAGCCTTCATAATCCTGTGTTGATGGAAAAATAAAAAAAAGGGATCACTCTTGGATGAAGGGGAGGAAAAAACAAAAGTGCAAAAACTGAAAATCTCCTGGTCAAGGAGCGGCTAAACAATAAATAGGACAAACAGCTCATTGAGTTGAGTAGGTGGACCCTTATATGGCAAAGATTTGTTCACCTACCCTAAGGATTTAAGAGCTGAAAAACCCTTATTTCATACTGACGTGGCCAATGTGATTCTTGCCTTTTCCTTATAGCAGTATATTCCCCCAAGACAATGATAAAATGTGGGTGAGTTGAGCAATACGTTAAATACTGTATGTTGTCACAGAACACCAGAGCTTTGTCTCGGACTGGTCCCATTTTGACACTGACAGATATAGTGTTGCAGCTTGACAACCTGGTGCCCTTTTGAATGAAGCAGCCATCAGTGTGTCACAGGTGTTCTCAGACAAGGATAATGTACAGAAGTGCGATTTTACTGAGGTCCCAAAATAATCCCTTTTTATACAACAGAGGATTGTTAGTGTTTGGTAATTTTATCTGTTCCTTCTCATATTTTATGCAGCTTTCAAACTGCATGAATGGCCATTCTGTGCAATTGTTATTTACTTAGATTTTCTTCGTCCCAGGTGCGTGGGCAGTGCTTTTCAGAGAGTATGTCCTTTCAAGTAAGCCCTTCACCTTTCTGTAAAGTCTGAACAGCTATGTCCAAACCATGAGACAGTTCAAATATTGTTGTGTGCTTGACCCCCGACACCACAGTTGTCACGTCTGCCTTTAGTCCTATTCTGCAAGAACATGAAATGGAAAGCTGCATAGGATTAGAGACATTCCAATGTAGATGTAACGTGGTCAACATTTAGGTAAAGACTGTGAGGCGGTACAAAGCAGGAACCTACTATTTTTGGCCTAGTGATTTCGCAGGTCCTGACAACTGTATTAAGTTAAGACCTCCCAACTTTCCCAGTGTGGCCACTTTTAGAGCAGATGAGGATTGGTCAATTGGATTTCATCTTGCCTGGTATTTTTGTTCTCAGGTAGATAGGTCTCTACCGGTGCTAGCTGGCAGCAGCTTTCTTCACTCTTCTCACTGTAGGGATTCACTCTCTCTGGTAGACATTAGGTAGCGTTCACACAGGCAATGCAGTTTTGGTCCAAACAAATACAGCTTTCAGCTGCAGATGGAAGGAAGAGAGCCACAGTATTCATTACTGATGGGTAGGCGGAGCCCCAGATCAGGATGTCACCTCAGATCAAAAGAGTGCTGACTGGCTGGCCCCTCCAGCTCGGGCTCCTCCTACTCAGCTCCAGTCTAAGATTTGAGGTCCAGAGGATGGTCGCTGCTAATGCAGCTCCTCAGAAGATTTTATTATTTTATATTCGGACAGGAGACTTGGATCACTAGTTGGTCTAGAGGTCTCAGGGGTACCAGCGCTGCTGTACCCCAACCTCTCCCTTGGCGGATCTGTATTTACTCAAAGTCCCTGCAGAATCCTTGCCGGCCCTGGGGGATGAGGAGAGCTTCCCTGGCGGGACGCAAACCACACGTGCGGTCACTGCGTCCCTCGCCCTGGGGGAAGCATGGGCACAGCGCCAGAAACCCCTGAGGGTCCCTGTGGCGCTTTGGCTGGTGAGTACTCCACACAAAATTTTATTATTAATGTGTGAGTGCTTTAGCGTCTGATGGCAGCGCTATTACATGTATATCAGTATGCTTCAGCACTGCAGTGACAGCGCTATTACATGTTTATCAATGTATTTCACCAGCCTCTCCCTTGGCGGATCTGTAACTACATAATGGTCCCTGCAGAATCTTGCCGGCCCTGGGGGATGAGGAGAGTTTCCCTGGCGGGGGCGCAAACCACACACTGGGGTCACTGCGCTTCCCGCCCTGGGGGGAAGCATGGGCATAGCGCCAGAAACCCCTGGGGTCCCTGTGGCGTTTCGGCTGGTGAGTACTCCACATTTTGGTAAAATGTGTGTGAGTGTTTCAGCGACTGCTGCGGCAGCCGCTGTACATTATACATGCCGATGACTAGTTTTTCTATGTCCGCAGGAGGATGCCTGCAGGACGAGGGAAAGGAGGGGAGTACGCGCTCTTTTTATTTTTTGAATTTCGCGCCGCTTCTGAGCGCGCGCTTTACTGCAGCCTCCATTTCCGGCTCCTCTACATGGAGCACACGGAGGCAGAGCGCGGCGGCCATTGCTGACAAGCGAGCCCGCCGGGCAGAAGCTTAACCCCTTCACCTCCACAGCGTGGCTATTGCTGATAAAGCGCTGTAGGTTGAAAGCTCCCCGGATCGTTCTCCTCCCCTCCCGGCTAGAATACGTGTCCAGCTTGATGAGTCGCTTCTAGCCCGCCGGGCAGAAGCTTAACCCCTTCACCTCCACAGCGCGGGCGCCGTCTGGGGCACTTCTGAGTGACAGATTGCGCTGTCCTGCGGCTGTTCTCGCATAAGGGGCTCGCACACTCTTTTAATATTAATAAAGAGGCTGTGGGGAGTCTGCGACATTAATGCTGCCACTATACGTTTCCGCTGACGATCCTGATGGCGTCGCATAATATTGCGATCGTTTGTGTGTCATTTTTAGTGTCGCTGGTGGCTGCCAATCTGGGCAATCGCATAGGCGATTAGCGATCTCCTTGACAACTTTGGCGGTCATTGCGTTATAAAAAACAGCGCAATTTTTTTTTAGCGATCTTGTGGAACGTTTTCTGTTTAGTGTGGCATGGCTGTCCTGCAGCTGCGACCTTATAAGAGGCGCCTGAGATTCGCACACCCTTTTTCATTATCAAGGTTGTGGGGAGTCAGCTACTTTAACCCTTTCTTAGGAGGTTAACTCTTAATGGGAGACAGCTGGGGTAGCTCTTTCTTAGAGCTTTAACCCTTCAGCGTTTGTTTTTTATTTAAGTACTGCTCTGGTTACTGACAGGTTTATCCTGCCATATACTATGCAAGGGTATGTCAGAGACCCTCTCCCAGATCCGTTACGGATCAGCCTCGCGTATCTGACACGCAGACCTCGACTCATACACGGTCAGAGGTTCCAATGGTGTCAAAATGAAGGCCTTCACTGGTTTCTATTGATGACCTTTTAGGTTATGGAGTGTCAACTAGATCCTTTCAAGGGAGCGACACAAATCGGTGTTTTCCTTCTCGCTTAGCGAAGAAGTCCGATTCGGTCAAGGAGGATCGGCAGGGACGCCCTGTCTCTCTCAGGGGCCGTACTAAAATTTCTGTGGAAGCCATGTGGACGTTACAGTTACCAGAGGAGGTAACTAGTCGTCCTGGTAAGTCGGCCCGGATGTTGCAAGGGTCGCATGGGTCGCGATGACCTTACAAACTGTATCCGTTTTTCTACTGAGTTATTTGTTAATTGGACCCCTTCTCCTGAAGTGAATGTTCCTTCATTCCAGCTTAGCAAATCTTCCTGGTAAAAGGGAAGACGAGTCTGCAGGACACGCTGGACAGAAGAACGGAGATGGCAACAATTTCCATCTGTGTAGCCGTGGATCATAGATTCGGTATTAAGGATCTAGGTGTACTTGTTAAGTTCCCCTGAGCCGGTTGGACCGTCTAAGGACGGCGTGGCAAGTTTCCCTCTATCAAGGTAGATGGGCTTTTCTAGTTGAAGGATAATGCGTCACTGCTATCCAGGGCGCAATCCTCGGCAGTTACAGTCAGAAGAGCACTGTGACTTGGATGGAACGCAGTTTTCCAACAGGGTTTGCTATCTTTAGCTTAGAAAGTGGTCAGCTATTTGACTGACCTCACGGAGCTGATGCCAAGGCAAAGGCAAAAGAAGCAGTTTTACCGCAGCGCAGAGCTGTGACTTCTGCGTCTGGCAGGACTAGTGCCGATAGTTATCGGCAGTCCTTTTCGGTTCAAGGGATGATCTGACCAACCCTCTGGGGGTTTGTGTCGTCTCTCTCTTTTTAAAAAAAAAAAAAAAAAGGGGGAATTCTCAGAAATTCCGCATACCCTGGAAACAGAACTTCTGTTAAGGCAGAAGCTGGCAAAAAAAAAAAAAAAATTCGCTAAGGCTGACTGACTTCTGACATTTCGTCAGAGCCGAGCATGAAGTCGCTTCGCTCAGTTATGGCAGCCCTGTCGCAGAACGATCAATCGACATTCGCGACACTTTTTGGCATGTTCCCATCGGAAGACCTCACCCAGGTTGTGGCTCGACCATTCGGCTTGGCTTTAACGCCCAGAATTTTTACAACGATTCTGACGCCAAAATTTCATGGCAATCCTTCAAAGACGGGGACTTACGATTCGTCCCTATTTGGACGGCCTTTCGGTTGTGGCTTCAAAGGAGAAGTCGTCTCTGGAATCGTCGCAGGCAATCCTGTTTTTGAGGATGCATTTCGACATGGTACGGGCGGTGTTGTCCCTACCTCCAGACAAGCAGGCATGTCTGCTCCAGCATGTACAGACTATGAAGTCTGCGACAGCAGTGTCCCTTCGGAAGGTATGCGCCTTCTGGGTCTGACGGTGGCGTCCATGAGGTTTTTTCCGTTTGTCTAATTTCATTCCAGAGCTCTCCATAGGCTCATTCTGAGTCGTTGGGATCAATCGCAAGGTTCGCTGGATTGCAGCGTCATCATCTCTCACAGGGTGCGAGAATCCCTAGGATGGTGGTTATGTCCAGGAGCGTTATCCCTGGGAAAGCTTTTCCTCCCTCCGAAGTGGTCGGTCATAACCACCGATGCCAGCCTGACGGGCTGGGGGGGGTGTTTGGAACAATCTCTGGATTCAGGGGTATGGTCATCGGCAGAGTCTGTTCTTCCGATCAACATCCTGGAATTGAGGGCGATTTTCCCTTGCCTCCAACATTGGACGGTCCCTTTGAGCGGTCTGCCAGTTCGAGTGCAGACAGACAATGCGACGGCTGTCGCGTATATCAATCACCAAGGTGGGACAAGGAGTTCCAGACTCATGGTAGAGGTGTCCCGAATTCTGATTTGGGCAGAGGCCAGTGTGCCAGCCATTTCGGCGATTCACATTCCAGGGGTTCAGAATATTACAGCGGACTTTCTCAGTCGCAGAAGGATGGATCCCGGGGAATGGAGCCTCCACCCGGAAGTTTTTGCACTACTGTGCTCTCGCTGGGGAACCCCCCAAGTGGATTTGATGGCATCCAGGTCCAATGCCAAGTTACCGACGTTCATGTCCAGGTACAAGGACCCGAAGGCTGTGGCGGTGGATGCTCTAGTGGCTCAGTGGGATCAGTTCGAGCTGATCTATGTATTCCCGCCGATATCCTTACTTCCTCTAGTACTGCGTCGGATCAGACTAGAGAGAATTCCAGCTATTTTGATAGCTCCAGACTGGCCAAGAAGGGTGTGGTTCTCGACAATAATGTCGCTGTTGGCGGCACCTCCTTTTCCACTCCCTCTTCAACCGGACTTGTTGACTCAGGGGCCCGTTTGTCATCCGGACTTGATGTCCCTGCGTTTGACGGCGTGGCTCTTGAGACCGAAATCTTGACCCGTAGAGGTTCCTCAGCCGAGGTCATTGTTACCCTTCGTGCTGCAAGAAGTCCGGCTACTACTAGGATTTACCACAAAATTTGGGAAACCTTCTTTTCGTGGTGTTTGGGGTCCTCTCGGAACCCGAGAAAATTTTCCATTCCCAACCTGTTGGCTTTTCTGCAGCATGGGCTAGACAAGGGTTTGGCAGTCAGCACCCTGAAAGGTCAGATTTCTGCTCTGTCCTTATTGTTCCGGAGAACCATTGCTTCAAATAGAGACGTGCTCTCTTTTTTCCGAGGTATATCTCGTAAGTTTCCGCCGCGGAAGGCGCCCGTGTCTCCTTGGCGGCTCAACCTTGTTTTGGAGGCTCTTCAGCATAAACCTTTTGAGCATATGGTTTCTACTAGCCTTTCTTTATTTTCTTGGAAGGTGGCTTTCCTTGTTGCAGTCACTTCCTTGAGGAGAGTTTCTGAGTTGGCAGCTCTTTCTTGTTCGCCTCCTTTTCTGGAGTTTTTTCAGGATCGTGTAGTGCTTCGCACTCGGGGTGATTTTTTGCCTAAAGTGGTATCACAATTTCATGTTAACCAGGATATTGTGTTGCCTTCACTCTGTCCGGATCCGAAGAATGCGAAAGAGCGAGATTTACACACATTGGATTTAGTGCGGGCCTTGAAGTTTTATCTATCTATTACTCAAGGTTTTCGTAAGATGGACTCCCTGTTTGTGGTTCCAGCAGGTCGTCGGCGTGGTCAACGAGCTTCCAAGGATTCTATAGCTCGTTGGATCCGGTCAGCTATTTTGGAAGCTTACCGCCTTCGGGTGAATCTTGCCCGATTAAGATTCGAGCCCATTCCACGAGAGCTGTGGCCTCATCGTGGGCTTTTCATCAAGGTGCCTCGGCAGTGCAGCTCTGTCGAGCGGCAACTTGGCGCTCTGTCCACACGTTTACAAGGTTTTATAAAGTGGACGTCAGTGCTTCCGCTGATGCAGCCCTCGGACGTAGGGTCCTGCAGGCAGCTGTAGTTTAAAGTTCTGGATGAACTTGTGTTTAGCGCTGGTTGCGCTTTTGTTGTTAAGGTTGTTGGGTTTCTGCCTTTTGCTGGTTTTTCCCACCCTTATTTTTGAACTGCTTTGGGACGTCCCATCAGTAATGAATACTGTGGCTCTCTTCCTTCCATCTGCAGCTGAAACACGGATTTTGGTAAAAACTTACCTGTAAAATCCTTTTCAGCGAAGGAAGGAAGAGAGACACAGCACCCTCCCAAGGCAGAAGTGTGTTGATGTTTTCAGATGCAGCGCGACCCTTATCTGATAGCGATTATCTGGGCTGAGGTCAGCACGCTAAGGCTCTGTTCCAGCATCGCCAGCTCATCGCAGTAGTCAGGTTCCGTGAGTAGTACCTGGAACTCTGTGGTTTTTGGCTTTCTTTGCATGCATAACCTGTATCCTTGTGTTTTTTCTCTGAAGTTCCTTCAGAAGGGGTTATGTTGCTCCGCTGGTGATCTTGGCTCTTTTCCTAAAAGCTTTGGTACGACTGGAGCTGAGTAGGAGGAGCCCGAGCTGGAGGGGCCAGCCAGTCAGCACTCTTTTGATCTGAGGTGACATCCTGATCTGGGGCTCCGCCTACCCATCAGTAATGAATACTGTGTCTCTCTTCCTTCCTTCGCTGAAAAGGATTTTACAGGTAAGTTTTTACCAAAATCCGTGTTTTATTGCTTTCCACGGCTTGCCCAGCACCAAAAACAAACTCATAAACATAAATTCCTAGCTTTATTCAAAAATATTTAGACTTGAGAGTCCTCAGTGGTTGATACCTTTTAATGGCTAACTGAAAAGATGGTAACAAATTGCAAGCTTTCGAGACTACTCCGGTCTCTTCATCAGGCAAAGACTAAAACAAAAACTGAAGAATCACATATATATATATATACACAAGAGGACACAGGAATAGTGCAATAGGTAAGACAAGTGACGTGAAGCAGAACTGTCATTATGGCAGAGGAATGAACATAAATATTGGAACAGATCATAGATAAGGAGTTTTATTACCCTCTGATTGGGGTCTGGTGTTGTGTTTTGATGCCCCTAGAAGGTCAGAGACGCAGATATCCCCATTTGGATAAATATATAGACTCATTCAGACATTTGATAAAATCCACCATCATAGCCACCAACAAGAGACAAGCATCCAACATCAGTGCCCAGGAGAGAAAGGCCATACAGTCTCTGAAAACCAACAAAGAAATCATCATTAAACCTGCTGACAAGGGAGGTGCAATAGTCATGATGAACACATCAGACTATATTAAGGAAGCAAACAGACAACTTACGGACACACGCTACTACAGAAAACTGGAGTCGGACCCTACACAGGACTATTACAAGGAACTAAGCAAGTTGGTATCTTGTCTGTCTGACAAATCCATAAGAGCTGATGACCTGATACCAGAAAGTCCAAGAACAGGGACATTTTAATGCTTCCCAAAATCCACAAAGCTGGGAATCCAGGGAGGCCGATTATTTCATGTGTGGACACCCTTACTGAGCAGGTATCTGGATGGGTAGAGGGCATTCTTAAACCCCTGGTAAAGGATACACCCAGCTACATTCAGGACACAACTGACCTACTGAATAAACTAGCAGCAATAGGTCCCCTACCAGAAGGAACCATCCTGGCCACCATGGACGTGGAATCTTTGTACTCTAATATCCCACACCAGGATGGATTAAATGCCTGCAAAGTCTTCATGGGAAACACCGGGAATGATGCTGATTCTGTGGTGAAACTCACAAAATTTATCCTCACCCACAATTACTTTGAATTTGACAACAAGATCTATCTTCAGGAGACTGGCACAGCTATGGGAAGTAAAATGGCTCCACAGTATGCAAATCTTTTCATGGCCAAGCTTGAAAGCGACTTTTTGTCCTCATGTCCCATCAGGCCTCGGGCCTACTACCGCTACATTGATGACATTTTAATCATCTGGACGGAGTCTGAACAACAGCTAAAGACGTTCCATGAACAGTTCAACCAATTTCATCCAACCATCAACTTAACACTCAACTACTCCAGCACTGAAATTAACTTTTTAGACACCACCATTAAGCTAAAGAACAATGAAATAGAGACATCCCTGTATCAGAAGCCAATCGACCGTCCAACATACCTTAAATGGGACAGTTTCCATCCAAAACACATAAAAAACTCTATAGTCTACAGCCAAGCCATCAGATACAACCGTATATGTTCCAACCCCATGGATAGAGATGAACACCTTGGTCGCCTCAGAAAGACTTTTTTGAACCAGGGCTACCATCCAAGAACAATTGAAAACCAAATTACAAGAGCCACCAGAATATCAAGGAATCACCTGCTACATTACAAAACTAAAGAAGAAAATAACCGGGTGCCTCTAGTGGTCACCTACAATCCAAATCTGGAGATGCTAAGGGGAGCTGCACGGAAACTACAACCTTTACTACAAAAAGATGCCCGATTACAATCCATATTTCCAGACCACCCACTACTATGTTTTAGGCAGCCCCCAAATCTAAGAAGCATCATTGTCAGAAGCTCCCTGTCCTCCCCAACAGCTGCAGGAACCTTTCCTTGCAAACAGAAGAAGTGTAAAACATGTGCATCTATAATGACCACGGACAAGATAAAGATACCCAACTCCCATCAGGACTACAAGATCCCAGGTACTTTCAGCTGCATCACATCTAATGTGGTGTACCTAATTATATGTACTAAATGTCCAACTGGGGGTCTGTATGTGGGGGAGACCGGGCAAAAACTGAGAACAAGGATGAATTCTCATCGCCACACGATAAGAGAAAAAAGAATGGATTTACCTGTGCAAAACACTTTTGTATGCCCGGTCATAGCATAATGGATATGGAATTACTGGTATTAAAATCTAACTTCAAATCTGAGAAAGATAGAAAGGTTTGGGAATACAAACTTATGATGACCTTTGACACTCTTAGTGCTGGAATGAACGTGTCACATGGATTCATGTCATTCTATATCAATTAAGGAATCTGCGTCTCTGACCTTCTAGGGGCATGAAAACACAACACCAGACCCCAATCAGAGGGTAATAAAACTCCTTATCTATGATCTGTTCCAATATTTATGTTCATTCCTCTGCCATAATGACAGTTCTGCTTCACGTCACTTGTCTTACCTATTGCACTATTCCTGTGTCCTCTTGTGTATATATATATATATGTGATTCTTCAGTTTTTGTTTTAGTCTTTGCCTGATGAAGAGACCGGAGTAGTCTCGAAAGCTTGCAATTTGTTACCATCTTTTCAGTTAGCCATTAAAAGGTATCAACCACTGAGGACTCTCAAGTCTAAATATTTTTCTATCTACTGGCTAACACGGTACGAAGATACACATCTTTCCTATAGCTTTATTCAGGCGCTAATTAAACAGAGCAGACCCTAGTTACTCATACATGGCTGAGATAGCCCCAGCTTGAGGCTATTGTCCATAGCAGTCACTGATACTTGCGAGTCTCTGCACACTGCTTGTGCATTTAATCATGGTCACATATTGAGTGCGGACAGATTAGTCTTTTCTCCGAGAGCAGACTTCATACACAGAAGAGGCAAGATCCCACCCGTTGTGGTATTCTCTTCATTATGAGCTCCAGCACCTTACAGAGCCAACCAGAAGTGTTCCACTCTGGGCACATTTCACACTGAACAGGCTGCAGCTTCCACATGATTCTCTGCAGCTCTCTCACTAACAGAATGCTTAGCACAGTCTCCATTCAGAGAGATACCCGACACGTCTCTCTCTCAGCTACAGCTCACATTTTGGCTGATCACTCACCAGCAGCACACTTGACACTGCTTCATTCAGCAGACCCCGCCACTCCCTCAGGAGA
The DNA here is from genome assembly GCA_033576555.1 of Oophaga sylvatica. Lineage (NCBI taxonomy): Eukaryota > Metazoa > Chordata > Amphibia > Anura > Dendrobatidae > Oophaga > Oophaga sylvatica. The sequence goes on from JARQOD010000006.1 coordinate 273,164,802, forward strand.
CTGCCACTCCATGATGCTGCTTCCTTGTTCTTGGCAAAACCCTACAGGTGCTTCTAATCTAGACCCTGCAGAGCTGGGTTTATACCCTGTCCTTCCCAGCTATGCTACACCTAAAACACATACAGGCTTGACTTGACATGTGTATGCTCTAAACGTTAGTCCAGCCTAACTTCACTGACAAAACTAATTCCTCATAGCATGATGCTTTACATTTTTTCTAAAATCCTTTTTTTTTCTTCTTGTTCTGATGGCCTTCTCGTCAACTGTCAGTGGCTTCCTATAGTACGTCAGTGATCACAGTCAGTGCATGCAATATGCACAATAGCTCGGATTATCAGTAGATCTGTACATGTTTCAGACCAGAAGGCAAGTTGGTCCCTGGCTATTGAAAGTAGGAAAGTAAAATACCGAAGATAGAAGGGAGGGTCAGATATAAAATAATGCTTGTATTTGATATAGTGCAGGGATTTTATACTGATGGCACGCATTGTCTAATAGAAACTAAGATATAAATTGAGTTTTTTGTATGCGTGGTAGACTTTAAATAGATTATTTTAAAATATCCATTATTAATCAAGTGAGTGCTTACTCTATAGTCCTCCCAACTAGGATTCCACATGGGACTATGCTGCAACATCCAGATATGAATTCACTTTCCATGGTTCCCTTACCTACCTCTACAATTTACTATTCTCTTTATTCTGAGTCACAAACCTCACCTGTGAATTTAATTGTACTTGTAGAAATCTGGCTTTAGTATGAGTCTTCTAGTTGCTTTATCCCAACCTGTTATTCTACTATCATTTTGTTACATATTGATTGAAGTGATATTGAAGTCACACTGCATAGAGGCTGTCAATCTAGCAAGAGGAGGTGGCACTGAGGAGGCAATAGAGCTGGAGTGACAGAGGATTCAGATCTAACATACTCCTTCAGCCTCAATTGCATATTAATTCATATGCTTATTACTCACTAATGGAGGAATTGACTGGTCATGTAAAGGTATTGCTGGACTTGTCTTTGAAAGAGCTACATGCACAAATAAATAGTTTGGAGTGGGTACCGTAATTCTGTTGACATTCCTTTTAAGAAAAAATGCAAACAATTCAGCTTTAATCATGTACATGGAAAAGTGATTTCAAATGTAACTATGGGCTACAAGTGAGAATTCAGCATTATAGTATGCCTAAGCTTGACCTATCTGATGACTCGGATATTCCCTACTGTTCCTTTTAAGACTACTGTAAAGCCTGTGCTAAGCCGAGTTGGCCTATCTGGGTGTATGTGTAGGAAATGAACCCTGGGTTAGCATGCAGAGCGTTTTATGGCTGCAGAAAGCCCGTTCTAGTATCTACAAAGTGTAAACTGGAGAAGAACAAGCTTAAGAACTTAGCCTGAATCCGGAGGGAGAGAAATTTCCAGATCAGAGAGCAATAAGATGGACCTTTATTTCTTTACTCCTGTTCGTCTGTCAGTCATACTGCATACTGACATAACAGAGAGGTAGGGTTTGATTTCGGAGTAGGCAGATTATTGGACAATGCCTTGTATTAGTACATGCTGGGAAAATATGGCAATGTAGTTCAATCAGCTATTGTGCTGGCAGAACGACAAGGAAAAGTAACAGTCCACTCAAAAAGAGTAGATGGCAAGTTATAGTGCATAACAATCCAGGCAGTCACGGGCAAAATTATACGGGTATGTCAACCAAAAGTAGTTTTAGTTGGCAGAGAGGAGGAGATGTGGGCAGTAAGAAGATGCAGTTTTTTTGGTGGGAAAAAACAGCTATGCTTTAAAGCAGGGTTGGGGAACGTTTTTTCTGCCGAGGGCCATTTGGATATTTAGACCATCACTCGGGGTCTGTACAAAATTATCAACTTGAAAATGATCCTGCTACAGTATATTTGGTCAAACATTAACTTCTAATATGGTGGCTGGAACTGTTTCTCTTTGATTCGGGTGTGATGTTAGGTGGCATGGATGATGCTACTCACATCTCGTTTTCCAGGTGGGTATTGGCCTCGAGCACAAGCGACTCTTTGCACTGATGAGTGTTGTAAAAAAAGCTCACAGCAGTAAGTCGTACCAAATACAGATGTAGACTACACTGCATGTCTCCTCACAGTGCAAAATTCATCACTGCTCCTGTCACATTTATAGAACTCAAGAACTCAGGCAGTGTGAGATCTGCAGTGTATATATAAATATATATATATATATATATGTCACATAGGATATACGGAGACTGCTGTATAAATCACACAGGTTACACCAAGACTGCTCTGTCACAGGAGATATGGGGCTGCGGTATATACTTCACAGGAGACATGGGGCTGCGGTATAGAAATCACAGGAGACAGGCTGCAGTATAGACATCACAGGAGACATGGGCTGCGGTATATGCATCACAGGAGACATGGGGCTGCAGTATATACATCACAGGAGACATTGGGCTTTGGCATATACATCATAGGAGACATGGGACTGTGATATATACATCACAGGAGACATGGGGCTGCGGTATAGACATCACAGGAGAAACAGTGGCTGCAGTATAGACATCACAGGAGACATGGGGCTGCGGTATATACATCACAGGAGACATGGGGCTGCGGTATATACATCACAGGACACATAGCGCTGCGGTATATACAGTACAGACCAAAAGTTTGGACACACCTTCTCATTCAAAGATTTTTCTGTATTTTCATGACTATGAAAATTGTACATTCACACTGAAGGCATCAAAACTATGAATTAACACATGTGGAATGATATACTTAACAAAAAAGTGTGAAACAACTGAAATTATGTCTTATATTCTAGGTTCTTCAAAGTAGCCACCTTTTGCTTTGATGACTGCTTTGCACACTCTTGGCATTCTCTTGATGAGCTTCAAGAGGTAGTCACCGGAAATGGTTTTCACTTCATAGGTGTGCCCTGTCAGGTTTAATAAGTGGGATTTCTTGCCTTATAAATGGGGTTGGGACCATCACTTGTGTTGTGCAGAAGTCTGGTGGATACACAGCTGATAGTCCTACTGAATAGACTGTTAGAATTTGTAGTATGGCAAGAAAAAAGCAGCTAAGTAAAGAAAAATGAGTGGCCATCATTACTTTAAGAAATGAAGGTCAGTCAGTCCGAAAAATTGGGAAAACTTTGAATGTGTCCCCAAGTGCAGTTGCAAAAACCATCAAGCGCTACAAAGAAACTGGCTCACATGAGGACCGCCCCAGGAAAGGAAGACCCAAGAGTCACCTCTGCTTCTGAGGATAAGTTTATCCGAGTCACCAGCCTCAGAAATCGCAGGTTTACAGCAGCTCAGATTATAGACCAGGTTAATGCCATACAGTTCTAGCAGCAGACACATCTCTACAACAACTGTTAAGAGGAGACTTTGTGCAGCAGGCCTTCATGGTAAAATAGCTGCTAGGAAACCACTGCTAAGGACAGGCAACAAGCAGAAGAGACTTGTTTGGGCTAAAGAACACAAGGAATGGACTTTAGACCAGTGGAAATCTGTGCTTTGGTCTGATGAGTCCAAATTTGAGATCTTTGGTTCCAACCACCGCGTCTTTGTGCGACGTAGAAAAGGTGAACGGATGGACTCTACATGCCTGGTTCCCACCGTGAAGCATGGAGGAGGAGGTGTGATGGTGTGGGGGTGCTTTGCTGGTGACACTGTTAGGGATTTATTCAAAATTGAAGGCATACTGAAGCAGCATGGCTACCACAGCATCTTGCAGCGGCATGCTATTCCATCCGGTTTGCGTTTAGTTGGATTATCATTTTATTTTCAACAAGACAATGACCCCAAACACACCTCCAGGCTGTGTAAGGGCTATTTGACCAAGAAGGAAAGTGATGGGGTGCTACGCCAGATGACCTGGCCTCCACAGTCACCAGACCTGACCCCAATCGAGATGGTTTGGTGTGAGCTGGACCACAGAGTGAAGGCAAAAGGGCCAACAAGTGCTAAGCATCTCTGGGAACTCCTTCAAGACTGTTGGAAGACCATTTCCAGTGCCTACCTCTTGAAGCTCATCAAGAGAATGCCAAGAGTGTGCAAAGCAGTAACCAAAGCAAAAGGTGGCTACTTTGAAGAACCTAGAATATAAGACATATTTTCAGTTGTTTCACACTTTTTTTTTAAGTATATAATTCCACATGTGTTAATTCATAGTTTTGATGCCTTCAGTGTGAATGTACAATTTTCATAGTCATGAAAATACAGAAAAATCTTTGAATGAGAAGTGTGTGTCCAAACTTTTGGTCTGCACTGTACATCATAGGAGACATAGGACTGCGATATAGACATCACAGGAGACACAGAGACTGCAGTATAGACATCACAGGAGACATGGGGCTGCGGTATATACATCACAGGACACATGGGGCTGCGGTATATACATCACAGGAGACATGGGACTGCAGTATAGACATCACAGGAGACACAGAGACTGCAGTATAGACATCACATGAGACATGGGGCTGTGGTATATACATCACAGGAGACATGGGGCTGCTGTATAGACATCACAGGAGACATTGGGCTGTGGTATATACATCACAGAAGACATGGGGCTGCTGTATAGACATCACAGCAGGCATGGGGCTGCAGAATTGACATCACAGGAGGCATGGGACTGCGGAATAAACATCACAGGAGACATGGGGCCGTGGAATAAACATCACAGGAGACATGGGGCTGCGGTATAGACATCACACGAGACATGGGGCTGCAGTATATACATCACAGGAGACATGGGGCTGCTGTATAGACATCACAGCAGGCATGGAGCTGCAGAATTGACATCACAGGAGGCATGGGACTGTGGATTAAACATCACAGGAGACATGGGGCCGTGGAATAAACACAGGAGACACAGAGGCTGCAGTATAGACATCACACGAGACATGGGGCTGCGGTATATACATCACAGGAGACATGGGGCTGCTGTATAGACATCACAGGAGGCATGGGGCTGTGGTTTAGACATCACAGGAGATGCTGCCACTGTGGACCCTAGGAATCTGTCCGGAGGCTGGAGACGCGGGGCCTGAGGTTCCTCATACTTGCTTTAAAGCGTAACCATCATTTTAATGTTTATTTAGAAAAAAAAACTATTGTACAGGTGAAAATAATCAACTTTGTCCTATATCTTATCAGAGAAATCCTTTTTTTTTTGCCTCCTCGACTGATCATTTTCAAAATTCCCAATTCACGAGTAAAATCTGTCTTCAGTGAAGACAGATTTTTACATTACGAGATGACTGTTGCGTGAGTGGAGGATGGAAGAGATCTGCCTCTAGTTCCTCCTTCCACTCTTCTCCCTATGGAATCCTATCAGTAGCAACAGTCATCTCCTATTTCAGTAATGTAAAAATTTGTCTTCACCGATTACAGATTTTACCCATGAATTGAGAATTTTGAGAATGAAGGATCAGTCCAGGAGGTGAAAGAAGCAGATTTCTCTGATAAGATATATTAAAAAGTAGCTTATTTTCTTGTGTACTATTCATTTATGATATAAAAATGAAAACGACTCTTTAAACATTTGTTACAATTATTTCAAATCTGTGAATACTGCAGTATTATCTCACAACAAACTTGGGAGTGAAATAGTCGGCATTAGGCTATATCATTGCTTTTGATCATCTCTCTGGTGGTCCCGTCATAGGTCTTGTAGAACCTTGTAGGAAGGAGCAGTGGCACAATGTGAATAATAATATGAAACCCATGGCAAAATCCAATCAAAACGGATCTACTAATTTGTGACAATATAGAGCAGTAACAGACATGGGCTATGAGCTTGGACCATTCCTAACTTGTGAGGACTTGAGATATTTAGCATCTGGCACAATACCATGCGGCACCGGATATACTGACCACAGATTGGCCACTTCTGTGCGGTACACCATCTGCAGGGGTATAGGCGGTAGATGAGGGAAGTTTTGGGATGTGTTAGTTTCCTATTAAACCAGATTTGACCTAATGAAGATATCTGTGTGTCTTTGGGGTATTCCAGGTATGCAAGTGTAACAAGTAAATTGATTTGGAATTGTTCCACAAGAATAGTGGGCAGAATAATCATTTAACTCTAATATCTGGAAAAATGAACTCCTTTCGTTTAATTAAATGCAACTGAAACCTTTGCGGATATTTCTTTATATGAGTGATCGTTCAGGTTTCCAATGTCCCTGAAAGCCCAGGTTATTGAAGTAATTATTCTCAATTGGTGGGTGGTCTTGTGAAAACCATTTAGAATTGATAGCTTCCTATGGAGAGCGGCATACCATTAGAAAGGCAATAGGTACAGACGTTTAACTTCCTGAAACTATTAAGCTTTACGATTCCGTCAGACTTTTGTTTCTTTAGTCTCAATCATTGGACTCGTGGCCATGTTAACAGTATAAATGAGATGTTTGGACCTTTTTGGTGCCATTTGTGATATGTTGCCGGTGTCTTTCAGATGTTATATGGCTGAAGGTTGGCTGCTGCATTTGTTTTTTCTCCATACTGCGGCACGGTGCATTGTTTAGCTGGAATAGAAATAAGGCTGCAAATCATTGTACTCACTCGAGGTATTAATCACATTTCAATCCAATAATTAACATATTGCTTTCTAAGCCTGGGCTTGTAGCATTTCCAGCACTTTGCCCCTGCAATCAAAGCACAATTAATGTTCTGCTTGCAAGTATTGTAGGATAACTATTCTTTGCATTACAATTGTGTTAGAGATTAGTTACAATAGTTGCCATTTTAATTGACGTTAGTAATAAAAGTCAGCGACTCCCTCTGCTGGTTGAAATGAGTTATGACAGATATGTGTGTCAACTGTAAAGGCCGTTTGTAAATTTTGTGTTACTTTTATTATTTTCTGAAGCATATTATTAGCCTTTTTCTAAGCTTACAGTACTTTACTGAAGATTTCTGCTATAAAAATGTGTTATTTTTTTGTTGCATTTGCATAAAAATGATTATTACGTAGAATAGCCTCCCAATTTGCTTAGCCCTTTTTTAACAGAAGCACTTTGAAATAAATTGAAAGGGTTTTTTTTTTCATTTTTTATTATTCTTTTTTCAAAAGGGATTAAAGTAATGTTCTAAAATAAAATAAAGATACTTGTTCTGCAATGGTGTCCATCATTTATCTGACCACTGCAGCCAATCACTGGCCTCACCACTTAAGCTACTTATTGGTTGCAATGGTTATAAGGACAAATTGGGACTGATGGAACAGTTGAAGATTCGGGACTAAATACTTATTCTTCATTTCATGTTATTCATCACTGTTTGTCCACTTTCTAAATATCCCAGAAAACCTCTTTTTAAAGGAAATCTGTTACTACACTTTTGCCGCTTAAATTGACAGCAGCTTAGTGAGGAGACAGAGCCCCGGATTCTAGTAATGTGTAACTTACTGGGCTGCTTACTGTAGTTTTGAGAAAATCACTGATTTATCAAAAGGCGCTCATCACTAGAGGACTGGTAAGCCTGCTGCCATGTAGTCCTCCATGTTCATGAGTGCTTTATAACCCCGCCCCCACCACTGATTGACCGCTTTCTGTGTACACTGTACATGGGCATAAAACTGCCAATCAGGGGTAGGGGGCGCTCCACATTCAGAGAACTGGTAGATCTGATGCAGGTAAAATATCATCAAAATGACAGCAAGCAGCTGTGTATGTGACATAACTGGAATCGGGGTCTCTGCCCCTACATTATGGTGCTCTCAGATGGGGTGCAAAAACCTAGTGACTGATTCCCTTTAAACTTGTTTGAAGCATAATTCCACAAAAAAATTAGAAATAGAGTAAGACTACAGGACTAAAGGACCAGGAGCATATTCTTACCTATAATAAAGACCTTGGGTAGTGTATGTGTCCTGTATAATGCTCTTTGGCTCATACATTGACTCTTAGAGAGGGCACTATATACTTGTTTACAGGTTGTTTTTGAAGGGATTGTGAGGTGCAGGTGTCGTCATACTGACTGTTTCCTGCTGGGAGGCGATCAGCAAGTGACGTCACCTGCCATGCTTCCCTCCCAATGGAAAAGCGAGCGGAGCATGACTAACCCAATAAATACCGTATTGTAGGCTTTTTTTCCATCACCTTAAGGAAAGACCGCTATGGCACTACCAAACGTAGCGCTGAGTTGTAGTACCAGACACAGGTAACATTTATTTTGCTCTCTGGATCTGTGGATTTCTAATGGTCAGATTCACAGTAATTAAACACCCAGAGTCATAGAATCATACAGTGGTAGAGTTGGAAGGGACCTCCAGGGTCATCATGTCTGACCCCCTGCTCAATGCCGGAGTCATTAAACCATCTCAGACAGATGTCTGTCCAGCCTCTGTTTTAAGACTTCCATTGAAGGAGAACTCATCACTCCTCGTGATCGCCTCTTCCACTTATTGATCACCCTCACTGTCAAATTTTTTTTTCTAATATCTAATCTGTGTCTCCTCCCTTTCAGTTTCATTCCATCGCTTTTCGTGTCTCCATGTGCAAATGAGAATAATGACGATCCTTCTACACTGTGACATCCCTTCAGATATCTGTAGACTGGTATTAAGTTTCCTCTTAGCCTTCTTTTTCCAAAATAAACATTACCAGATCCTTTATCCGTTCCTCGTAGGACATAGTTTGCAATCCGCTCACCATCCTGGGAGCTCTGTGGTAAAAATGCTCCATAAGGCTGAGGTCACAAGTTGCATATTTTATGTGGATTTTAGCTTTGTCTCAGCCATATGCTCCATGTTTGTTTTTTAATTAGGGTTTTTTTGGGTGCTAAGTCCACTTGAAAATTGGCTTTTGCTGCATTGTTTTTAAGTTCTGTTGGTTTGGATTTTACACATTCATTTCAACCCTAAATCCACTGGTGAAAGCTTTTCCTGCCCCAAAAAAATGAACATAAAGCATAAATAAATGAGTAAAATGTCTTTAGAAAACCGTATGTAAAATCTGTACTAAATACACAGAGAGTGAACTCATCCAAGTGGTGCAGGTCACTATTATCGGTCAGTATGTATCATCTTGCTTATTTTATTTGTAAATTGATTATTTTTTGATTCTGCAATGATCTTGAAAAAAGTTTATAGTTCCTAATGACACGTAGTATCTGATTCAGTGTAGGTTAATTCTGTGAGCCTAAATAGTGAAGACTAGAAATGTACGCCGCTCTGCTGGTTTCCATAATGTGTCTTAATAATTAATAATGCCGTAGAGGAGTAATGAGCAGATTAGCGGTAAGGTTAGCCGTACACATGGATTAGACATGCTCCTCCATGTAGCAGGCTGATTGTAAGCTCGCGGTGCATGTCTTATTTAGGCTATTGTATTTTACTTGAAAGACGTGTCAGATGAAAGTTAGAGGAACTCCATGGGAAAATGGTATTATGAGATGGAACACTGGGGGGTCTGTTTCTTATGTGAACCATACACAGTGTTTTACCTTGTGCTAAATTAGCCCATTCGAGATCTCGAAGACTTTGCAACTCTTGATTTTTTTTGTTGTGCAAATGATCTCACAGTACTACATTACTAAAAACCCATGCCCTCCATTAATCCTCGAAGTTTGAAATCAACGTTATCCAAGGAATCCGCAACGTTTAGTTTATTTAACCTGTTCTGTGCCACGGTGACAACGTTCCAGGAACTCGGATGACATCGGCCGTGTTATTCCGGGTATTGCAGTCACTTTTTTTTCCCATGTCCTAGCACCATTAGCTTCTTAAAATTTGTTTTGCAAATTAAGAAAAGCTAAATGGCGTTGTGATTGCTGCCATTAGTGGCATTTTAGATTATGCACACAATTATTGTCTTCATTATCTTTGAACAATCCCGTTTAGCTTCTAGTGCTATATCAGATCTTATGTACAATTTTTTCCCTCGGAGATTATTATTTCCAGCAGAGTATTTAATTTAGATTTTTACAACCAATTGAAACCAATCAAATATTATGACATGTGGAAATGCACAGTTTTATACATGGGGAATAAGCAGTGGGTGCCGAGACTGAACAGCCACTGTTACTAGAGCAAAAAAGGGAGCGGTTGTTAGAAAATTAAAGGGAGCCTGTCATTAAGATTTACCCCTAGAAGGTATTATTATCTTTGATAGACGTTAAAAACGAACTTTCATGGTCCCTGCTCTCCATGTTTGTCAATCAATGCCACTATGCGAGTGGAGCACGTTCACAGTAGTGTAAGTGACATTCCGGTGTGTGCGGAGAGAGCAGGGCGGAGGCGGAAGGCTTCTTCTCCGCACGTTCACAAATACACTTCTGTGGGCATGCTCCCGCTGCATTGTGGCATTGATTGACAGCAGTCTCTGACTAGTCTGGTGACCACAGGCAGGGCAAGCAGGAACAATAAAAATTAGTTATTAAACATTTACATTTAGCATTTAAAGCTAAGACAAGCATCATCATAAAGGTTATCAGCAGGCTGATAGAGCAATCCTAATATCTTTAAGGGATAAATATTGATGATGGATTCCCTCTAAAGTGAATCTGTCAGCAGATTTTTGCTACCTAATCTGAGAGCATTATAAAACAGGAGAAGCACAGGAGTGTTTAAAAATGTACAAAAATACTTTATTAGCACCTGAAATATTACATACTAATCACACCCAAACAAGTGCAAAATAAGGACATACAGTAGTGGTTCTCCGCAGAAGTATATAATTACAGAAGGTTCAGATACACTTCAGAAAATTTGTTATGGTAAGGTCTACTATGCAAGTTTGTATCCCTTTAATTAGATACTACCACAGATAGGGAAAACACTGCATAAATCTCCCATATCAAAAAGAATCATTACCATCCCTTCAGAGGTACAAACACGAATGTGGAATAAAGTTATATATGCAAGTTTGGCATAGTAACCCACTAAGAAGTGTGTATACTAATAGTAGCATGTATAACCTTACCAAGTCGCAGAGACACCACCGCAGCATATGTAAACAACCCCGACGCGCGTTTCACCTGCTAAATCGCCATGCTTTCTCAAGTGGAGATGTTATCTGGTTACCTGCAAGGACCTCTTATATCCTAGGAAACCGGTCACGTGTTTATACTACATGACCGGCTGTTTAATGATTGTTTTAGACGATTACCTGCAAGGACCTTTTGTATCCTAGGAGACCGATCACGTGTAGTACTAAGTGACCGGCTGTGTAATGGTTGTTTTGGATGGCACGTGCGCCCACGGCTAGCGGCACTGATCCCACGCAACGCGGCCCAACCCCCAAGTGCAGGATAGAAGGAGCCAGGCAGTTGCCATAGCGCTCTGTCGCAAGATGAGGAAGCCACAGGACCGGATGACGTGGGGCAGAAATGGGGCAAGTGGGCGCATGCGCACAACAACCCGTGCAAATATATACGAATATAACACTACAAAACCAATATAATGGATAATAAAGAAGGAATACGAATGTCACATTGCTTCATCATCTTCAGTTCAGGAATTTTTTCATATTCTCATCATCCTTCACTTTATCCATAAAAGTATAGCCCAAATAGACAATATTCAGATAGAAAATCTTCATAGTCTCCTGGTGGGTAAAGTCATATCATTTGCCATAAGATGGAAGCCAAGGTCATGAAATATAATTATGGGAACCAATTAAACATGGAAACTGCGAATAAAATAAAAATAACAAATAAAATTATGACAATTGTGCACAGAGAATCCAAATACACATTAAAAACATAGTGAGAAGAGAGGAACCTCAGGAGAACTAGTTAAGCAATCTTTTTTTTTATATATGAGGAGAAAAATTCAGGGCATCATTCAAACCATCTGGTTTCATTGTTGTTTTTTTCCATTTTTTTTCTGTGACTGAGTGTATAGTGCTCTGTCCCTATATCATTATGAGTCTGGGTTTTCTGGTACTAATCTGAGAGCAGCAAAATGTAGGGGCAGAGACCCTGATTCCAGCGACATGTCACTTACTGGGCTGCTTAGTTTAGTTTTCATAAAATTGTTATTTTATCAGTAGGAGATTATCACTAGAAGACTACTTGGCTTACTGCCAGGCAATACAACCGCGCCACCATAATTGATTGGCAGCTTTCTGCCTATGCGCAGTGTATGCAGGAAGCTGTCAATCAATGGTGGTGGTATACAGAGCTCCGCATTTAGAGATCTGCTGCAGATAAAAACTTTTTAAACAAAACTGCAAACTGCATAAACTAGTAAGTGATACATTGCTGGAATCATGGTCTCTGCCGCTACATCATGCTGCTTAGAGATTGGGAAGCAAAAACATAGAAAACCCTAGCACTTTTTTCTTATGGATGTAGTGATATAGATGTAAAAATAACTGTTCCATAAAAAGAATGTTGTTTTAGAGAGCTGATGTTACAGTCATGAACAATCTACTGCAGAGACCACATGCAAATCAGGCTGGAACTGCAGTGGGGGGGGTGCGAATGCACTGGGAAAAAGCAGTCCAAGTGCATTGACCCTCCGCCCTGAATATTCATGAGCATCTTGACTAAATACTGGGGTGGGTGTCATAAGGGTAAATCAGGCTTGCTAACACTGGGCACGCTATTTGTAATGTCAGTCGCTCCTTAGCTACAATCTGCCTGTTTGCCCGCATTCACTATTATGTATGGAAAAGTGGTGGTTTCCAGTAGCATACAGCAGTTCTCAGCCAGACTAACGTTACTATTGAAAGAAGGGAATGGTTGTAATCATTACAAATAAATGTAACTATGAATACATTTTTAATATAGACATAACATCATCTTTGTAATGATGAAAAAAGTGATATAAACAGCAGTATACGTCGTGAATCCTCTATATTCGGTAAGCCCACACTCCTACCCAATGAAGCACCACCAACCTCAGTCCCAGATGTTACCGTACGTTTCTTAGAATGGTCCTATCGCCGACTCAAGTTCTGACAAGCTGTAGATCTTATATAGCCCACCTTGTGCAAAGTTCTAGGAGCTACTAAAAATGCGTAATTCAACAGCACTCACTGGTTTCCATAGTTCTCCATTGGTTGGAGCCATCAACATTGCATCGTTATTGCCTCACTCCCCTGAGGACGCCCGTTTGGTGAAACACTTTGGGCAGGATATGTGCTGACTAATCTTTTCAATAGCATGCGTGATGGTTTGACTTATCTGTGATATCGCATAGCACAGTGATGGACTGCAGCTGCAGTGTGTATAGCAATCAGAGAGTACAAATAATAACCTGCACTGGAAATGATTTAGACAAACACTAATAATATAGTGATTACATATGTCGGAAAAGTTGTTCATTCCCAACTGCAGTAGAATAAATATTCTCTTATAATAATATGTAGAGAATAAAAGTTAAGTCTTACCTTAGTCTTTAGAGGTTTTTTTTTGCCTTAGTCAATTAGTGAATATACATTTTTATGTAGTGCTCATTTTTCTGATCTCTTAGTGTGTCTCTTTAGGCTTTTCTGCATTATTACCCAGTGAGCCATGCCCCCATGATAAAGACCGTAAAACATGGCATTAAAAAATACAGATTAAAAAAAAGAACTGAAAAGTTAGAGGAACAGCAAGAATAAAATAAGAGCAAAAGCTGATTATGCAAATTGTCTCTACAGAGAGGAAGAGAGCTAGAACTCTAGTGCCACCTATTGGAAGGTAGCAATCCTACAAGTCAATGTTGACCCTTTAACGAGACTTATCACATAACTTAGGATAATAGCCAAACCAGAATCTCAATTTGCAGACACTGTGTTTCGGGGTACTGCCCCTCGTCAGTGCAAAGCGGAGATCTGATTTGGCTGTGTGAGAGGCGTCAGACCATTGTTCAAGAAGTATTGTCACTCATTGCGGAGATCAACCTGCTAAGCATGCTGAGATGAGGAGACTTAAAGCCTCAATGCTCCTCTGGGAAATATGCTAATTATGCAAATTGTCTCTTCAGAGAGGAAGAGAGCTAGAACTCTAGTGCCACCTATTGGAAGGTAGCAATCCTACAAGTCAATGTTGACCCTTTAACGAGCCTTATCACATAACCTAGGATAATAGCCAAACCAGAATCTCAATTTGCAGACACTGTGTTTCGTGGTACCAAAAGAATTCACAAGTGCTCAGTAAACAAAATCCTTCAATTACCAAAATATCAAGGGGGGTATATGGGCAAAGAGCCCCGTGAATTGAAGGTCTCTACCTCAGAAAATAGCAGAGTATACAGGTCCTTCTCAAAAAATTAGCATATAGTGCTAAATTTCATTATTTTCCATAATGTAATGATTACAATTAAACTTTCATATATTTTAGATTCATTACACACCAACTGAAATTTGTCAGGTCTTTTATTGTTTTAATACTGATGATTTTGGCATACAACTCCTGATAACCCAAAAAACCTGTTTCAAAAAATTAGCATATCAAGAAAAGGTTCTTTAAACGACCTATTACCCTAATCTTCTGAATCAACTAATTAACTCTAAACACATGCAAAAGATTCATGAGGCTTTTAAAAACTTCCTGCCTGGTTCATTACTCAAAACCCCCATCATGGGTAAGACTAGCGACCTGACTGATGTCAAGAAGGCCATCATTGACACCCTCAAGCAAGAGGGTAAGACCCAGAAAGAAATTTCTCAACAAATAGGCTGTTCCCAGAGTGCTGTATCAAGGCACCTCAATGGGAAGTCTGTTGGAAGGAAACAATGTGGCAGAAAACGTTGTACAACGAGAAGAGGTGACCGGACCCTGAGGAAGATTGTGGAGAAGGACAGATTCCAGACCTTGGGGGACCTGAGGAAGCAGTGGACTGAGTCTGGTGTAGAAACATCCAGAGCCACCGTGCACAGGCGTGTGCAGGAAATGGGCTACAGGTGCCGCATTCCCCAGGTAAAGCCACTTTTGAACCATAAACACTTGTGAATTCTTTTGGATATTCTGAATACTTGAGCTCTTTAGTATTATATTGTGTGCAATGTTTACATCTGGCATTTTCCATAGCTATGGACCTTTTTGATTCAAGATTGTTTATGGCAAATGATAATTTCATACTAAGTACCGTATTTATGTATATCATATAAATTTATTGTGAATCTTTTTGGCACACTGATGACCTTTAAATAATCAATTCTCTGACATATATATACATATATATATAATTTTTTGCCTAATACGTATATCATTTATATGGTCCTTTTTCTCCGTTGTACCTTTGTTGACGTCTCTCTGAGACATCCTGTTTTTTAATTCATTCTTGTATTTTTTAATAATATTGGAATAAACTTGGTTGTTTTAAGTTTGGATCTCTTCTCTCTGGAGTAGTAATATATACTCTAGCTTGTATATATAGCTTTTGGATAAAGTAGAATGGAGATTGTGAGCCAGTCCCTCTCATTCAACATCAATGTCGGACCTCCCAAATGCTCATCTGAAGGAATGGGCCAACATTCCTATGGAAACACTCCAACATCTTGTAGAAGGCCTTCTCAGAAAATGCAGAGGGGTAGGTGGGGTGTTGTTGGAGGAGGGCAACTCCATATTATCGCCTATGGATTTAGCATAGGAATAATGTGTCCAAAAAAATTCGCAAATATAGTTTGCATAATTTGGAATTTGCAATGATCTGCTGATGTAAACCTGAAGAAGGCATCGATATCACCTTTTGAAAGGGTATATCTCTTGATACAGTCTCTTCTTGGTGTGTGCACACTTTATCCCATAGTGGTAAAGGGTTAGTCATATAGTTGCAAGCTGCAGTTCATTACAAGGTTATTGCTGCTTTCAGGTGGTTGCATAGAAGTGTAAAAATATTTTCATCCAAAACCTATCTCTTCTGCCCTAACTGGAAACTTTGTAGTGATTTGCAACTGTGTTTGTCTCCTCTGTTATGGCCTTCCAACTAGTATGATGCAGAAGAGAAGTGTGAGGTAGCAGTTATGCATATTGTAGACAGTAATTCTTTATTATAATACAAAAAAGACCAACTCTCGAAAAGCCAGATTAAATCATTCCTTTCACTTTTTAATGGGATTTGGATGAATAGAGTAAAATATGCACTTTGCATTCATTGATAGCATCTTTAGGTTGAGGTAATTGAGTCTTTTTTTTTTCCCTTGACTGAATGAATAATGACTTCATCTGATCCTCAGCGAGGCCTGAAACTTAGACAGCCTTTGTCAAAGCAAAAAAATCCAGGCTTTGAAACATGCTCTACTTCCCTGACTTAATTTTTCTTCATTTTAATCCAAAAACCTATTTTTCACAATAATTCAAGCATAAACTATGTAGAAGTTGAAGCAGCGGAAATTGCCAGATATTTGTCCTCGTTGTGCTACGTTTTAAATGCATCTGATAAATCAGCCACTGTGGTCCTGAGTTGTTCTGTTCTCAAGGAAAGGGGCAGCCTGTACACAAGCAAGTGTGTTGGAATTTGTCTCAGCGATTTCATTATAATTCTTTGAGAGCATCCCTTTATGTACTGGAATGTTCTGTTTTGCTACTCTCTCCGTGAAAGTTTATAGAAATAAATAGAAAAATATTTAGAGTTGAGAGTCCTCAGTGGTTGATACCTTTTAATGGCTAACTGAAAAGATGGTAACAAATTGCAAGCTTTCGAGACTACTCAGGTCTCTTCATCAGGCTGAACTAATACAAAATCTGAAGAATCACATATTTATACACAAAAACACAGAAAAAATGCAATAGGTAAGACAAGTGACGTGAAGCAGAATAGTCATTATGGCAGAGGGATGAGCATAAATATTGGAACAATTCATAGATAAGGAGAGAAAGTTTTATTACCCTCTGATTGGGGTCTGGTAATGTTTTGTGATGTTTTACTCCAAATACCCTGTGAAAACATCACAAAACATTACCAGACCCCAATCAGAGGGTAATAAAACTTTCTCTCCTTATCTATGAATTGTTCCAATATTTATGCTCATCCCTCTGCCATAATGACTATTCTGCTTCACGTCACTTGTCTTACCTATTGCATTTTTTCTGTGTTTTTGTGTATAAATATGTGATTCTTCAGATTTTGTATTAGTTCAGCCTGATGAAGAGACCTGAGTAGTCTTGAAAGCTTGCAATTTGTTACCATCTTTTCAGTTAGCCATTAAAAGGTATCAACCACTGAGGACTCTCAACTCTAAATATTTTTCTATCTACTGGCTAACACGGTACGAAGATATACATCTTTACTGTATAGAAATAAATAGTTCTCCATAACTATGAGGCTTTTGCTGACGTACTTTTCCCACACTTCTCATAGCATCAGAGTTAGTACCTTGTAAAGGTTGTAAAACCTCGGCTTACATTTTGAAGTATTCAAAACTTGTGTAGCTGTATACTTGCACTGTGGATTTTTATCAGGGCTATACAAGTTTTAGGGGCTTTGTAGCTATAGTTGGTGTGTAATGCAGGTGACCGGACCGAGGACACGAAACAAGAGGAGTCAGTGAATGTTGTAATTTACAGTAGTTATAAGACTATTGCTATTGTTAATGCAAATCAACAATGAATCATATAACAATGCAATTGTAAACAATGAAAGCTGTTCACTATGTAACACTAATGTTCTCTTCACAAGGAGGTTACGCCCATTCATGGTAGATATCACGTAAGTTCTTCCTACAATTCTGGCCATTGCACTGGTCACCGGGTTTTCCCGCTAGGCCACAAGTCTTTCTGCGAAGTCTATTAAAGCATATTGAGCCTCCCATGCACCAACCGGCCCCCTCCCCACCTGATGTCCTAGCCCAGGTATCATATGTCATCGCTGGAAGTGATGGCCCTGCTCACTGCAGACATGCTTCTCTGGTCATAGTCTCCTCGCATGTCTTCGGTGCTTGACCGTCAGCGGATGTCTCCAGGGCGGGAAGGACTGGGTCTTGAGTGTCGTCTGGTCCCTGGAACTTGACCGGCACAGGTCCTGGTCTTGACTAGTGCAGGTCCTGGTCTTGACCGGCACAATCTGAACTCTGGGTCTTGACTGGCACAGGTTGGACTCTGGGTCTCGCCGTGCATCGTTTGGACCTTGTTCGGCAATGACCGGCACCTTGGTGGGTGTAGGCTTTCCATTTAGACCTGTCACTCTGATCTCAGCACCATCCCTGGTTTGCATCTGCTCCTCTCTCCTTCTTGACACCAAATCTCCCTTCAGTTTGGCGTGCAGGGCTTTGATATCCAGGAACTCTGTCATGCATATCACCTGACCAGGTCCAGCACAAGAACTTGCTCCCTCTGCAATTCTTCTGGCACAAATTGGTTCCACCTAGTTTCGCCCTGCCAGCAGATGGTTGGTCTTTCCTCACTAATATCACAACACGCAAGGGCTCTTCAGGGTTTTCACTGCTTCCTCTTAAATTCCTCCTCCTTTTAGCTCGCCAGTCCTCAGGCGAGTGGAATCCTTGCGAGTTCAAACTTTCTCCACAGGTAACCCAAGTTCAGCCAACAGTTGAGCGCACTCTCAGGTTTTCAGCCGAATCTGTGTTCAATTCATCTTGGGCATACTGATTAGGTGGAATTCCGGAGTTGGCCCACTCAGTCCTGCGAGGCTCTTCTGGAGTACTTTGAGACTCAACTATCGGAGATTGCAAGTGACCTCCTGATTCACTCTCTGTCCCACTCAAGAGCGGCTTTGGCACCACTGGCGCGATCTCAAAGGCACTGTAAGCCATCCTTTCTCTTCCTCTAAGATTCCCCTTTGGAGGACTTCGGCCACTCCCGCTGGAGACGTGACCTCGGTACGCTCTTCTGCTTCAGAAGAACAGGGCCGCAGCATATTTCAATGCAACTCCCGGGGTAACACTCCGTCATCTTCCAAAGGCCTGACCTCATAGACTGGGCTATCCAGGTGAATCTTCCTAACTGCTTGGTAGGGTACTGCTTCCCAGTGGTGATCCAGCTTGCTTCTAGGTCGCTTGGCCCTCTAGCACACGGTCCTCTGGCAGGAGCCGTTCACCCGACATCGGGGGTCGACCTGAGTGTTCCACCTCCCAGAGCTTCTTCTCCACCAACCTCCTTATTGTCTGGTGTCGGTTCTCAGATCCAGGCACTTGGACTACTGCCTAGACAGGGGTCTTCCGAATCCAGCTTGAGTTCAGTAATTTCTCATCTACTACGCCAAAACAGCAGCATATAGGATGTGTAACTGGTAGTCACGTAGACTCGATTGCAATAGACCCACACCAACTGAGATACGAATTCGGGCCACTTCATCTTCTTATCCTGTTCCAGGGTCCACAATATTTGTAACAGGTTCCGGTTGAAGCGTTTACATTACTTGTTCTCTTGGGGGTGATACAATGTAGTTCGGGACTGATCAACCCCATAGATACGATACAGCTTGTCCATTATTCGCACCTGGTAGCATGCGCCTTGGTCAGAGTTAATTCACTTCAGGCACCTGTATAATATGCAAATTAAGTCCCTACAGATGGCCCTAGCTGCAGCTTCGGCAGTCTTATCCCGGGTGAGGGTCAACACCGCAAACTTGGTGAAGTGATCAGTCATCACCAAGCAATATTCATAGCCATTGTGAGATGTTCCGATCATCAAGTAGTCGATCATTAAGACCTCCAAGATCGCAGAGGTCTGAATAGGGGCCCTCTGTGCTGAGGGTTTGTTCAGCTCACACCAGCAACATTTTTGGCAAGCCTCATCAACCTCCTGTCGCAGTTGAGGCCATTATACCAGTCGTTCCAACCACTGAAAGGTCTTCTCCTCTCCGAAGTGGGCACCTCTCTCATGAGCTTCTTTTGCCAACTGTACCCCCAACACTTGTGGAGTCAACACTTGCCTTGTAACATCGAACTCTCGAGGGAGCTGAATCCTTTGGCACAGCAGGCCATCTTTCAGAAAGAGCTTCTCCCACTGGCCCAAGATCTGCAGGGTTCTTGTGGGTAAAGCTTCCTGGTCAGGTCTTTTTCCCAGAGCAACCATTTTTCCAGTTTCGCCAGCTCCACATCAGACTGTTGCAAATGTATCCACTCCTCTCTAGAACGGCCTAGAATGTTGGTGGATCTGGAATTTTCTCTAGACTCCTGGGCGGTTACTACAGCCACGGCAAACTGCCTAAAGTCTAAAATCTCATCGTCTTCATCTATATCTCTCTTCCGGCCTTCTTGGGTGACTTGGAACAGAAGTCTGTATGCGTCTTCTAGGACTTAGACCGGTAGGAGATCTTGTACTGTTATTTGGACATTCTCGTGACCCACCGCTGATTCAGTGTGCCCAGCTTCACATTCTCCAGGTTAGCCAAGGAACTGATATTCGTCCGCACGTGTATTTCTGACCCAGACAAATATTTTGCCAATTTTTCTGTTCTGGCCCTGGGGCTTCTCTTTCTAAGACCCTACCTTCGGCTCCGACCTCAAGAAAGCCCAGATCTGGATTCACTTGCAGACGCTCCTTTAAGGCCTGTCTCAAGTAGGGGTACCTCAGTCCAGCAACTAGTTGATCCCGCAGCACTTCATCCTCGATACCAGCCTCTGTGCCCATCTTTGGTCTTTTTGGTGATAATGAGAAGTCACTTCCTGCAATGCATTAACATACTGAGCTATGGTCTCACATTTTTATCACGTCAGCCACGGTGTCCCGGTTCCAGATTGGGCAGTACATGACTATCTGTCGTGCCTCCCAGTTAAGGGTCAGGAAGACTACAGTCATGGCCAAAAGTTTTGAGAATGACACAAATATTAATTTTTACAAAGTCTACTGCTTCACTTTTTCTAATGGCAATTTGCATATACTCCAGAATGTTATAAAGAGTGATCAGCTTAACAGCAATTACTTGCAAAGTCAATATTTAACTAGAAAATGAACTTTATCCCCCAAAACACATTTCAACATCATTGCAGCCCTGCCTTAAAAGGACCAGCTAACCTCTTTTCAGTGATTGCTCCATTAACACAGGTGTGGGTGTTGATGAGGACATGGCTGGAGATCAATCTGTCATGATTAAGTAAGAATGACACCACTGGACACTTTAAAAGGAGGCTGGTGCTTGGCATCATTGTTTCTCTTCTGTTAACCATGGTTATCTCTAAAGAAACACGTGCAGTCATCATTGCAATGCACAAAAATGGCCTAACAGGGAAGAGTATCGCAGCTAGAAAGATTGCACCTCAGTCAACAATCTATCGCATCTTCAAGAACTTCAAGGAGAGAGGTTCCATTGTTTCCAAAAAGGCTTCAGGGCGCCCAAGAAAGACCAGCAAGCACCAGGACCATCTCTTAAAAGTCTTTCAGCTGCGGGATCGGGCTACCAGCAGTGCAGAGCTTGCTCAGGAATGGCAGCAGGCAGGTGTGAGTGCATCTGCACGCACTGTGAGGCGGAGACTCTTGGAGCAAGGCCTGGTCTCAAGGAGGGCAGCAAAGAAGCCACTTCTCTCCAGAAAAAACATCATGGACAGACTGATATTCTGCAAAAGGTACAGGCAGTGGACTGCTGAGGACTGGGGTAAAGTTATTTTCTCTGATGAATCCCCTTTTCGATTGTTTGGGACATCAGGAAAACGCCTCATTCGGAGAAGACAAGGTGAGCGCTACCACCAGTCTTGTCTCATGCCAATTGTTAAGCATCCTGAAACCATTCATGTGTGGGGTTGCTTCTCAGCCAAGGGAATCGGCTCTCTCACAGTCTTGCCTAAAAACACAGCCATGAATAAAGAATGGTACCAGAATGTCCTCCAAGAGCAACTTCTCCCAACCCTCCAAGAGCAGTTTGGCGATCAACACTGCCTTTTCCAGCATGATGGAGCACCTTGCCATAAAGCAAAGGTGATAGCTAAATGGCTCAGAGAACAAAACATAGAGATTTTGGGTCCATGGCTTGGAAACTCCCCAGATCTTAATCCCATTGAGAACTTGTGGTCAATCATCAAGAGACAGGTGGACAAACAAAAACCTAAAAATTCTGACAAAATGAAAGCATTGATTGTGCAAGAATGGACTGCTATCAGTCAGGATTTGGTCCAGAAGTTGATTGAGAGCATGCCAGGGAGAATTGCAGAGGTCCTGAAGAAGAAGGGTCAACACTGCAAATATTGACTTGCTGCATTAACTCATTCTAACTGTCAATATAAGCTTTTGTTACTCATATGTTTGCAATTATTATATTTCTGTCTGTGATAAAAACATCTGTCAAACACCCATAAAAACCAGAGGGCAGCAGATCATGTGAAAATATAATATTTGTGTCATTCTCAAAACTTTTGGCCATGACTGTAGTTCGGCATGAACAGAAGGGGTCAGGGGATACATGCACAGCATGCTCTTCAGTCTCTCTACCCAATACCACAGTGACACTCTGCTTCCCTTGAACTTGCGAGGATTGCTGAGCATAGCCCCAAGGGTATATTTCCCCTGACTGAGTAAGTCACGGACTAGTCTGTCATCTCTGTATTTAAATGTTGAATGTTGAATCCTGTCGACTATGCCAAATGTAAAATGTCGGAGAGCGGTAGTTGTGACCAAGCTGCTGTCTTGTCACACTGCAGGAAAATTGTGTGGATCCTGGCTGGGTGTTGATGTTGGTGTTGTGTGGGCCTTTGGGCAATACAGGCCGCCTTTAGTCAATGGTATTGGCTGGCCAGGACCACGGCTTCCACAGATCAATGTAGGAGACTTCTGTGCAAACATGGGAAATTTACTGAACTTAATAAGGGTTATGTACAACAGTGGTCCCCAACCACCGGTCCGCGGACCGGGCCGTTGGAGTTTTTTTGCTGGTCTGCGGCGATTCATGCCCCGGTGATAATGATTAACACGGGGGCGCGAATGCTTCGACACACGGGGAGCCGGCGACTGTAACACTGTAGTGACAGCTGCAGCCGCCGGCTTCCAGAATACATCGATACTTACCCTCCGTACCTGCATCTCTACCCGGCGCGGCAGCTTCTTCCTGTGCTGAGCTGTCACGTGGTACCTCTCATTAAGGTCATGAATATGGACGCGACTCCACTCCCATGGGCGTGGAGTGCATATTCATGACCTTAATGAGCGGTACCACGTGACTGCTCCGCTCAGGAAGTAGCTGACGCGCCCGGATAGAGATGCAGGAATGTGCAGCGACGGTGCGAGGAGGGTAAATATGATGGGGAGGACGGGGAGCCCAGCCATGCATACAAGATGGGAGAGGGGAGCCATGCATACAAGATGGGACGGGGGAGCCGAGCCATGCATACAAGGATGGGAGGGGGGTGCGGAGCCATGCATGCAAGGATGGGAGGGGGAGTGGAGCCATGCATACAAGGATGGGAGGGGGGAAGCAGGGACATGCATACAAGGATGGAAAGGGGGGATCGCAGCCATGCATACAAGGATGGGAGGGGGGAAGCCTGGCCTGCATACAAGGATGGGAGGGGGGAGCCATGCATACAAGATGGGACAGGGGAGCGATGCACACAAGGATGGGAGGGGGGGAGCCGGGCCATGCATACAAGGATGGGAGGGGTGAGCAGAGCCATGCATACAAGATGGGACAGGGGAGCCATGGATACAAGGATGGGAGGGGGGGAGCGGAGCCATGCATACAATATGGGACAGGGGAGCCATGCTTACAAGGATGGGAGGGGGAGCGGAGCCATGCATACAAGATGGGACAGGGAGCCATGCATACAAGATGGGAGGGGGGAGACGAGCCATGCATACAAGGATGGGAGGGGGGGAGCCGAGCCATGCATATAAGGATGAAAGGGGGAAGCGTAGCCCTGCATACAAGGATGGGAGAGGGGGGGGGAGCCGGGCCATGCATACAAGGATGGGAGGGGGGAGCGGAGCCATGCAAACAAGGATGGGAAGGGGGGAGCGGAGCCATACATACAAGGATGGGAGGGTGGTAGCCGAGCCATGCATACAAGGATGGGAGGGGGGAGCCCTGCATACAAGATGGGACAGGGGAGCCATGCACACAAGGATGGGAGGGGGGAGCCATGCATACAAGATGGGATGGGGAGCCATGCACACACAAGGATGGGAGGGGGGAGCCGGCCATGCATACAAGGATGGGAGTCGGAGAGCGGAGCATGCATACAAGATGGGACAGGGGAGCCATGCATACAAGATGGGACAGGGGAGCCATGCACACAAGGATGGGAGGGGGGAGCCATGCATACAAGATGGGATGGGGAGCCATGCACACACAAGGATGGGAGGGGGGAGCCGGCCATGCATACAAGGATGGGAGTCGGAGAGCGGAGCCATGCATACAAGATGGGACAGGGGAGCCATGCATACAAGGATGGGAGGGGGGAGCCGAGCCACGCATACAATATGGGACAGGGGAGCCATGCATACAAGGATGGGAGGGGGGGAGCCGAGCGTGGTCAAAATTGTTGGTACCCATCGTTTAATGACAGAAAAACCCACAGTGGTCACAGAAATAACTTGAATCTGACAAAAGTAATAATAAATCAAAAATCTATGAAAATGAACAAATGAAAGTCAGACATTGCTTTTCAACTGTGCTTTCACAGAATTTAAAAAAAATAAATAAAACTCATGAAATAGGCATGGACAGAAATGATGGTACCACTGAAAATAATGTGACAAAAGGGACATGTTAAATCAAGGTGTGTCCATTAGCATCACAGGTGTCTACAATCTTGGAATCAGTGAGTGGGCCTGTATAGAGAACTCACTATGCTGTTTGGTGACATGGTTTGTATCACACTCAACATGGACCAGAGGAAGCGAAGGAAAGCGTTGTCTCAGGAGATTAGAAGGAAAATTATAGACAAACATGTTAAAGGTTAAACTTATAAGACCATCTCCAAGCAGCTTGATGTTCCGGTGACTACAGTTGCACATATTCAGAAATTTAAGCTTCATGGGACTGTAGCCAACCTCCCTGAATGTGGCCGCAGGAGGAAAATTGATGACAAATCAAAGAGACAGATAATACGAATGGTAACAAAAGAGCCCAGAAAAACTTCTAAATAGATAAAAGGTGAACTTCAAGCTCAAGGAATATCAGTGTCAGATCACACCATCCGTCATTGTATGAGCCAAAGTGGACTTCATGGGAGATGACCAAGGAGGACACCATTGTTGAAAAAAAAAAAAAACTTGAAAAAAGCCAAACTGGAATTTGCCTAACTACATGTTGACAAGCCACAAAGCTTCTGGGAGAATGTTCTATGGACAGATGAGACACAAATTGAACATTTTGGCAAGGCACATCAGCTCTATGTTCACAGATGGAAAAATGAAGCATATCAAGAAAAGAACACTGTCCCTACTGTGAAACATGGAAGAGACTCTAGAGACTCTGTTATGTTCTGGGGCTGCTTTTCTGCATCTGGCACAGGGTGTCTAGAATCTGTGCAGGGTACAATGAAATCTCAAAACTATCAAGGGATTCTAGAGAGAAATGTGCTGCCCAGTGTCAGAAAGCTTGATCTCAGTCGTAGGTCATGGGTCTTGCAACAGGATAATGACCCAAAACACACAGCTAAAAACACCCAAGAATGGCTAAGAGGAAAACATTGGGCTATTCTGAAGTGGCCTTCTATGAGCCCTGACCTAAATCCTATTGAGCATCTTTGGAAAGAGCTGAAACATGCCTTCTGGAAAAGGCAACCTTCAAACACTAGACAACTGGAGCAGTTTGCTCTTGAGGAGTGGGCCAAAATACCTGTTGAGCGGTGCAGACTTCTCATTGACAGTTACAGAAATCGTTTGATTGTAGTGATTGCATGAAAAGGTTGTGCAACAAAATATTAAGTTAAGGGTACCATCATTTCTGTCCAGGCCTATTTCATGAGTTTTTTTTTTTTTTTTAAATTATGTGGAAGCATGGTTGAAAAGCAATGTCTGACTTTCATTTGTTCATTTTCATAGATTTTTGATTTATTATTACTTTTGTCAGATTCAAGTTATTTCTGTGACCATTGTGGGGTTTTCTGTCATTAAACGAGGTGTACCAACAATTCTGACCACATGTGTAAGTCCAGAGCAGCATCCCTGCCTAAGACAATGGCAATATACAGCAGGTGGAATAAGTATTGAACACGTCACCAATTCACTAACTACATATACTTCTAAATGTGATATTGACTTTAAATTCTCACCAGATGTAGGTAACTCATCCAATCAACACAGGCAAAGAAATCAAACCATGCATGTCCACAAATTATGTTATATGTAATAATGTAATAATGAGAAATGACACCGGGAAAAAGTATTGAACACTCTTACTGATTATTTAATACTTCGTACAAAAGCCTTTGTTGGTGATAAATACTTCAAGACGCCTCCAATATGACATGGAGAAACTAGTCATTGCTCAGGTGTGATTTTGGCCAATTCTTCTGCACAAACACTCTTCAAATCCTGAAGCTTGCATGAGCTCCTTCTATGAACTCTGAGCTTTAGTTCCCTCCACAAATTTTCTATTGGATTCAGATCAGATGATTGGCTAGGCCACACTAACAGCTTTGTTTTCTTCCTCTGAATCCAGCGGAGAGTTTCCTTAGCTGTGTGTTGGGATAATTGTTTTGCTGAAATGTCAACCTTTGGTTCATCTACATCATCCTGGTAGATAGCAGCAGATTTTTCTCAAGAATGTTCGTTGATCCTTCCTTCAATTATATGAAGTTTGCCAGCGCTGTATGTGGAAAAACAGCCCCGCAATATGATGTTTCCACCTCCAAACTTCACTGTTGGTATGGTGTTTTTGGAGTGGTATGCAGTGCCTTTTGGCCTCCAAACTAGGTGTGTATTATGGCATCCAAATGTGTAAAATTTTGGTCTCATCTGAACAGGCTATATTCTCCCAATATTTCACAGACTTGTCTAGCTGTTGTTGAGCAAACTTTAAAAGCGCTTGAACTTGCTTTTTGTTCAGCAGTGGAGTCTTGCGTGCTGAGCGTGCATACAGGTCATGAAGTTGAGGGCATTACTTATTGTTTTCTTTAAAACAATTGTACCTGCTAATTACAGGTTTTTCTGTAGCACTCCACAGTTGGACTGTGGCTGTTGGACAACTCTTCTGATTACTGTTTTCACACCTCTGTCTGAAATCTTGCGGGGAGTGCCTGGTCAAGGTCGGTTTATGGTGAAATGATGTTCTTTCCACTTCCGGATTATGGCCCTAACAGTGCTCATTGGAACCGTCATTAGTTTTGAAATAATTCTTTAACCAATGCCATCAGAATGCAACCATAAGGTTGCAAAGTTCTTGAGACAGCTCACTGTTTTTACCCATCAGGAGATGTTTCTTGTGTGGCACCTTAGTAATCAGACACCTTTTATATGCCATCAGTTGAACCGGCTGATATTATTTTTCACTAAGTGATAGGATTGCTTTCTAATTACTGATAGATTTCAGTTTGTGTCATGACTTTTCATGGCTTTTTTGCACCTCTTATTCTTCATAAGTTCAGTACTTTTTCTCTGTGTCAGTGGTCATTATTACACATAACAGGATTTACAGACATCTCTGCCTGTGCGGATTGGATAGGTTGTTACCAACATCTGGTGAGAATTTCATGCCAATATCACCTTTAGAAATACATTTACTTATAAAATTGGTGATGTGTTCATTACTTATTTCACCAACTGTATTAATAATAAAAAGAGATCCTGTGGCGATACAGAAATACTGACGCATTTCCGGTGCACACATCACCCTTGTTCACCCTTGAATAGGGATGCTGTGTGCATCGGAAATGCGTCAGTATTTCTTTATCAACACTTGGGTGTAAAAATGTTGCAAGAATAAAGGAGAAGATTTTCTGTCCATGAAGCTGGATCTCTTTCTATTATTAAATAAAACTGACATGGCAGGAGAGTTGTATGGCATTCTTAAAAAAAAAACTGGGTCCGTTTACGATCTAAAGGTGACCTACATGCTCACTTTGCATCTACGTCTTGTTTCTCCTGTCTCACATAGGAACATTGCATGTAGTGTTTATCTGACTAGTTGATGGCTATGGGCAAATTATGAACTCCCCCTAATAATATAATGTGAAAGCCTGAAATGCAATACATTCCATGTCACAAGCGCCGTTTTCTTTTTAGCACTTATCTGCATATCTGTAGAATAGTGTTTCCCATAATGTATCCTAAGTACTGAAAGGGAAAGTCTGTGCTAAGATTGTCCGCTCGCCTCATATCCTGTATCAGATGTGTGCATTATTTGTAATATCTGTTTTCTTAAAAATATGATATACTAATATTTATAGAAATACATACTTCTTGGTTAATGCTGCAACAAGTGACAGATATAGGTCCCTGATGCTCAGTACTTTATGTATTAAAGACCTCATGCATTCCTCTCTAATACAATTATAGACTTGACTTTGTTGCAAAGTAGCTTTCACATTCATAAGGTTGGACCTCACCGGATATGTAATAATATACTGATTTTTTTTTCTTTGCAGGTGGGCCTCCTGGATCTGGAACTGAACCAGTTGACAAAGGCATTATTTCTGGCTCTGGTGGCTCTCTCCTTAGTAATGGTAACCTTGCAGGGGTTTGTTGGCCCATGGTATCGCTACCTGTTCCGGTTCCTCTTGTTATTTTCCTACATCATTCCGATAAGGTATATTTGTAGCAAAGAAAAACAGGGATGTCTAATTTCACTGAATGTTGCATTTTTTATATATATATATATATATATATATATATATATATATATGCTTAGCTCACGTTGTGAAGGAAATTGATCTTATCAGGAAGCTGAGTGAGAAAGTGCCAGCAAATCTGCTGATTCCTGAAGATCACTCTGCAGAAAGCAATACTGTTGTATTTTTGTGCAAAGTTCATTTTACTAGACTAATCAGGATATCTAATACGTAGTATAACGTTAGAGTATTTATGTCAAATCCTGTCACTGCGTACCCCAGTGTAAGATAGTTGCCTATAAATGCATTTGAATAATTTGAAATTACATTTAAAAGCCGACCTTTCACTGGATTCACTGGATTTTTGTATTTAATCTGAGTGCCTCCTCCATTTGCTTCTGCTCCACTGATTCTGGAACATTTTATTCTTTTTCTTCTGTTTCTCTAAAGTTATTCCATAGTAAGTAGTAAAGAAGCAAATTTCTCGTCAAACAATAGAGCATCTTCCACAGATTCTGGGGGCGTTTATTTTTTCTCCTCTGATGCTACCCAAGTAAACCCCGGCCGCCTCACAGAGATGTCCCGTGGTACACACATACTTAGTTACAGGGAAAATATTCATCTTTATTTTCAGGGGTGTAATTTTGGAACTGAGGGGTACAGAAGAAAAATAAAAATTGTTCCGGAATCAGTGGAGCAGCATCAATTGGAAGAGGTACTTGGTTTAAAGCACTGCTCCATCGTTTTTATTTTTTATTTTAGCGCTGGAATGGTGCCACTAATCTAAGTTCCCTGAGCTTAGTATTATACTTACTAGCTTCTATCTTCAGCTGTTTCCGGTGTCACTGCGGTCCCATGTCGCCATCTTGTGACTGCAATTTCTGACTGACCAGAAGTCAGAGGCAACAGTCACAAGCTCTCAGTGTAAGGCTGTGATATCCTTGTTCTTGCCTTTTTCTGGCTCTCATAGACTTACATTGTGTTGCGCCTTCCGGCTCACCCACAAGCACTGAAGCATTGCGGTAGGTCACAACCTGCAGAAGACCAACCAGCGCGACCCTGATAATAGATGAAGACAGCAGCTGGTGAATATAATGCTGGAGACAGGGAACATCACTCCAGGTGTGTAAACTTCCACCCCCAAAAAAATGCTGGAGTAGTGCTTTGAATTAAAGAAAATCCAGTGAAAATTTAGGCACTTTATCAGCAGATTTTTGCTATGTAATCCAAGGACAGCATAATGTAGCAGCTGAGACAGATTTCAATGATGTGTCACTTATGAGGCTGTGTTCTGTTTCCATACAATGAAGGTTTTATCACCAAGAGATTATCATTGCGTAGACTACAGCACCTGCTAGCCGTGGTCCAATCACGCCCTCTGCTCTGATAAGCTTCTTACTGTCAAAAGACAATGTGCACAGAAAGTTGGGGTGTGGGTGGGGCTAGCTTTCTCAGCTCTGCTTCATGCTACAGCTAAAAACTCTGATTGTGTCACAACTGCTGCACCCAGTAACCTAAGTGATACATCGCTGGAATCAGGGTCTCTTTTCCTACATTATGCTGCTTTCAGATGAGGTAGTGAAAACCTGATGACAGCGTCCCTGTAAATGGGTCATGGTTTTGTTTGTTTTTTTTCGAAGCATCACGTTATGTAGCTTTAATTAAGAATTGTATTTGAAAAGATCCAAATAATGTGCCAGCTGATTGTTTTCATGTCACAAGTCAAATATATCCACCAACTTCAGGAAAAATAAAAATGCTTTTGACTTAATAAAAACTACCTAGAAATATTTGTCTATGAGACAGTATCATTTAGCATGTCTCGGGACTTTATTTATTTCCATTATTTATTTAGTGCCAATTTATTATGCAGTAGTGTACAGAGATTGTCATTACTCCCTGACATCCCAACAGTACCCTGAGCTATGTCAAAGTACGGGGTGGTGAAGTCTGTAGAAAAGTACCGAACCTGACTCCTGTTATAAATATTGCATAGTTTCATTATTATCTTTCATAGTAATTTTACAATAGTTTAGAAATGTTACCAGAGTGAATATATTTTATGTTTTGAGAGTCTAGAGCCCTTATTTTAAAAAAACAATGATAATCAGGATGTTCTAGTGGTGTCCGATGTTACCGTTTTATTACAGTAAATTGGTTACTGCTAATTATTGGACATTTATGGAGGAGTTTTGGAACCGTGGCTTACAGACTCCACAGCACTGCTACATAGGCATTTTCCTTTGGAAAGTTGTTTAGTTGCATGCTGGGCTATTTTTTTCTGGATATTACAGTATATTTGTTATGTTATCTTCTATGTAAAATATAATCTTATGTTGTTCTTCTGCGCCTTATTTACCTATTAATGCTAATATAGACCATGAAGTGGATATAGTCTTCATGTTTAGGCTTTCAGTGCTAAAGTCACTCTTTAGATCTGCCCTTTTTCCTTTCTCATCTTCCCTTGCACCCATGCTGATTTATTAAAAACATTAAAGGAATTGTCCCAACACCCACACCGATCTGCTGCTTGCGGTTTTCCTGGATATTAGCAATATACTGGGTGGAACACAGTAATACTACACTGTTTATTGGCTGTTGCCAGATATTGCACCTAATCTATTCTCCTCGAAGGTTAACATGTGGGTACCACACAATGATTTCTTGGAGGGCGGGTCAATGGCGTTAGAAGTGACCCCCTTCCCATTCCCAACATCTTTAAGGCCTATATACAAATAATAAAAGACTGACTGGCACTTCCAGATATTAGCTCTCTGACCCAGCACTCTGCCCTCCAGCATGTGGAGCATGACAGCAGGAACCTACCTATCCATAAATTCAGGCTTTAACCTAAGTGAGATATACACATTAGACTGTCAGCCAAACTCATTGATATCTGCTAGTTTGCTTAAAGAGGTTGTCCACTACTTTTACATTGATGGCCTACCCTTAGGGTAGGCCATCAATGTCTGATCGTCCGGGATCTGACACTCGGCACCCCTGCCGATCAGCTGTTATCGGTGTCGGCTATGGCCACTGGCTGGAAGTACTTACTTGCGGAGCTGGCTGTCTACTTGTGGTGGCCACCACAGGGTACTAGACATCCGCCTCCTATTCAAATAAATAGGAAGCAGATGGCAGCACCAAGCTTAGATACTGCAAGTAGACGGCCAGCTCTGCAAGTAAGTACTTCCATCCAACGGCCGCCGACACCGATAACAGCTGATCGGCAGGAGTGCCAGGTGTTGTTCCCCGGCCAATCAGACTTTGAGGAACCTATCCTAAGGATAGGCCATAAATGTAAAAGTAGTGGGCAACATCTTTAACATTTGTCTAATGTATATGGCTTTACTCATAGACTTATTTCCAATGAGTCTGTTGTCTTTTGACTCCTAAAGTTCTGATGTGTACAGTCATGGCCAAAAGTTTTGAGAATGACACAAATATTAATTTTTACAAAGTCTACTGCTTCACTTTTTCTAATGGCAATTTGCATATACTCCAGAATGTTATAAAGAGTGATCGGCTTAACAGCAATTACTTGCAAAGTCAATATTTGGCTAGAAAATGAACTTTATCCCCCAAAACACATTTCAACATCATTGCAGCCCTGCCTTAAAAGGACCAGCTAACCTCTTTTCAGTGATTGCTCCATTAACACAGGTGTGGGTGTTGATGAGGACATGGCTGGAGATCAATCTGTCATGATTAAGTAAGAATGACACCACTGGACACTTTAAAAGGAGGCTGGTGCTTGGCATCATTGTTTCTCTTCTGTTAACCATGGTTATCTCTAAAGAAACACGTGCAGTCATCATTGCAATGCACAAAAATGGCCTAACAGGGAAGAGTATCGCAGCTAGAAAGATTGCACCTCAGTCAACAATCTATCGCATCATCAAGAACTTCAAGGAGAGAGGTTCCATTGTTGCCAAAAAGGCTTCAGGGCGCCCAAGAAAGACCAGCAAGCAGCCAGGACCGTCTCTTAAAAGTCTTTCAGTTGCGGGATCGGGCTACCAGCAGTGCAGAGCTTGCTCAGGAATGGCAGCAGGCAGGTGTGAGTGCATCTGCACGCACTGTGAGGCGGAGACTCTTGGAGCAAGGCCTGGTCTCAAGGAGGGCGCAAAGAAGCCATTTCTCTCCAGAAAAAACATCATAGACAGAGTGATATTCTGCAAAAGGTACAGGCAGTGTACTGCTGAGGACTGGGGTAAAGTTATTTTCTCTGATGAATCCCCTTTTCGATTGTTTGGGACATCAGGAAAACGCCTCATTCGGAGAAGACAAGGTGAGCGCTACCACCAGTCTTGTCTCATGCCAACTGTTATGCTTCCTGAAACCATTCATGTGTGGGGTTGCTTCTCAGCCAAGGGAATCGGCTCTCTCACAGTCTTGCCTAAAAACACAGCCATGAATAAAGAATGGTACCACAATGTCCTCCAAGAGCAACTTCTCCCAACCTCCAAGAGCAGTTTGGCGATCAACAATGCCTTTTCCAGCATGATGGAGCACCTTGCCATAAAGCAAAGGTGATAACTAAATGGCTCAGGGAACAAAACATAGAGATTTTGGGTCCATGGCCTGGAAACTCCCCAGATCTTAATCCCATTGAGAACTTGTGGTCAATCATCAAGAGACGGGTGGACAAACAAAAACCTAAAAATTCTGACAAAATGAAAGCATTGATTGTGCAAGAATGGACTGCTATCAGTCAGGATTTGGTCCAGAAGTTGATTGAGAGCATGCCAGGGAGAATTGCAGAGGTCCTGAAGAAGAAGGGTCAACACGGCAAATATTGACTTGCTGCATTAACTCATTCTAGCTGTCAATATAAGCTTTTGTTACTCATATGTCTGCAATTATTATATTTCTGTCTGTGATAAAAACATCTGTCAAACACACATAAAAACCAGAGGGCAGCAGATCATGTGAAAATATAATATTTGTGTCATTCTCAAAACTTTTGGCCATGACTGTAGACTCTTTAGGCCCGATTCATCAAAGCTTTTGTGCCAGAGTTCTTGTGTAAAAGCTTTCAAAAGTCACAATATTTAGGCTCATCTCTTATTTGTGCCATAATTTTGCAGCTTTTGGCGTTTTCATGTCATTTTTTTCCAGCTCCACCAAAATGGGCGATGCTGGGGTGAGACAGGAGTGTGGTAGGGGCAGGCCGCCACAGCTCATCTAATTAATGACACAGGCTATGATATTTCCTACACCATAAATCTCACTCTAGTACCTAACTGAAGTGAGATTTCTGGTGTGGCACACTGAATTCCACGCTACTCGTCAGGCTCTTCTGGTTCATGAAGAGGCGTTGCACATTGTCTATGAGTGAGGGTCTTAAGGTACTGCCACACTAAACAATCCCGCTAGCGATCACGATAACGACGCATACTAATGCGATCGCTAGCGGGATTGTTTCTATATCGCTAAGTGCGGCCACATTTAGCGATATAGTTAACGACGCTATCGCCGTTAGCGATCTTCTTAACGACTTTAGCGGTACAAAAGTACCGCTAAATCGCTAAGAAAAGGTGCCACACTAGCGATATATACTTACCCAGCGGGAGGGCCGACGAGAAAATAGGGTCCGGAACGATTCCAGCGACGAGCGAGATCACAGCAGGAAGCTCGTCGCTGGCAGATGCCGCACTGAACAACATCGCTAACGGGATCGCTAAATAGTGACTTTTTTAGCGATCCCGTTAGCGATATTGTTCAGTGTGGCATACCCTTTAAAGTGACCGTTTCAGCAGGTTTTTGCTATTTAATATGAGAGCAGGAAAATGTAGAGACTCTGATTCCAGGGATGCATCTCTTACTGGGCTGCTATGCTGCAGTTTCAATACAATCATTGTTTTATCAGCTGGAGATTATCACTGATGGACTAGGTGTCATGTGCAAGCCAAACAAGCTAAACTGTGTAACCCTGTCACCACCACCACTAATTGGCAGCTTAATGAAAATATACTCAGGAGGATGCCAGTCAGGTGTGGCCCGGTCATACACAGCTCAGCATTATGGTCACTGCTTCATCTACAGCAGAGAAAACAGGGAATATAGCAAAACTGCACCAAGCAGTCTAGTAAGTGACACATATCTGGAATCAGCTCGCTTCCCCTATAGCATTCTGCTCTCAGATTCCATAGCAAAAACTTGATGCCAGATTCGTTTAACACTAAAAAAAATGCAAAAAAGGAAAATGCTTTTTAAATTGGATTTTGAATAAAGATCTTGGGATCTCAATTCATTAGCTATTGGCTGTTTTCTAAAGCTGTTTTATGTCCTTGTATTGCTTGGAGTCCTGTAAGCTGCATCTGTGCATTCTTTGAATGCCCACAAGCTGTGTTATAGCAGGGGGTGCAATGCATTAAGGTGGGTGGGCTATGTCATACATTTAAGTTATCTGAAGTCAAGGGGAAATCCACCATATAGAATATTGAGTAATTAATAATTTCAGAATAACTGCTGTAATACTGTACAGGAATGCAGACCTGAGAGTATACATGGCTTCTGATAACAGATTATCCATCGTGAACACCTTCTCAGGTATACTAGTGTTTTTCAAGTCCTTGTAACCTTCACTGTGTCACTCATGGTCATTACATCCACAGCACCGTGCCAATGATGGGGGTCATATGTTGCCTCTGAGCTTATCAGGTTGAGGGGTTTACCCTTTTGTAAGAATAGATCACCAATAACCTATTGGTGGAAGACCCCTTTTAATACAATGCGTGAAATCCAGATATCTGTAGAAAATCAGTAGTTTCTTTTTTGTTTATCAGTCTGCGAGTGAACCTGGACATGGGGAAGGCTGCTTATGGCTGGATGATTATGAGAGACGAGAATATACCCGGCACAGTGGTGAGAACCAGCACTATTCCAGAAGAGTTGGGACGTTTAGTCTATTTACTTACAGACAAAACAGGTAATTCATGTTCCCACCAGCCTGTTACAGTATATGCCTTCTCTGCTGTTAAATCCTCATTTTAGGATGAAATATGATTACTTTGAGTATTAGGGTGATTATCGCAGTGTTCGGCTTTACTGTGATGTACAATATTCAACAAGCTATTACAAAGCCTGGAGAAAGACAATCAGCTGGTAAATGTGTAATATTTGATAACCTAGAAGAGCAAACATGAAGAAACATGCTGTATCGGGCTGTCAGCAATATTGCCGTACATACAATTCATGTACATTAGTGTTACATAACACATTTACACATTTCTTCACTTTTAGCCGCATCAGCATGAAGGCTACATTTGTCATCTATTATTCAGTTGTGGTAACCATTTCATGAATTTGGATTTACTTAGTCTCCAATATTTAACATGATTATGAAAGCATGTTGTTGTTTTTTTTTACTTTATCCTTCATTCATCATCACAGTCCGCCTCCTCGTACTCCTCTTACTCTTATAAATCTATTGCTTAGGAACTTATATAACTTTATCAATACTGCTTAAATGGATTATTGATGTTAGCCTGACAGTTGCATTCATTAATATTATTTATTTAGGATGTCATTAAAGGAAATATGTCAGCTTAATTTGTAGTTTGAGTCCAGTGTATTTGAGAGGAGATCACTTCCCACGCCTCTCTCCTCCACCCCTGCCTCATAGGGCGGTGATTGACAGGCGGCTGTGTATGCACATAGACACCGTAGTCTGTCAGGTATTGCAGAAAAGGACATGGGCAACGATCCCCCCTCAAAGGATTAAAAAATCAAGTGTCTGGTGTAGTAGTTCAGCACTTCAAAAAGCTATATGGTACTATTATTTTGTTGATTATTTTGGCAACGTAGGTATGTGCACATGATATCTTTATTTGTTGTATTCTGCCTGAAACCCACCCGAAAAGGCGCTAAAAATGCCAAAAAGAATGAACAAATGCACAGCAATGTCAAAATGACTTGCTGTGCTATGTTACTTCTTTTAACTGCGGCTAAAAGAAGTGACCGTTGCTTTCTACCATTGACTCCCACTGTTTTATATATGGAATTTTTTTTAAAAAGCACAAAAGATGTACAAGTAGATGTCAGAAAAAACACTTCAAGAAAAGCATCACTGATATTTTCCTGAAGTGTCTTCTGCTTCAAAAACAATGCCGGTATGCCGACGTCTAACAAACGTTGTGTGCCGATACCCTAGGTGTACCGACCTTTGGTTGTTATGTGCTGCCCTAGTAGTGTAGTATATTAAAATTACCTGGATGCAATATACATGAATATGGGACAATAAAACAAATCAATACTGTAAATATGGGCTGTCTGGGTGATAAACAGGTGTACAAGGAGAGAGCGCACTGACCCTTGCTGACAATACTGACACTTCTGCTGATCTGTGCTGGATCCTGTTCTGAATCCTGAGTACTAAGATCGAGTGAACCAATTGTAAACTAATCAGATTATTTTAGAATTTCCCAAAATGTGCACATTTAGCAAAGCCAAAATTTGGGGAATTCAATTAAATGAATTCAATTGATCATTCAACTGCCATTTTGGTAGGAAGGGTGTTAAAAATCATCTTCACATGTCCCAGCCACCGCAACCTCTGCTCACTTGCTCCAGTCTTCTTTTCACTCTTCGACAGTGCTTCTAATGCCGAATAGACCTAGATGAACATTATGATGTCCTGAGGTGTGTCGCTCCAGGTGGTCACGTGAGGCAACATGAGCACGTGGGTAACACATGACGTGATCTAATAACATTCATTGAGGGTTAGTATGCACTGGCCCATCCATGTATTATTCTATGGGTCAGGAAATCTCATAATAAATGGCCTTTTTCAATGGCAATCAGGGTTGATCTGATTCACATTGAATTTATTTAATGCTATTTGAATTTCTAGCCCAAATTTGAGCTAATTTACGAATTTGAATTTTGACTGATTTGCTTATACCTAAGAGGTATCAAAAGATAGGGATGGATGATCTGCACATGCCTGAAGGATACAATGCAAAACATACGATTAGAAATATGAAAATCACTTACAGGTCTATCAAACACCCCATAACGAAGCAAGGTTGAAACGTGGTTGGGGTGCCAGGACCACATGCTACAAAGTCTGATAGACGTGTAAGCTTTTTTCTTATTTCTAATCGTATGTTTTGTCATTAAGGCTTTAACTCGACTAATATGGACGACAAAGTCCTACATATTTATGTGGACAAATAAGGACATAATGCAGTTATGGTATGTTAGTAGCTATACTACACATAATCATGTTTATATAATTTATGTGGTCCTCCATTGAGTTACTCTGTTTAGGATGTATTTGGTTTATTCTGATTTATTAAACTTTGTATTTTAAGAAATTTTAGGCATCTACGTGGTTCTTTGGTGGTATTGTTAGAAAAAATTAAGCAGCATGTGCATGAGATTTAAGATTTCTTGGTGATGTTATAACCTGCAGCTTTTTAGTGTAGCATTTTTGGTGTCGAAATTTCAGCTGCAGACCCTATATGCACACTCTAGGTATTTTCTGCAGACATTTCTGCACCAAAAAAAACGGATTACTTACCGGTAATGCTCTTTTATAGAGCCCACGACAGCACCTCATACAGAGAATGAGAGGAACCGCCACACAAGTTTTAGTTAATTTGCTCCATAACACGTTTAACATATATATACAAATTTATACTGCTGGACTATGTATAGTCAATATATTATAATCAATCCTTCACCCAATCGAATGCACCGTGTATATTACAATTAGGGGAGGGAAGTGAGTGGGTGCTGTCGTGGGCTCTATAAAAGAGCATTACCGGTAAGTAATCCGGTTTTATCTCTTCGCCACGACAGCACCCACTGAGAGATTTTCAGAGACAATCATCTGGGAGGGATCACCGTGTCAAGGATTGATCTACCAAACATTAGATCTGATGAGGAGGATAGATCTAATCTATAGTGCTCATAGAAGGTAGAAGGTGAAGCCCAGGTTGCGGCCTTACATATAAGGTCTATCGGGACATCTGTTCTTTCTGCCCAAGAAGACGATATGGCCCGTCGGAATGTGCCTTCACGCCCTGTGGTGGAACTTTCTTTTTTGCCACATACGCCAATTCTATTGCGTCTCTAATCCATCGAGATAGCGTGCTTTTCGTTTCTCCTGTACCTTTGCGGCTGCCCTGGAAAGAGACAAAGAGAGCCCTGCTCTTCCTCCAGGGGCTAGTCCTATCTAGATATGCTAAGACTGTTCTTTTAACATCTAAAGTGTGGAATTTCTCTTCCTGTGGTGATGAGGGGTTATCATAAAAGGAAGGAAGATACATTTCTTGAGATCTATGAAATTTGGTTGATACTTTAGGAAGATAAGACGGGTCAGTTTTTAACACTATCCTGTCAGGATATATCGACAAGAAAGGAGGATCTATTGATAAGGCATGGAGATCACTCACTCTTCTTGCTGAGGTCAAGGCTACCAGTAAAATGGTTTTTAATGAGGCATATTTTATTGGAACTGACTGAAAGGGTTCAAATGGACTTTCTGTTAGGGCATCTAGAACTAAGTTTAAGTCCCAAGATGGCATTTGAGGTATATGGACTGGTTCTGCTCGATGGCATGCTGAGATAAACCGAGCTACCCATTTATTGCCTGCTATGTCATAACTATATAGGGCACCCAGAGCCGATACCTGGACCTTAAGAGTATTTACTGATAGGCCTAATTCATGCCCTTTTTGTAAAAATTCTAGAATAGCTGGGATAGGTACTTCACTAGATAGACGTACTGAATGAAAAGTCAGAAATTTCCTCCAGACTCTGGCATATATATTAGTAGTAGACTCCTTCCTGCTATGTAGGAGCGTATTAATCAGTCCATTCGAAAAACCTCTTAATTTTAATAGCTGCCTTTCAAGTTCCAGGCCGTGAGGCGCAATCCTTTGACCTGAGGGTGTAGAAGGGCCCTTGTGAGAGAAGGTCTCGGTCCCAAGGGAGGATCCATGGATCCGAAATCGACATGGCCCTCAGCCACGAGAACCACGGCCTCTTCGGCCAGAACGGGGCTATTAGGATTACTCTCGCTCTTTCCTCTCTTATTTTCGGATGACAATCGGTAACAGAATCATTGGAGGAAAGGCATAGGCCAAGTGGAATGTCCACGGAACCTGCAGGGCGTCGAGAATGTCCGGATTGTCCCTCTTGAATAAGGAGGCGAACCTTTTTACCTGCCTGTTGTTTCGTGTGGCAAACAGGTCTATGTCCGGTGTGCCCCATTTGAACGTTATCCTTCTGAAGATGTGATGATTGAGTATCCATTCCCCTTGGTGCAGGGTATGACGACTGAGAAAATCTGCCTTGACATTGTCTATTCTCTGACGTGCAGGGCCGACAGGGACAGGAGATGACTTTCTGCCAATGTTAAAATTTTCTCTGCAATACACATGAGAGGCATTGATCGTGTACCTCCTTGGTGATTTATATACGCCACTGAGGTGTTGTTGTCCGACAGTATTCTTGTATGAGTCCCTTGCAGCTGCGGAAGAAAATTACATATGGCATAATATATAGCTTTTAGCTCTCTCATGTTTGACGAATCCTCTGACTCTGACCTAGACCATTGTCCCTGCGCCATGTTATCTTCCCAATGAGCCCCCCACCCTAAGGGGCTGGCATCTGTAGTTACTATATTTGAGGGGACCACTACCCATGGAACACCTCCCGATAGATTAACTGAGTCTAGCCACCAGGTTAGGGAACTGATTACTTCCGGGTTTAGGGATATTTTATTTTCTAACTGTCCCTGTAACCTCTCTTCTTGTTGTAAGATCAATCTTTGCAGCTTTCTGGTATGAAACTGGGCCCACCGAACTGCCGGGATACACGAGGTCAAAGAGCCCAGCAAGGACATGCCCTCTCTTAGAGATAGTGTAGGATTATGTATTACCGTTTGTACTTTATTAATTACGGTTAACTTTTTTGCCTCCGGTAGCAGACATTTCTGACTTACTGAGTCCAGATGAAGGCCTAGGAACGTCTGACAGGTTACCGGCCGTAGCCTTGATTTTTCCCAGTTGATCAGCCAACCTAAGTTCTGTAGGGATGAAATTACATCAGACAGCCTGTGCTCACATTGTTGGAATGAATTTCCTACTATTAGCAGATCATCCAGGTATGGAATTACCAGTGTGTCTTTTACTCGTAAATATGACATCACCTCCAGCATCAGTTTTGTGAAGACGCGTGGTGCCATAGATAGCCCAAATGGCATTGCCGCAAACTGTAGATGACGGATTTGACCTTCTAATGTGACCGCCACTCGGAGAAAGCGTTGATGTGGGGCATATATTGGTAGATGATAATATGCATCTTTGAGATCCACGACCACCATGTAGCATCTGGGAAATAAGAGTTTTATGGCTGATCTTATAGACTCCATTTTGAAGGTTCGGTTTTTCAAAAAGGTATTCAGTTTTTTTAGATTAACTATAGTTCTAAATGAACCATCTGGCTTAGTTACCAGAAATAAAGGAGAATAAAAGCCTTTCTCTTTTTGATTTACCGGAACCTCAATTAGCACTTTCTTGGATAGTAGGCTTTTAATTTCCAACTCTAATGCGTCTTGTTGAGTCTGGGATTTCAGAGAAGTCAATAGAAAGGAGTCCGGGGGATCCCGAACAAATTCTAATGTTAGGCCTGATTTTACGATGTTAATAGCCCAGGGGTTAGTTGTAATTTGTTCCCATTGATAATAGAAGTGTAATAACCTGCCACCCACCGGTAAGTTGGTATTATCGGAACTTATCTCCCGATCTGAAGGGACGTTTACCGAATAGGTTTCCCTTTTGTTTGAAATCCCTGTTATTCCAAGAATTCTGGGTCTTATAATCCTTTCTTCTGTTAAACGCTGGCCTCCTGAACGCCCTCCTGTAGGATGGAACGTAT
Source organism: Oophaga sylvatica (assembly GCA_033576555.1). Taxonomy (NCBI): domain Eukaryota; kingdom Metazoa; phylum Chordata; class Amphibia; order Anura; family Dendrobatidae; genus Oophaga; species Oophaga sylvatica. Next base: position 273,206,244 of record JARQOD010000006.1, read on the forward strand.
GGATTAGGGAAACCTTTTTTCCTTTCTCCTGCTTTGGTTAAGATATCATCCAATACTGCACCAAAGAGGTACTCACCCTGACAGGGTATAGCGCAGAGTTTTGACTTAGCTTGCGTATCCCCCTTCCAACCTTTCAACCATAACGCCCTTCGGGCTGCATTGGTTAGTCCTGCCGTTCTTGCCGCTAGGCGGAGAGAGTCTACTGAGGTGTCCGAAAGAAATGCTGCTGCACCTCTAATTAAAGGGATGGAAGACCGTAGCTTGTCTCTGGAGAGGCCCTTTTTTATATTTTCTTCCAACTCATCTAACCATACTAACATGGCCCTGCCTGTACATGTGGCCGATATTGCGGGTTTAAATGCACCTACACACGACTCCCAGGACCTCTTTAGAAGTGCATCTGCTTTTCGGTCTAGGGGTTCCGACAAAATTCCAGCATCCTCTACTGGCAAGGATGACCTGCGGGAGGTTGACGCCACAGCTGCATCCACTTTGGGTGCTTTCTCCCAAGAGGCCAGGTCCTTGTCATCAAAGGGGTACCGCCGCTTTGACGCGGCTGGCATAAAACCTTTCTGCCCTTGTTTCTCCCATTCTCTCTTTACTAGATCCTTTATAGCCGGATCAATTGGAAACACTCGCCGTTTGCGCTGGGAGATACCCGCGAACATCATTTCCTGAGGAGTTTTGGGGTCTTTTGTATCAGACAATCCCATAGTATTCCGAACCGACTTAATCAGATTATTAATACTATCGGTCAGAAAACAGGTATGCTCCTCCTCCTCTGATGAACCTGATTCACGTGAAGCCTCTGAACTGAGTTCCCCGCTGTCCGTGGAGGATCCCACCTTAGGTGGGGTTCTCACCCCAAGGGTTTTCTTCCCGTAATACTACTGGCTCCCCCTAGGGCCTGTAACTCCTCTCTGATCATCAGGCAGATATCTTCTGCTCTCACTGAACTTTCCTCCTGCAGCGTATGGCTAATACAATCCTGACACAATCTTTTGGGATAAGTGTCCGGAAGAGGTTGGGAGCATAAAGCACATTCTTTATGTTTGGTCTTTTCCGTTTTTTTGGCCTAGGGACACACAGAAAAGGGGGGAGGGGAAAGGGCCATCAGCTTGACAGGTGTGACTTATAACACTCACCCAGTGAAGCTTTCCGTCAAGATGGTACCGGTCTTAAGGATGGAGGGTCCGGCTGCGGTATGGAGCGACTTGATTTTCCTCCAGACCTGCTTGTGGAACCACTCTGCTTAGAGTGTCCACTTCCACTTTTTCTGCCGCTGTGATGTGGCACCACCAGTTCCTCAGGTGGGCGCAAAGCAGGATCGCTTGAGGACGACATTGCTGCGCACCGTTATGCCATATGGTCGGTGCTTTTATGCAGCTTCCCCATTTTTTTTTTTTTTCTCTCAGCGCCGACCCGGAAGTGCTGGGTTCACTTCCGGGTTCTCTGCCTCCCTGCGCCTGCGCGGTCGCTCACTCTAGCAGCGCTCCATGATTTTCCATATTGCAACTTGCCGGGACCGCTCCTGCCACGCGCATCGCGTTCCTGACCGCTGCGGTCCCGTCCCTACTCGGAGAGAGAGGCGATGGGACCCTTCATCTTGACCTGCCGAGGCTCCCAGCGTTATCAGGTAGGGCAGCCTCGGCTCAGTGTGTGACACCAGTATTATATGCGAGCCAGAGCAATCCTGCTCCTGGCCTCGCACCTGGGAATCTTCTCCTTTTCCCGTGACGGTGGGCTGCAACCCCTGCCGCTGCCGTCCTCAGACCCACGGTCCGTTACCTCCAGGCGTGTGCGGTGTCTTTTCCGTCCCAGCTGAGGAGAGATAAACCCCCGACGCTGCTTCTGGTGCTGGAGCCCCTGCCGCTCCAAAAGAAACTGCACAGGCGGCGATCCAGCCCAGGAATTCCTCTTCTAAGGTAGGTTCCTCTCCTAGGAACAGGAAACAACTGAGGAGCGAGGGGGGCCGCCCCTTTTATCTCTCTGTAGGTTTCCTGTTCCTAGGGGCGGATCCCCTCTCTCAGTGGGTGCTGTCGTGGCGAAGAGGAAAAGTGTCTCCTGGCAAGAAAATATTCTGGTTTTATGCGTTTTTTTTCCAGTCTTTAGTATGAGTAAAAGTATTGACATGCTGTAGACATGAAAATGCTGCAAATTTGTAAGTAAAAAATAAGCAAGATTTTGGACAAATTTGTTGGGACAACTGTTTTCCACTACAAACATGTGAAATATGACCAACAGCCAAACATTTAGGGTACTATACGTTGTGAGACAGTGAAGGAATATGTGTTGAATGGGGTGTACATTTCACCTAGGTATAAGGGAAATGTGTGGCTTTGTAAACCTAGTGGTAGAGAAAGGTCACTACACCTCACATTCAGCCCACACTGGCAGCTCAGGCCTGAAGCCATTCAGCTGTTAATTAGGAGACCAGAAGTAGGTGTCTGCAAACACAATCAGAGAGCTGGCTTAGTCTGGACACAGGAAGGTGTCCCGGCACAAGAAGCAGTCTCCAGGAGTGGGAGCTGGCTTAGTCTGGACACAGGAAGGGGTCCAGGCACAAGAAGCAGTCTCCAGGAGTGGGAGCACGCTTAATCTGGACAAGGGGTCCAGGTACAGAAGGTGTCTCCAGGAGTGTGAGCTATCTCAGTCTGGGTGCAGGAAGTACCCCGGACACAGGAGTAGTCTTAGTGAGAATCCGTGCGAATAGCGGCTGAATAGGAGTGGATCTCTCTCAAGTCTGGACGCTGAAGGGGCCTTCAGACACAAGGAGGAGTATCTGTGAAACTCCATACTGGTAACATATATCATATGTGTTGTTTTGGGCACAGACTGGTAGAGTCTGGGCCCGGATAAATAGGGAAATCGATCTATGTGTAATTAGTGGCTAGACAAGCCTAGGTTTTCTGTTTATGCTTTATTTTTATCTGTTTGCTGTGGACTTTAATAAAGCTGGTTGCGGCCAGTTTTCACCAGAACTGCTGTCTGAATGAACTGTTTTCGTGTCACTCTGTCTACCCAGACAGCGATCCTAGAGCTATATCCCCTGGAAATGTTACAATGGGTGGAGAATGCGGGCAGCACAGTGGCTGATACAAATGGTGCTGGAATGTGCATGCAGCACGGTGGCTTAGAGACAGCAATAAAGGTGAAGTCTGTTGAAATAGCAGCAGAGGAAAAAAAAAGTGTGTCAGCAGAAACTTCTGTTTGGAGCAGTCTTAAAGAGACAGGAGCGTTAATAGACTTTGCAAAGAAAAAAAAAAAAAAAAAGTGTCTGCACAGCAGAGCTGAATTTTTTCTATAGAAAAGACTGTAGAGTGTGTATGTCTTGAGTGAAGACTGCCGTTGTTAAGACAGAGAAGTCTGACAGCATGGATGACAGCATGGAGGCGCTGTTTGAACAAATGGCGCAAGTTAATATGCAACATAAGACTGCTGTGATTGACACAGATGAGTCCGGCAGTATGGAGGAGCTCGTTGAGTACCTGGTACAGGCCGAGCAGAGCATGCGGCTGCGGTGCCAGCTACAGCAGCAGGAGACTAACCGGTTGTTGGAGCAGATTGCAGCTCTCAGCACCTCGTCCCAGAGTAATGTTGTGAAGGTACCTGCGTTGTCCGCTGTAAAAAAGGCGGTAAGACGGTCCCTGAAAAAGATGACACCTCGTGATGATGTGGAGGTATATCTCACTAGGTTTGAGAGACTGGCAGAGAAGGAGAATCTGCCCCTATCTGAATGGGCCATGATGGTCGCACCCTATCTGATTGGAGAGCCCCAAAGGGCCTATGCTGACCTGAGCGAGCAGGACAGCCAAGACTATGCTAAGCTGAAAGTGGAGATTCTTACCCGGCCGGGTGTTATGGTGACAGCCCGTGCCAGGGGAGTTCATGACTGGAGATACAGTTGGGAGTCTGCAGTCAGCAGGCCTGATTATGGAGTTGAAAAGGTGATAGTGAACCGCTACACCCGAGCATGTCCTCCTGAGGTACAGCCGTCTGAGAGGTCGTCACTTCAGAGTTCCCGGACGCCGAACTCTCCCGGTAAGAGCGTTCCAGCTGTTGGGGACATGGGGTATGCTGATAAGCGGGTTCAGGCCCGAGGGGACATATGGGAGGGTGATTGTGGTGGACAGTGTTGGAGATGTCGTGAAATTGCTGCCGGCTGTTCACTAGAGGGGGAGCCTATGTGCCGTGATGTTGGCAGGTCCCTCTCTCCCTGCGCAGAACCTGTGTGTGTGTCCACCTCAGCCGGAGAGACTGGACCACAGGGGTCCCCGGTGGTTGTAAATGACTGCCCAGCACAGGCCCTCTTGGACTCAGAGAGTCCAGTGACTTCCGTATGTGACAGCCTGATTGATAGGGACTTCATCCCTGATAAGCACCTGAGTATGGTGTGCATCCATGGAGACACCAAAGTCTACCCAGAGACTGCCGTGGACTTGGTCCCCAAACTCGGGGAGGTTTCATATGAAGTGGGGGTAGTGAAGAACCTGGTGCAACCCGTCATATTGGGTAATGACTTTCCCCAGTCTAAGGATCTCTGGGGGAGAAATGTTTCTGATGGACAGTGTGATGAAGCTCCTATTGAGGGTGCGCAGTCCCGGGGGGCGGAACACAATGCTAGTGGGACGTTAAACTTGTGTGATAATGATGCTGATAATGATGATGATCATGATAGTGATGAAATTCCTTTGCAGGTGATGTTGGGAGACGGGGATGGTGGTTCTCGGGAACCGAGTGTCCCTGACTTGCCTGTGTCCTGTGACAATTTTGAGAGTGAGCAGTGGCGAGACCCCACTCTTAGGACGGCACAGGAAAATATGATTGTTCTAAATGAGGTTTCCCAGGAGCCTGGCTCTGAGGAGAGGTTTCCTCATGCTGCCATGGACAATAGCCTATTGTATAGGGACACTGAAGTCCAGGGAGAGGTCGTGAGTCAGCTCCTAGTACCTGAGCTATATAGAAGTATAGTGCTGGGGTTGTCACATAGTCACATACTTGAGGGACCAGATGGTGAAGTTAATGTTGTGGATGACATGTTAACTAAGGTTCCAGATCAGGATGTGAATGAAAATGAATTGTATAACCCTGACAGTGGGCAGGATATGAATGAAAATGAATTGTATAACCCTGACAGTGAGCAGGATGTGAATGAAAATGAATTGTATAACCCTGACGGTGAGCCAGATGTGGCTGAGAGAAGAGGGTCAGATAGTGATAGTGAATCATCTGATGACCATAAAGCAACCAGTGCAAATGAGGAAGGCATGTAGCACAGGAGGTACGTGAATTTCTGAGGAAGAGTCAGCAGAAGTGTTCTGATGTGCCGGGTCGTACTTCTCTGGCCAGGCACTATATCGAAACTGAGCCCGGCCCTAAGGTCAAGATGAAACTGTGCAGGATACCCGAGGCCCGCAGAGAGTATAGGCCTGGGAGGGTACAGGGTAGTGCGGATGCTTCAGATGAAGAGAAAACTGATGTTGGCTATGACAGTGGTGAAGATGAAGCTGATGAGGGCCATGACTGGTCCAGAGTTCACTGTCTCTGTTGGATTGTTGACCAGCCCTCCGGTCTGGATGACCAGCCCTCCGGTCTGGAGAAGAGAGAGGGGATATGTGAGACAGTGAAGGAATATGTGTTGAATGGGGTGTACATTTCACCTAGGTATAAGGGAAATGTGTGGCTTTGTAAACCTAGTGGTAGAGAAAGGTCACTACACCTCACATTCAGCCCACACTGGCAGCTCAGGCCTGAAGCCATTCAGCTGTTAATTAGGAGACCAGAAGTAGGTGTCTGCAAACACAATCAGAGAGCTGGCTTAGTCTGGACACAGGAAGGTGTCCCGGCACAAGAAGCAGTCTCCAGGAGTGGGAGCTGGCTTAGTCTGGACACAGGAAGGGGTCCAGGCACAAGAAGCAGTCTCCAGGAGTGGGAGCACGCTTAATCTGGACAAGGGGTCCAGGTACAGAAGGTGTCTCCAGGAGTGTGAGCTATCTCAGTCTGGGTGCAGGAAGTACCCCGGACACAGGAGTAGTCTTAGTGAGAATCCGTGCGAATAGCGGCTGAATAGGAGTGGATCTCTCTCAAGTCTGGACGCTGAAGGGGCCTTCAGACACAAGGAGGAGTATCTGTGAAACTCCATACTGGTAACATATATCATATGTGTTGTTTTGGGCACAGACTGGTAGAGTCTGGGCCCGGATAAATAGGGAAATCGATCTATGTGTAATTAGTGGCTAGACAAGCCTAGGTTTTCTGTTTATGCTTTATTTTTATCTGTTTGCTGTGGACTTTAATAAAGCTGGTTGCGGCCAGTTTTCACCAGAACTGCTGTCTGAATGAACTGTTTTCGTGTCACTCTGTCTACCCAGACAGCGATCCTAGAGCTATATCCCCTGGAAATGTTACAACGTGCATACTTTAAGACCCCAACCTTTGTCTGTCGATGTACAAGGAGACGAAAACTATTATGAGATCCACATTTACGATTTTGCACTTGCACATTTAGTTTCTCCATCTGATTATTTCCAGGATGCATGATGCAAGAACTGTCCTAATCTTCAAGCACAGGTGACATGCCCATCCAGTCACAGTCAGGTGCGCTCATGAAAGACATACATCAACAGCCAAGTGTAATGTGTCCAATGACTGGGACATGCTTGGTGTGCAATGGTGGCATGCTGATTATTAACATCACCCTTGTGTTAGGTAACACAGATTGGTGCAGCCAGATGAATAGAAAAGACAAAATAAAGAACATTCTGAATTAATAGCAAAGAATGGCATGTTTGTGTAAAGGGAAACCAATCGTTAAAACAGCGTCTGGACTAAAAGTTCCCACTTTTGCAAAATGATTTGGAATTAGTTTTTGCTTCTGTAGAGCATTACACTTCTTCTGTAATTGCAAGGTAGCCCTTTGTACGATTGCAAATTGGGATTGTGCTTCATCAATAAGCTTTTTGACATGGAGCGTCCATCACATTGGTTGTCTCATTTGCCGCTGCAGAAAGGAGAATGAAGTATCTCAATAATTGCATTATAGTTTCCTTATTGTAGGACAAGAAAGCAACATGGTATAATTAGGTTTGATTGGAGTGCATGTTTCCGGTAAGATCTGAAATTAATGATGTTGCTATAGTGACACATCTGTGGCCAGCAGTGCGTGAGACTTAAAGTAATTCATTCGACAAGAGAAGACATCTGTTAACGACAAAGATGCGGCGCATATTGACACTGACCAGAAATTCTTGATGTTATGTGATAAATGAACAAATGATGCTGAAGCAGGAGGACAGATAATTTGCAGCTAATCTGCAGGGAAAACTTTAATCTTCTTACTGGTCGCTTTTGATAATGCCGTTGTTTTAAAGCACAATGCAGTCGGGAACTCATAAATTGTAGAATCTAACTACAGATATATCTATAGAAACTAACATGGGATCAAGATTAAACTATTTACTACTGTAAGACTAAAGGAAAGTCACAATTTACAAGTGATAAATGGAAACAAAACCTGCAAAGAGATCCAAGGGAACAGGAAAGGCCCGCTAGCTGCTCCATTCTCCGAAAGTCAGAGCCACAGGAGGATAGCATTCTCTGAAATAAGCACAATGTCATTGCCCAGTCCAGGAGACAAAATTGAGGGAGGGTAGTAGTAGTAGAGCTTAGCGAAAAACTATGGAATGAAGGCAGAACTTTTCATCATTTACCTTCTTCTGTCCCACCTCTAATATTTTGCATCTTAAAAAAAATATATATATAATAATTTAGAAACAACAATGCTAATGTTTTAACTCAGGAAGAGTTCAGAAATCAGTATTTTGTGGAATAACCATGATTTTTAATCACAGTTTTCATGCGTCTTTGCATGCTTTCCACCAGTCTTTCACACTGCTTTTGGGTGACCTTTTGCCACTCCTGGTACAAAAATTTAACCAGTTCTTCTTTGTTTGTTGTCTTGTGACTATCCATCTTCCTCTTGAATACATTCCAGAGGTTTTCAATGGAGATTGGGCTGGCCATGACAGGGATTTGATGTGGTGGTCCTTCATCCACACATTGATTGACCTAGCTGTGTGTGTCATGGCGCATTTTCCTACTGGAAAAACCTGTCTTCAGAGTTGGGGAACATTGCTTGAGCAGAAGGAATCAACTATTTTTCCAGGATAACCTTGTAAGCGGCGGCTTGATTCATACGTCCTTCACAAAGATTAACCTGCCCAATTCCAGCCTTGCTGAAGCATCCCCAGATCATCACCGGTCCTCCACCAAATTTCACAGTGGGTGCAAGACACTGTGGCTTGTATGCCTCCCAGGTCTCCGTTTAATCATTAGACGAGCAGGTGTTGGGCAAAGCTGAAAATTAGACTCATCAGAGGAGATTACCTTACTCCAGTCTTCTATAGTCCAATCCTTATGGTCTTCAGCCTGGCTCTCCTTTGCTTCTCATTGATGAAAGGCTTTTTTCTAGCTTTACATGACTTGAGCCCTGCCTCTAGGAGCCTGTTACGAACTGTTCTTGCCGTGCACTTCACCCCAGCTGCCATTTGCCATTCCTTTTGTAGGTCACTTGATGTCATCCTGCGGTTGCTGAGTGACATTCGAATAAGATGACTGACAGTCATCCCGGTCAGTGGAGAGTCGTTTTCGCCCTCTGCCGGTCTGTAGCTTTGTTGTCCCAATGTCTGCTGCTTGACCTTGTTGTAATGGACTGCCGTCTTAGAAATTTTAAGGATGGAGGCAACATGATGCTCACTGTATCCCTCTGCTAGTAAAGAAAGAATTGAGCCCTTCTTTTCCTCACTCAAGACTTTTCTTTTCAACTCCTTTGGCATGGTTAAAAGTTATTGTTTCATTCCTATTACTTTTGGGATATTACTAGCACTTGTTTTGCCATCCAGCTTGTCCTATTGCAAGAGGATTGTGAACACCACAGCAGTGTTTTTTTATACTTTCCTTTGCTAAATAAGTTTTGGTTCAGGTGATCACCTAATCAGAAGCACATTAAGTAGAATGAGGTGTACTCTGGTTGGAATTCAACTGACACTGGAATGGAATGGCCGTCAGACATGTAGAGAAGCTGATTTTTATGAAACTGTGCAGTGGTCTCTTAATTTTTGCCAGAGCTGTATATATATAAATCAAAGAAGCAGCACACCATCATTTTATTGCAAAAAAAGCTATTTTAATAGCCCATTTGAAAAAGGCTCACAAACAGAGCCGACACGTCGCACACAAATGGGCTATTAAAATAGCTTTTTGTGCAATAAAATGATGGTGTGCTGCTTCTTTGATTTTTTTAATATAATCATAGAATCATAGAATGGTAGAGTTGGAAGGGACCTCCTGGGCCTTCTGGTCCAACCCCTGCTCAAAGCAGGATTCTCTAAATCATCCCAGACAGATGTCTATCCAGCCTCTGTTTGAAGACTTCCATTGAAGGAGAACTCACCACCTCTTGCGGCAGCCTGTTCCACTCATTGATCACCCTAACTGTCAAAAAGTTTTTTCTAATATCTAATCTGTGTCTCCTCCCATTCAGTTTCATCCCATTGCTTCTAGTCTTTCCTTGTGCAAATGAGAATAAAGATGATCCTTCTACAATGTGACAGCCCTTGAGATATTTGTAGACAGCTATTAAGTCTCCTCTCAGTCTTCTTTTTTGCAAGCTAAACATTCCCAAATCCTGCAACCGTTCCTCATAGGACATGGTTTGCAGACCGGTCACCATTCTGGTGGCTCTTCTCTGAACTTGCTCCAGTTTGTTGATGTCTTTTTTAAAATGTGGTGCCCAAAACTGGACACAGTATTCCAGATGAGGTCTGACCAAAGAGGAGTAGAGGGCAATAATGACCTCACGTGATCTAGACTGTATGCTTCTGTTGATACATCCTAGAATTGCATTTGCCTTTTTTGCTGCTGCATCACACTGTTGACTCATGTTAAGTCTGTGATCAATTAGTATACCCAAGTCTTTTTCACATGTGCTGTTACTTAGCCCTATTCCTCCCATTTTGTATATGCTTTTTTCATTTTTATTGCCCACATGTAGTACTTTGCATTTTTCCCTGTTAAAATCCATTCTGTTAGTTGCTGCCCACTGCTCCAGTTTATGTATATCTTTTTGAATCCTCTCTCTCTCTTCTCTAGTATTAGCTACCCCTCCTAGCTTTGTGTCATCAGCAAATTTGATCAGTTTACCCTCAATTCCTTCATCTAAATCATTGATAAAGATGTTGAACAATACAGGGCCCAAAACAGAGCCTTGTGGTACCCCACTTGAGACATTCTTCCAACTGGATGTGCAGCCATTTACAACCACTCTTTGGGTCCGATCACTAAGCCAGTTATGAATCCACCTAACAGTTGCCTTGTCCATTCCATACTTAGTCATTTTTTCAATAAGGATTGTGTGAGATACTTTGTCAAATGCTTTGCTGAAGTCAAGATATACTATATCTACAGCATTTCCCTGATCCACCCAGTCAGTGATTCTGTCATAGAAGGAAATTAAGTTAGTCTGACATGACTTATTAGTTACAAACCCATGCTGACTCTGTTTAATCACTTCATTCTTATCCAGGTACTTGCATATATGTTCTTTAATAATTTGTTCAAACATCTTTCCTGGTATAGAAGTCAGACTCACCGGCCTGTAGTTCCCTGGGTCCACCTTCTTCCCCTTTTTGAAGATAGGAACAACATTTGCTCTTCTCCAGTCTTCTGGGACTTCTCCTGTTCTCCAAGAATTTTCAAAGATTATGGACAGTGGTTCAAGAATTTCTTCTGCTATCTCCTTCAGTACCCTGGGGTGTAATTCATCTGGACCTGGAGACTTGAATTCATTTATGTTAGCTAAGTGTTTCCTCACTGTCTTTCTGTTTATAGATATCCTGGATTCTTCTATTCCTTTAATAGGACAGTGAAGATCAGTTGATGTTACATTTCCTTTCTGAGAGAAAACAGATGCAAAATAGGAATTTAAAAGTTCAGCCTTCTCAACATCCTGACTTACCATTTCATCATTTTCATCCTGTAAAAATCCTATAGCATCTTTGACTTTTCTTTTACTTTTGACGTATCCCCAAAATCCTTTTTTGTTGCTTTTGACGTCACTTGCAAGCCTTAATTCATTGTCAGCTTTAGATAATCTGATTTGTGCCCTGCAGGTTCTGCAGACGGCATTATATTCTTCTTTAGATATGCCTCCCTCTTTCCATTTGATAAACATTTCTTTCTTCCTTTTTAGCATGTGTTTAAGTTCTATGTTCATCCATCCTGGTTTCCTTAAATGCTTCCCATTCTTCCCTCTTTTCGGAATTGTTAACGATTGTGCTTTGAGAATCTCATTTTTCAAGATTTTCCATCCTTCCTGGACATTTTTGTCCTTAAGGATATCCAGCCATTGGATCCCTCCAATTCTCTTTCTGAGTTCCTTAAAATCTGCCTTTCTGAAATCTAACCTTGACGTCTGAGTCTTCACAGGTCTTCCTCCTCTTGTTATCCAAAATTCTAAAATAGCATGGTCACTACCTCCTAGAGTCCCAGCCACTCTTACCTCCTCCACCATTTCCTCCCTGTTTATGAGGATTAGATCCAAGGTAGCAGATCCCTTGTTTTCTCCATTACCTTTTGGAAGATAAAGTTGTCAGCAAGAGAGGATAAGAATTTCCTGGACCTGTTAGTTTTGCCTGAGAGAGATTCCCAACAAATGTCTGGATAGTTGAAATCTCCCATGACCACTATGTCATATTTTTTGGAGAACTTGGCCATTTGATGCATAAAGAGTTCATCCATATCTTCAGCTTGCACAGGCGGCCTGTAGTAAATGCCTACAATGGTGTCCTTTCCATTGTTCTGTCCTTGTATTCTTACCCAAACAGTTTCCACAGAACTCCCAGTCTCTGAAGCGTCAATCTCTGTGCAGATATACGCTTTTCTAACATACAATGCAACACCTCCTCCTCGTTTATCAAGTCTGTTTCTTGCAAATAAGTTGTATCCTTCTAGCCTTGTATTCCAATCATGTGTATCGTCCCACCAAGTCTCAGTGATTCCAATGACATCATATTTCTTCTCCTGCGTTAGTAGCTCCAGTTCTCCTTGTTTGTTGCCCATGCTTTGTGCATTCGTATAGAAACACTTTAGTTTGTGATTGGTTTCTCTTCCTTCAATATTTTTATTATGTAAATTTTTTTGTCTTTGTTCTTCCCCTTCTCTTCTAATAGCAGAAATCTCAATAGTATTTGTCAAGTGTATGGCTTTTGCTGGCGTTTTGCTTCCCTTCCCACATTGTTCTAGTTTAAAGCTCTCCTGATGAGTGTAGCAAGGCGACTTCCAAATACATGTTTTCCAGTCTTCGTAAGATGCACCCCATCTCTAGCAAGTAATCCATCGTATAGGTAATTCACTCCGTGATCCAGAAATCCAAATCCTTGTTGACGGCACCATCGACGTAGCCAGTTGTTCACCTGCAGAATCTTATTCCACCTCCTTGTTCCATGGCCATCCACTGGGAGGATGGAAGAGAAGACCACCTGCGCTCCCAGTTCTTTCACTTTCTTACCTAAGTTTTCAAAGTCACTGCAGATGGTTTCCAGGTCGTTTCTAGCGGTGTCATTTGTCCCCACATGTATTAGCAGGAATCGGTAGTCATCTTTAGGTCTGAAGAGTCCTGATATCCTGTCAGACACATCTTTAATTTTTGCACCTGGAAGACAGCACATTTCTCTTGAGGTTATATCCGGTCTGCAGATAGCGGCCTCTGTTCCTCTCAACAGGGAATCGCCCATTACCACAACTCTCCGTTTCTTCTTCACAACAGTTTTCTTTCTCCATTCAGGAGGACTCTGAGGGCGTACAAGGTTGTTTGTGGGCAAAGTCTTATCCTGATGTATTTCTTCATCGTTCTCCTGTGTAAGAGCCTGGTATTGGTTCCTGAGCAGAATTGGTGCTGACTGCCTCCTGATCCTCCTGCTTCTCTGGGTCACATGCTTCCATTCCTCTGTTTCTTCAGTTGCACTTCGAATTTCTTCTCTTTCTGTACCATGAAGAGATAATTCTGTTCTGTCTAAGAACTCTTCACCTTCCTTAATGGTCTTCAATGTAGATAACCTCTCTTCCAGATTTTGCAACTTTTCCTCCAACAGGGACACAAGCTTGCATTTCTGGCATGTGAAGTTTGGCTTTTCCACTGGTAAGTCTATGAACATGTAGCAAGAAATGCAGCTCACCACATGGCTCCTAGCCTCTTCCATGTTCTTATTGTTCAAGAGATAATCAAGCGGTGAAATATAAGCCAAAACTCGCGCGCCGCTAGGTGCGCGGTTTACTGATGTCCTCCTTTCAGCTGCAACAGCCAAAATCCAGTGTTCCTTGAGCTCACGGAGACTCTTCACTTATCCCAGAAGGCACTGGGAATATGCAAATTATCTCCTCGGGACTCCTCCCCTGGTTTACTGATGTCCTCCTTTCAGCTGCAACAGCCAAAATCCAGTGTTCCTTGAGCTCACGGAGACTCTTCACTTATCCCAGAAAGCACTGGGAATATGCAAATTATCTCCTCGGGACTCCTCCCCTGGTTTACTGATGTCCTCCTTTCAGCTGCAACAGCCAAAATCCAGTGTTCCTTGAGCTCACGGAGACTCTTCACTTATCCCAGAAGGCACTGGGAATATGCAAATTATCTCCTCGGGACTCCTCCCCTGGTTTTGGACTGGGATGTACCTGTGAAGCCTTGCACCCAACTGTTGCCATTGTTCAGGTGCTTCTCTCTGCTCTAATATATATAGATATAGATATATATCTATATAGATATAGATATACAGTGCCTACAAGTAGTATTCAACCCCCTGCAGATTTAGCTGGTTGACACATGTGGAATTAACTTGGCATTGTGACATTTGTACTGTAGATCAGCCTGGAAGTGGGAAATGCACTGCAGCAAAAATTTTTGTTTTAATTTTTTTTTTTTTTTAAAAACGTTAAAAGTTAATTCAGCGTGTCATTTATTATTCAACCCCTCAAACCACAAGAATTCTGTTTGGTCCCCCTAAAGTATTAAGAAGTAGTTCAGGCACCAAGAATAATGAGCTTCACATGTGTGGATTAATGATCTCTTTTGCCAGCCTTTTCTGACTATTTAAGACCCTCCCCAAACTTGTGAACAGCACTCATACATGGTCAACATGGGAAAGACAAAGGAGCATTCCAAGGCCATCAGAGACAAGATCGTGGAGGGTCACAAGGCTGGCAAGGGGTACAAAACCCTTTCCAAGGAGTTGGCCCTACCTGTCTCCACTGTTGGGAGCATCATCCGTAAATGGAAGGCTTGTGGAACTACTGTTAGCCTTCCACGGCCTGGACAGCCTTTGAAAGTTTCCTCCCGTGCCGAGGCCAGGCTTGTCCGAAGAGTCAAGGCTAACCCAAGGACAACAAGGAAGGAGCTCCGGGAAGATCTCATGGCAGTGGGGACATTGGTTTCAGTCAATACCATAAGTAACGTACTCCACCGCAATGGTCTCCGTTCCAGACGAGCCCGTAAGGTACCTTTACTTTCAAATCATCATGTCAGGGCTCGTCTACAGTTTGCTCATGATCACTTGGAGGACTCTGAGACAGACTGGTTCAAGGTTCTATGGTCTGATGAGACCAAGATAGAGAGCTTTGGTGCCAACCACACACGTGACGTTTGGAGACTGGATGGCACTGCATACGACCCCAAGAATACCATCCCTACAGTCAAGCATGGTGGTGGCAGCATCATGCTGTGGGGCTGTTTCTCAGCCAAGGGGCCTGTCCATCTGGTCCGCATCCATGGGAGGATGGATAGCACGGCCTACCTGGAGATTTTGGCCAAGAACCGCCGCTCCTCCATCAAGGATCTTAAGATGGGTCGTAATTTCATCTTCCAACAAGACAACGACCCAAAGCACACAGCCAAGAAAACCAAGGCCTGGTTCAAGAGGGAAAAAGTCAAGGTGTTGGAGTGGCCTAGTCAGTCTCCTGACCTTAACCCAATTGAAAACTTGTGGAAGGAGCTCAAGATTAAAGTCCACATGAGACACCCAAAGAACCTAGATAACTTGGAGAAGATCTGCATGGAGGAGTGGGCCAAGATAACTCCACAGACCTGTGCCGGCCTGATCAGGTCTTATAAAAGATGATTATTAGCTGTAATTGCAAACAAGGGTTATTCCACTAAATATTAAACATAGGGGTTGTATAATAATTGACCCACACTTTTATGTTTAAAATTTATTAAAATTCAACTGAGCAACATAACTTTTTGTTTTGTAAGATTTATGCTTCTGTTAATAAATCCTACTCTCGTTTGCAGTTTGAAGGCTCTAACTTATTTGCATCTTATCAAACCAGCTAAATCTGCAGGGGGTTGAATACTACTTGTAGGCACTGTATATCTATATCTATATAGTGCCTTGTTCTTTCTTTTCCACTAATTCACTCGCCAATTTAGTTTCATCTTCCATTCTGGGTAAGGCTCCATAACTGCCTAACTTATTGTTTTAAAGGGATTTTCCAGTGTGTTTTTTCTTCATTCCATAGACTTCCTTTGCTATGCTACAGTGCTATACAGTGATATATTAAGTTAATTGCATAGCCCAGAAGCAGTTGTTTTAGCTCTGTCCTATCGTGGACCGTTTTTATTTTTGCTCTTTTGTTTTATTCCTCACCTTCTTCCAATAGTCATTAGTTTTTTTCCCATCAGTATAGCCATTTGAGAGTCTGGTTTTTGTGGAACAAGTTGTAGTCTTGGCTGGGATAACTTTACCCCAGGCCTCTGCCGTCCAATCCCTGTGCTTCCTGCAAAGTTATTTTCTCAGAAGAAGCCCCCTTAGGGTCTCTGCACACGTTGCGTTTTTAGATGCGTTTCCGCAGCGTTTTTGAACACGCGGAAACGCATCCAACCCGCAGCACAGTGTGCAGCCTATGTAATACTATGGGAAACCAGGTTTGCTGTGCACATGCTGCGGAAAAAAGCGCCGATTTTGAGCGTTTTATTTTCCGCAGCATGTCAATTCTTTGTCCGGAACTGCAGCATTTCTGCGCCCATTGACTTGCATTGAGTCGGGCACTTCCGCAGCAAAACTGCAGTTCTAAAAAAGATCTGTGGTTTTGCTGCGGGTGAAACGCTGCAGTTCGGGAGGAGCGGAGTGGTGGCGGTGACTGTGTGCGTGTATAGTGTGTGGGCGGTGACTGCTTGTGGTGTGTGCGGGGCACTGCGTGTATATGTGTGTGCCTGTGTCTGCATGATGTGTGTATGTTCGGGGGTCTGCGGGCCTGTATGTGTATCTGTGTATGAAGGCATCGTCCAATGGGAGTACAAGTCCCATCCGGCTATGCCTGCTACACTGACAGTGACTGACACATTAGCCAATGATGGGACAGTATTAGTCCCATCATCCGGCTAATGTGTTGAATGTAAAAAAACAAAACAAAAAAAAGACAAACATTACATATACAGAACATACAACGTACAGAACATACAACATGTAACATACAGTACATATAACATACAGAATATACAGTATATACATATAACAAACAGAACATAACATAGAGTACATACTTACCAAGCACCTAATCCCCGAAGCCATCGTCTGCTAATAAAAATAAAATAATAAAACAACCTATACATTACCTTTCCGCCGTAGTCCAGTGATTAACGAGTGTCCCACGACGATCTCTGGTGTAGAATACTGAAATCGGATGATGTTAGTGCTCTACATGGCCTTCCGCGATACACTGACAGCAGAGGTAATCCTCCGCTGTGTGTATCGCTCCGCCGGGAGAGAATGACGTCACTTCAGTTCATTCTCTCATTGGCAATGCTGGGTGAGAAAATTCCCGCGCAGCATTGCCATAAAGTGAGAGAATGAACTCAGGTAACCTCAGTGATGCACTGCAGGAGCCATTGTCTTCTATCAGTGCATCACTGGGAGGCCCTATAGAGCAGTGACATCAAACGATGTCACTGTTCTATAGGGGAAATCATCGTGGGACACTCGTTATTAATTGGACTGCGTCGGACAGGGAGTATAAAGTTGTTTTATTTTTTTACTTTTTATTACAGGAGACCGAGGGCGTTGCTTGGATCTGGGCGTGCAATAAAAATAAGAAAACCGTGTTGTGTTTTATTTCATTAAAATACTTTATTCTTATGTGTGTTGTTTTTTTAACCCTTTCAAACTATAAGATTAATAATGGAGAGGTGTCTTATTGACACCTCTCCATTATTAACCGGGCTTAATGTCACCTTACAATAGCAAGGTGACATTAACCCCTTATTAGCCCATATGCCACCACTACACGGCAGTGGGAAGAGATGGGCTAAGTGCCGGAATTGGCGCATCGCACAGATGCGCCAATTCTGGGGCGGCTGGGTGCTGGTATTTTTAGCCAGGGCGATGTGCCAATATCCATGGCCCCTTCCTAGGCTATGAATATCAGCCCACAGTTGTCTGCGTAGCCTTTCTGGCTAAAAATTATAGGGGGACCCAAGTCATTTTTTGGGGGGTCCCCCTATTTTAATAGCCAGTAAAGGCTAGCTGCGGGCTGATATTCATAGTTTGGGAAGCTCCATGCGTATTAACCCCTTCCCAGGCTAGAAATATTGGCCCTGGCTGTCTGCTTTCTCCCCTTCTGGAGCAGAAAATTGTGCGGGAGCCCATGCCATTTTTTTTTTTAATTTTTTTTTTAAATTAAAGATATTGCATGAAGATTTTGTGTGTCTTTAACTATTTATGTACCATTTTATCTATCTATTATCTAGCTATCTATTTATTATCTATCTATTGTCTGTGTGTGTAATGGAGTGTGGGTTGGACAAATATAAAAGAGGAGGTTGGATAAGAAATTACATCACAAACCTTTTTTTTCAAATAACATCTTTATTTAGCTTACAAAAACGTATGAAAAAACGCATCAAAAAAGCACCTGCGTTTTCTGCCAAGAGGTCCTGTTTTTGTGCAGAAAATTCAGCGTTCAAATCTGCAACGTGTGCACATACCCTTAGACTGTTTGAGGTGTCTGGAAAAATGATTACCCAGAGAAAAAAAGGTAGGTGCTGAGTCCTGTGCCATGCCAACAGTAAAGCCTCCTGAGACCATTCATGTGTGGGGTTGCTTTTCATCCAGAGGAATGGACTAACTTATAATTTTGCGTTAGAACACTGCCAAGAGCAACTTTTCCCAATGATTCAGAAGCACTTTCATAATGAACAATGCTTTTTCCAACTCAGTGAGCAATACTTTGAAATTCTGGGCCCATGGGTAGGAAACTCCCCTTATCTTAATCCCATTGAGAACCTGTGGTCAGTACTCAAAACCTTGTAGACAAAAGATAAACTCCAACAGTCAGGATTTGGATGGACTAAAGGGTATGCCACACTGAACAATATCGCTAACGGGATCGCTAAAAAACGTCACTATTTAGCGATCCCGTTAGCGATGTTGTTCAGTGCGGCATCTGCCAGCGACGAGCTTCCTGCTGTGATCTCGCTCGTCGCTGGAATCGTTCCGGACCCTATTTTCTCGTCGGCGCTCCCGCTGGGTAAGTATATATCGCTAGTGTGGCACCTTTTCTTAGCGATTTAGCGGTACTTTTGTACCGCTAAAGTCGTTAAGAAGATCGCTAACGGCGATAGCGTCGTTAACTATATCGCTAAATGTGGCCGCACTTTAGCGATATAGAAACAATCCCGCTAGCGATCGCATTAGTATGCGTCGTTATCGTGATCGCTAGCGGGATTGTTTAGTGTGGCAGTACCTTAACATTTCTGATGTAGAAAACGCCATCAGATTGAATGAATTCGACAGGGATGTGTTGCCATGCTACAGATCCTTCCCAGCTCCACAGAGCTGATCCAAAGTGGTGTGAAAAATGCTAAAAGTTGCACGAATTTTTGAAAATTTTGTGCCTTTTGAAAGCTTTTACTCCAATTATAGGGCATAAAATCTTTGATGAATCGGCTCCAATGTCTTTCTTTTGCTGGCATTGCCACAGAGTTTTTCTTGGCAAAACCGCTTCAGGAAAACTGCAGTGTTTTTTTTTCCTGAACTGGCTTCACTGGTGACTTTGTCATGTTTTTTTCCTGTAAGTCTGATGTCGGCATCCTTTTTTTGTGTTCCTTTTGTATTTTACACTATAGTATTTAGCAACTTATTAAAATAGGCTTCCTGAAAAATGAACGTTACTTCTTTTAACTGCTTCACGATTCCTACCTCCTTAGCAGATTAAAGTGACATAAGAATGAACATGTACATTGCAATACCTTTTTAACATTGTTGTTCAGTCTGTTAAATTTCTGCTCTGTGTTGCTGTGCTTTTTCAGATTCTAGGTGGAATCTGCCTGAAAAAGATCCCATACCCTAAGGGCTGTTTCACATGTCAGTGTGTCCATTACGTGTGGTGACAGTTTTCACATGTACAGGAGACACTATGCACATGTCAGTGGGCAAAATATGCTGACATGTCCGTTTTTTAACATTAGAACAGGCTGCTAAACATCCAGCACGCGTGAAAATTTATGAAATACGGATGACATCCGTGTGTCATAAGTGTGACACATACCAGTGCCTGGGAAGCAGCTATACTGTTAGCACTGTTCCCCGGCGCCGGGTCTCATCATTCTCCCCTGCTCGAGTTGTGATCAGTGCTAGCAGGTGAGTATACCTGTTGCTGCTAATAACAGTGAGACTGCCCCCCAAGGAAGCCAGATCATGCGAAACGCGCGTCGGGGCTTTGGTGTACACGGTGCACTTGTGCTTCTCTCTCCCACATGGGTAAGCGTGTACCTTATTTATGCACTATGAGCGGCACTTTAGTTTCTGATAGCTGGAGACATCATCTACTTCACATATATTGCTGTCCACTGGGACTGATAGCAATAGTGTTTTAATTGTACCCTGTTATCTGAGGCTGACCCATATAATGGGGGTGCTCGTGGCATATGGTCATACACTTGGAAAAAGTATGAGAGGCCCATTATGACCGGTGCCACCTAGTTTCCTACCCCTCCCATTTTCATCCTGTTTTTGTAATTCGTGGCTATTTATGCCCATGTCTTTTGCATGTGAATTTTTGAATAATAAAGACTTTTGTACATTTTTATTTTGACTTGGTCATTTTCATGTGGTATATTTTCTTATGAGCTATGTGCTCCTGTTCTCCATTTGTAGGCTGATATCATTTTCAGGGAGTTGCTCTAATTAGTTCCGGGTGCGGGGGAACTATATTTTTGCTTGTGTTTCCGCAATGTCATGTTTTGATAATTAACAGTGAGAGCAGTTGGAGGCTGATGGGAGTATTCATCAGCCATCACCTGCGCTACAAATAAATGAATACAATGAGAAAACACAAAAATAGAGCTTGGTCTAGTTGGTATGCATGCAATACATAAAGGCATGTTCACATTGGCCATAAAACACATAAAATCTACAAGAGACAAAATGAGCAAAAACCATGCTGTAACTAAACAAGTAAAAAGCAAAAGTGCACTTAAAATACACAGTTTTTAGTAATACTGTATTTGATCAGAAATAGCATATAAGCCATCCCACCGCGACAAGGTAACTCTGATCGGGACAGTCCTACACTGTCTAATATTAAAAACCTTACCATGTGTCAAAGTTGACCTCAGTGTGTGAATAAGAGCAGATTAATAAATGAATACATTAAAAAACGGCGTGGGTTCCCCTGTATTTTTGATAAACAGCCAGGCAAAACTGACAGCTGCTGGCTGCAATCCTCAGCAGTTAGTGATAGCAAGGGTAGTTATCAAGAATAGAGGGGTCACTACGCTGTATTTTTAAAATTATTTAAATAAATCATTTAAAAAACAGCATGAGGTCCACCCCTTTTTTGACAGCCAGCCTTGCTACTAAAGCAGACAGCTGGGGGCTGATATTCTCAGGCTGGTAAAGGGCCATTGATTTTGACCCCCTCCCCCAGCCTAAAGATAGCCCGTAGCAGCCCTGAAAAGGCATTACTATTAGATGCGCCAATTCTGGCTTTTTGATGTCACCTTTGTATTGTCTGGTGACATCAAGCTCACAGGTTGGTAATGGAGAGGCCTCTATAAGATGCCTATCCATTACTAATCCTATAGTTATATTGTAAATAAACTCACATCAAGTATAAAGTCTTTTATTTGAAATATAAGCAAAACACACTTATTTTTTTTATTTAAAACTAACAAACGCAGTTATACTCAAGTTATAATGCCCATTCCATTGAAGCCCTCGTCTCCTGTAATAAAACTAAAATAAAAAATAATCATATCCCTCACCTGTCTGTCGTTCTGTCCCAGCCTGGACGGTGCCAAGATGCGACCATCCAGGCTGAGACATAGTTCATTCTTCAAGTGGTTCTCAGCCTGGAAGGTTGCATCTTGGCACAGTCCAGGTTGAAAACTTTGTTTTATTTCAAATAAAATACTTTATTCTGGCAGTGTGTTTATTTACCATACAACTATAGGATTAGTAACGGATAGGTGTCTTATAGACGCCTCTCCATTACTAATCCGTGGGCTTGATGTCACCGGACAATACAAAGGTGACATTAGCCCCAAAAATATTAACCCCGCTTGCCAACGCTACAGGGCAAGTGGGAAGAGCCAGGCAAAGAGCCAGAATTGTTGCATCTAAGATATGTGCCTTTCCTGGGCAGCTGCCTGCTGCTCTTTTTAGGCTGGGGGGACCATTATCAATGGCCATTTACAAATTGAGAATACCAGACCTCAGCTGTCTGCTTTAGTAGCAATGCTGGTTGTCAAAAATGGGGGGGACCCCATGACTATTTTTAAAATTATTTAACTAATTTAAAATGCATGGGGACCCCTCTGTTCTTGATAACCAGCCTGGATGTAGCTGGCAGCTGAGGGTTGCAGCTGTCAGCTTTTGCTGGCTGGTTATCAATAATACAGGGGAACCTACGCAGTTTTTTTAATTTATTTATTTATAACGCAGGTGGCGGCTGATGAATACCTGCCAGCTCTCACTGTTATCAGCTGAATACAACTCTCAAAATTCTCCCCTGCTAGCGCTGATTGCAGCGCAAGTTGGGGAAAATGATGAGACTGGTCTTCGGCCCCCAGTGCTGGGGAACAGCACAAACAGTACCGCTGCTTCCCATGTGCCAGTACCTGTGGTACTGATGCTGCACACAGGCGGCTCATGATTGCAACATGTATGCCACAAGTATTACACGCGTACATATGGACATTGATATATCTGTTACTGT
Organism: Oophaga sylvatica; assembly: GCA_033576555.1. NCBI lineage: Eukaryota > Metazoa > Chordata > Amphibia > Anura > Dendrobatidae > Oophaga > Oophaga sylvatica. The sequence goes on from JARQOD010000006.1 coordinate 273,228,504, forward strand.
TTTTTCCGGTACCGGAAATTTCAGGATGTGTAAAAGAGCCCTAAGACAGTTTTCATGTGTGAGAGAGAGTCCAAGCCACTGTCAATAATTGGTGAAAAGTCATAATGTCAAGAAAGGAGAAATCGTGGTAAAAGTGGGGTGATATGAATTAGTAGCCATTGTCCTGATGTGGGGCAATTTGAAGTGTGATGGAGTAAAAGAGCAGGATGATGCAGTCTTGTGTTCAGTTTGATTAGCTGCAACATTTTCCGCCGTGCTTTACATGCATTTTCATCACGCATTGTGGGAGCTTACAATCAACGTTCCCTATCAACATGTCCGTGTGATGTGGGAAGAATCCAGAATGTCTGGAGGAAACCCACAAAAACAGAAGAAGAACACACAACCTGCATGTAGATGTTATCATTGGTCAGATTTGATTGGTCGGTCGGTTTGTCAGTTTTTTCTTCTTTACCTGAAACTATCTATACATGTTTATTGCAGGATTTACAAATTCTCATTCATTCACCGCCAATCACTCAAAATTATCTTGCTTGCAAAGTTTAACATATCAAAATGGAAGGAAAAAGCATGATTTACAAGTGTTTCTCATTCCTGTAACGCTTCTGATTTAGCCCTTTTTCCATAGCTGTGCAGTTTTAGCTGAAAAAATTCACACACACTTCGTCGTAGAATACCATTTCTGCTATCATGTACCTGGATTTGTCTCTTATCTTATTTGTAGATACGTTAGCAGAAAAGCCTTATTTCCAAGGATTAACCTTCAACCAGCTGTAATGTCACTTCAGAGAATAAGAGATTTGTAAAGTCTACAATACTCCTCAAACAAGCCATGAACAAGCCATGATTTTTACCTTCTTGACTTTGTGAACATTGTTATTTTGCTGTTCGCTATATTTTAAAACTTCATTTTCTAACAACATCTTGCCAACCTGATCAAAGTATATTCAAGAAAAAAAATCATGTATTTGTTATAATGTTTAACAGGTGATATGAAATATGAACACAAGAAATTTATGTTATAGTAAGTAAGGCCTCTTTCACACTTCAGTCGTTTGACGTCAGTCCCAATCCGTGAAAGTGTGAATTAAGTGGATCCGTTCCAGAATGTTGAAAACTGATGCAGCGGATCCGTTTTTTGATGGATCAGTCAAGGGTGCGGAAATTAACTTTTGAACTCTGTTCATGCAGTTCTAGAGAGAGAGAGAGATTTCTGTGCCAGAAGGGCTTCTGGGCATGCTCAGCATACATTAACGGATTCCGTCAATAACGGATGACGACGGAACCGCCACCCATAGGCGCCCATTATAGGAAAAGGCAGACGCGACGGATCCGTCATGGTCCGCCATTTCGATGCAGACAAAAAACGTTCCAATGTCCGTCTACTCCCAGACAGCGGACGCCAAATTTTTGACAGATCCGTCAGATGACTGATGGAACGAACGACCATCCGTCGCAATCCGTCACTAATGCAACTCTATGGGAAAAAAAACGGATTCCGCAAAAAAAAAAAAAAAAAAAAAGGTGGATCCTTTTTTTCCCGCAAAAAGGCGGATTTTGACTGACGCCAAACGACTGAAGTGTGAAAGAGGCCTAAGCGAGATGGTATGGTCAAAAAAGAAACCCAGTACATTTGTCACTAAGCTGATTTTTATTTCTCGGTATGGAAATACAGTTAGGTCCATAAATATTTGGACAGAGACAACATTTATCTAATTTTGGTTCTAGACATTACCACAATGAATTTGAAACAAAACAAATCAGATGCAGTTGAAGTTCAGACTTTCAGCTTTCATTTGAGGGTATCCACATTAAAATTGGATGAAGGGTTTAGGAGTTTCAGCTCCTTAACATGTGCCACCCTGTTTTTAAAGGGACCAAAAGTAATTGGACAGATTTAATAATTGTAAATAAAATGTTCATTTCTAGTACTTGGTTGAAAACCCTTTGTTAGCAATGACTGCCTGAAGTCTTGAACTCATGGACATCACCAGACACTGTGTTTCCTTCTTTTTGATGCTCTGCCAGGTCTTCACCGCGGTGGTTTTCAGTTGTTGTTTGTTTGTGGGCCTTTCTGTCTGAAGTTTAGTCTTTAACAAGTGAAATACATGTTCAATTATGTTGAGATCAGGTGACTGACTTGGCCATTCAAGAATATTCCACTTCTTTGCTTTAATAAACTCCTGGGTTGCTTTGGCTTTATGTTTTGGGTCATTGTCCATCTGTAGTATGAAACAACGACCAATCAGTTTGGCTGCATTTGGCTGGATCTGAGCACACAGTATGGCTCTGAATACCTCAGAATTCATTCGGCTGTTTCTGTCCTGTGTCACATCATCAATAAACACTAGTGACCCAGTGCCACTGGCAGCTATGCATGCCCAAGCCATCACACTGCTTCCGCCATGTTTTACAGATGATGTGGTATGCTTTGGATCATGAGCTGTACCACGCCTTCGCCATACTTTTCTCTTTCCATCATTCTAGTAGAGGTTGATCTTGGTTTCATCTGTCCAAAGAATGTTCTTCCAGAACTGTGCTGGCTTTTTTAGATGTTTTTTAGCAAAGTCCAGCCTAGCCTTTTTATTCTTGATTCTTATGAGTGGCTTGCACCGTGCAGTGAACCCTCTGTATTTAATTTCATGCAGTCTTCTCTTTATGGTAGATTTGGATATTGATACGCCTACCTCCTGGAGAGTGTTGTTCACTTGGTTGGCTGTTGTGAAGGGGTTTCTCTTCACCATGGAGAGTATTCTGCGATCATCCACCACTGTTGTCTTCCGTGGGCGCCCAGGTCTTTTTGCATTGATGAGTTCACCAGTGCTTTCTTTCTTTCTCAGAATGTACCAAACTGTAGATTTTGCCACTCCTAAAGTTGTAGCAATTTCTCGGATGGGTTTTTTCTGTTTTTTGCAGCTTAAGGATAGCTTGTTTCACCTGCATGGAGTGCTCCTTTGACCGCATGTTTCCTTCACAGCTAAACCTTCCAAATGCAAACACCACACCTCAAATCAACACGAGCCCTTTTATCTGCTTAATTGAGAATGATATAATGAAGGGATTGCCCACACCTGTCCATGAAATAGCCTTGGAGTCAATTGTCTAATTACTTTTGGTCCCTTTAAAAACAGGGTGGCACATGTTAAGGAGCTGAAACTCCTAAACCCTTCATCCAATTTTAATGTGGATACCCTCAAATGAAAGCTGAAAGTCTGAACTTCAACTGCATCTGAATTGTTTTGTTTCAAACTCATTGTGGTAATGTCTAGAACCAAAATTAGATAAATGTTGTCTCTGTCCAAATATTTATGGACCTAACTGTATGTATGTGCTTTTATCTTTTCAGTCGGTTCCTCGAGTTAACCCCATGTGATTTTTCTTTTTTTTTTTTCATTTTTGTTTTTTCTTCTGTTTCTTCCAAAAGCCATTACTTTTTTTATGTTTCTGTTCACCTAGCCATATGAGGGCTTATTTTTTGCGGAACATGTAATTTTGAATGACATTGTTCATTGTATCGTGATGCTCTGGAACGTGGGAGAAAAATTCCGAGTGCATTGAAATTGCAAAAGAAAAGTGTAATTCCACAATTTTTGGGGGGTTTTCTGATGTTTTGGCTATGTGCACACGTAGCGTTTTTAAACGATTTTGCCACGTTTTTCCGTGGCGTAATCGCTTAAAAAACGTTTTACGTTTTATATTATTTTTTACATTCCTCATTTAGTAAACAGTTGGTCACACTTGTCAGCACTATGCGTGACAAGTGTGACCAACCTCTCAATCAGTTTTCCAAGCGATGCTACAGATCGCTTGGAAAACGCAAGCATTCTGCAAGCTAAAAACGCTTGCAAAATGCTTGTGTTTTGCAGGAAAACGCATGCTAATTACGTATGCATTTTACCCGCGGCGGGGAGTTGCGCAAATGCTCCGCAAAATTACGAAGCATTTGCACAACGTGTGCACATAGCCTTTTACTGATATAATTTTGAGTAGATACAATGTTTTGATCTCCTCTCATTGTATTTTATTGTAATGTTGTGGTGGCCACAAAACCGTAACTCGGGCATTTTGATTTTATTTGTTTGTTACGCCGTTTACAAATCGGATTAATTTATTTTATATTTTGATAGATCAGACTTTTACGACCACAGTGATACCAAATGTATTTTTTTATTCTTTTATTTTTAATGGGACAAAAGGTGGGTAATTTGAACTTATGTTTTTTTTATTTTAACCCCTTTACAATCTATGACGTTAAGGTACGTCATAGGTCAACTCCCTCTGCTTGATGCGGGCTCTGGCAATGAGCCCACAACTTTGCCAGCACGTGAGCTGATTTTATCAGATGACATGTGCCTCTAACAGCTGAAGGTGGCATTGTGATCCATTTGTGGCTGTTAACATGTTAAATGCCGCTATCAATCTCTGACAGTGGCATTTAACATAATCATGCTGGTAGCGCGTCATTAGCTCTGTCTATCAGCGTTCCGTCACATGATCACGGGGCACCAATGAGTTGGCATGACAACCTGGGGTCTACAGGAGACACCTGTTGTTGTCATTGCAAACTGCTATAAGTGCTGCCTCCTGGCGCTCATAGAAGGTGACCATTTTAGCTACATGTGTATCACAGGCAATGGAACAATTGATTGCAGCTTCTAGTCTCCCATGCAAACTTTTGAAAACAGTAAAAAAATTAAAAAAAAGTTTTAAAAAAATAAAAGTTCTAATCATCCTGCTTTTGCCCCATTCAAAATAAAACAAAAGAAATACACATATTTGGTATTGCCACGTTCAGAATCACCTGATCTATCAATATATAAAAATAATTAATCCGGTTTGTAACTGACGTAAGGAGAAAAAAAATAAAAATGCCAGAATGACATTTTTTTGGTTGCCGCAACATTGCATTAAAATTTGATAATGGGTGATCAAAACATTGTATCCACACCAATATGGTATCCATAAAAAAGTCAACTCGGCTCACAAAAAATAAAGTCCTCACACAGCCCCAGATCACGAAAAATGAAGACGCTACTGGCATCGGAAAATGGCAACATTTTTTTTTTTACAAACTTTGGATTTTTTTTTTCACCACATAAATAAAAAAGAACGTATACATGCTTGGTGTAATCATATTGGCAGGTCATTTTTAGCATTTAGTAAGCAAGGTAAAGCAAGGTAAAAAAAACAATTGCGGAATTGCACTTTTTTGCAATTTCACCGCACTTTGAATTTTTTTCCCATTTTCCAGTACACTATATGGCAAAACCAATTGTGTCGTTCAAAAGTGCAACTCGTCCCGCAAACAAACAAGCCCTCACACGGCCATATTGACAGAAAAATAAAAAATGTATGGCTTTAGGAGGAAGGGGAGCAAAAAACGAAATTGGAAAAACCCAAGGTGGTAAAGGAGTTAAAAAACTTTTTTTTTTCCACCCAGTTTTTATGGTAGTTAATAGTTCCTTACGGGACTTGAAGCCGCGATTGTTTGGTCACTTGTACTATACATAACGGTGCACCAGCAGTGCTATATGTAAAGAAAATCACGATCTCCTGTGAACGCCAGCCATGATTGTAATGACAGGCACTGGGGTCATCCGCAGACCCCCACTGTCATGACAACCCATTGGCGCCCCGTGATCATGTCATGGGTGCTCGGTAAATGTTGCTGTCAGTGATTGACAGCAGTATTTAACAGGTTAACAGGCCCATATCTCTTTAAATAAGCCTGCAGTAAAAGAGGAAAAAAGTTGGCATACCTAATTGCATATGCAAAAAAACACCAAAAAATAAAACGCGTTGTATGCTATGTATATGCTTTACTAGTCTTTAAATTTGCATTTAAGAACCAAAATAAGCAAGAAACATTTATATAGGCTGCAAATAGCTGCATGTGAATATTATTATTATTATAGAGGCCATTATACAGGAGTGAGTTCCCCCGATACCCTGCTTGCTTGCGGTTTCCATGTGGCAAGTGTAATAGAGTACAAATACAGAAATAATATAGGTTTTATATGTGTTGTTCTTTCTGCCCCAGTACGGCCATCTTCTTAACCTTCTCCAGACTTACAATGGTCGTTACGCTGGGTGAGAAGTCAGGAATAGAAATGTACTGCGGTCCTAATGTTGGATTCCTATGTAACTTAAATGTTGTGCTATTTCTGCTGTTTTGAAGTGCAGTAAATAATCTCATTCACACTGTGCGTCTAAAGATGTAATTTTTTTTTCTCAGTTTTTTTTATCTAGGCTTTTATGGTAAGCCTGAATGAAAGCATGTAAAAAGATGCCGTTGTGTTTTTAAGTTCAGAATCAAAGGTTTTCGCTACTAAAAAATGCATTAGAAAATACTGCTTTAAATCTGCACAAAAAAACGCATCAAACAAAGGGAATACAGCATAAAAAGACCCACAGTAATCAGAGAAGATTATTCTTATGTAGTACTAGCTGTAGTACCCGGCTTCGCCCGGGTTAATGTACTTAACTGTGCCCTCATCAGGATAGCAACATAGAAGGACAAAGCTGTGGCTGCTACTATATATATATCCTCCCACATACAGGTGATGTGACTTACATCAGTCATTACACCAACATTGGCCAAGCATAGTAACTGAAATCCTATTACCTCACACAAGCTTTCTTATACTGACAATGTCCTCTGTTGCCTATAGTAACCAAACAGAGCTCATATTAATGACCTATGGCAAAATAGAAGCTGAGCTGTGATTGGTTGCTATAGGCAGCCTGATAAATCCCCAGCCAACAGAAAACATTCCCCTCTGGCAGTATATATTACCTCACACATACAAATAATATACAGCTCATGTGACTGACATCTGTCTTATTTCCCTATATGGTCATATTAATGACCTATGGCAAAATAGAAGCTGAGCTGTGATTGGTTGCTATAGGCAGCCTGATAAATCCCCAGCCAACAGAAAGCATTCCCCTCTGGCAGTATATATTACCTCACACATACAAATAATATACAGCTCATGTGACTGACATCTGTCTTATTTCCCTATATGGTCATATTAATGACCTATGGCAAAATAGAAGCTGAGCTGTGATTGGTTGCTATAGGCAGCCTGATAATTCCCCAGCCAACAGAAAGCATTCCCCTCTGGCAGTATATATTACCTCACACATACAAATAATATACAGCTCATGTGACTGACATGTGGCTTATTTCCCTATATGGTCATATTAATGTCCTGTCGCAAAATAGAAGCTGAGCTGTGATTGGTTGCTATAGGCAGCCTGATAAATCCCCAGCCAACAGAAAGCATTCCCCTCTGGCAGTATATATTACCTCACACATACAAATAATATACAGCTCATGTGACTGACATCTGTCTTATTTCCCTATATGGTCATATTAATGACTATGCAAAATAGAAGCTGAGCTGTGATGGTTGCTATAGGCAGCCTGATAATTCCCCAGCCACAGAAAGCATTCCTCTGGCTATATATTACCTCACACATACAAATAATATACAGCTATGTGACTGACATGTGGCTTATTTCCCTATTGGTCATATTAATGTCCTGTCGCAAAATAGAAGCTGAGCTGTGATTGGTTGCTATAGGCAGCCTGATAAATCCCCAGCCAACAGAAAGCATTCCCCTCTGGCAGTATATATTACCTCACACATACAAATAATATACAGCTCATGTGACTGACATCTGTCTTATTTCCCTATATGGCAAATTTATAACAAATTGGTCTTGTAGTTTGGCTGGTTATTAATCAGATATTTATTTTTAAAAGATAAAAATACCAGACGTGTGTGTGTTTTTAATGCGCGCAATTTTGAACACGTGGGGTTAAAATGTCGACTCAAAACACAGCCTATGATGCTCCCGGGGTCGAGACGTGCGGGTGTGCAAAATTTCATGCCCGTAAATGCAGATTCCTATGCCGGACATACACACAAGCATTCAGCTTTCTCCCCATTATGTAGATAGGGCCAAAATTGTTTGGCGATTTGGAACGTGCGGGGGTTAAAATTTCCATTCAACACATAGCCTATGATGCTCCTGGGGTTGAGATGTGCGGGCATGCAAAATTTCATGCCCGTAAGTACAACGGTGCGGATTCCTATCCCGGGCCAAAATTATTTGCCGATTTGGAATGCGCGGGGTTAAAATTTCGACTCAAAACCTAGCCTATGACGCTCCCGGGGTCGAGACGTGCGGGTGTGCAAAATTTCATGCCCGTAAATGCAGATTCCTATGCCAGACATACACACAAGCATTCACTTTCTCCCCATTATGTAGATAGGGCCAAAATTGTTTGGCGATTTGGAACGCGCGGGGTTAAAATTTCCATTCAAAACATAGCCTAGGACGCTTTCGGGGTCGAGACGTGCGGGCGTGCAAAATTTCATGCCCGTAAGTGCGACGGTGCGGATTCCAATCCCGGACAAACATACCCACATACATACCCACATACATACATTCAGCTTTATATATTAGATGTTGCGGAGAACTGCACAAATTATGTAGATAAAAAGCACAGAAAAAAATTCCATAGGAGCCTAAGTGTTTCCTTCATGCAAACACAGGGATAGGGCATAAAATAAACCTGTCAACTGATAGTAGTGCAGCCAGGTTCAGATTCATGCTGCACATGGTTTAGGTAGCATGAATCCGATGACAGGTTCCCTTTCACCTAGGAAATGGCAGCTTAAGGTTAGGTTCACAAGACGACTTTTTCTCACTTGACATCCGTGTGCTGTCCGCAAACATTCTGTTATTTACAGCATCAGTTATTAATCATTTACAGGCTCCTATGTTACAAAATTGCAATGTATGTGTAAAATTCGGATTCTATACTGTGGATCCATACGGCAGCAGATTTTTTTTTACACGCTCATAGACTTGAAAGGGTGAGTTTCATCCGATTTATGAAAGAAATTAGTGCATGCTTCAATTTTTATCACAAAGATTTGTCTGTGAAAAATATCGCTCATCTGCGCTGCCCCATTGAATAACATTGTCCTGAGTGCTGTCTGTTTTTTTTTCACACATAGCACTTTGGCCAAATATACGGTCCTGTGAACAAGCCCTTGGTGGCAGATTTCTGGACGGATATCCTTGTGACTTGTTGAAAAGTCGATGCTTTTTAACCTGTATTTTTAAGGTTTAACTGGACGTGTATTTTTTGCTATTTATCTTTTAATATCTGCTCTTCTGCAAATTAATAAAACAAATTGGTGTAAAATCATGATCTTACTTTTAAAACACGTATCTTTCAGGAACACTTACCCAAAATGAAATGGTTTTCAAGCGTCTTCACCTGGGCACTGTATCCTATGGTACAGATACAATGGATGAAATCCAGGGCCATGTAGCGAGCTCCTATTCACTGGTAAGTCAGGGTTTCTAGACCCTCGAGGTAAATTACTAAATAAGGCCTTGTTTAAGCATGTACGTGAAAAAAATGGTACCAGTGTCATCAGTGTTTTCCATCAGTGTATCCATTTTTACCATCAGTGTTCAGTCATTTTCATGGATGGGGAACAAAATATAGAATTATAAATCTTCTCCAATGCTTTGCAATTTTAATCCATTTACCACCCCCAAACCTGGTTTCACCTTCATGACCAGGCCAAATTTTACAATTCTGACCAGTGTCACTTTGAGATAATAACTCTGGAACACTTCAACGGATCCCACTTATTTTAAGAATGTTTGTTTCATGACTTATTGTACTTCACGATAGTGGTAAAAGTTCTTCGATAAGACTTACCGTATATACTCGTGTATAAGCCGACCCGTGTATAAGCCGACCCCCCTAATTTTGCCACAAAAAACTGGGAAAACTTATTGACTCGTGTATAAGCTGGGTGTATAAACTGCCCTCCTGCTCTGTGCTGCCCCCGTCCTGCTCCTTGCTCCCCCATCCAGCTCTGTGCTCCCCCATTCTCCTCTGTACTCCCCCCCTCCTGCTCCGTCCTCCGCTGTGCTCCCCCATTCCTTCTCCGTCCTCCTGTGCCCCCCCCGTCCTGCTACGTGCTCCTCTGTGCCCTCCATCCTCTCCCCCCGTCCTGCTCCGTGCTCCTCTGTGCCCTCCATCCTCCCCCCGTCCTGCTCCGTGCTCATTGTCCTCCTCCATGCTTCCCCCGTCCTCCGTTCTCTCCCCCATCCTCCATGCTTCCCCCGTCCTGCTCCATGCTTCCCCGTCCTACTCCATGCTTCCCCCGTCCTCCTCCATGCTTCCCCCGTCCTCCGTTCTCCCCCCCATCCTCCTCCATGCTTCCCCCGTCCACCGTTCTATCCCCAGTCCAGCTCCGTGCTCCTTGTCCTCTCCTCCATCATACTCACCCCTCCCCGTGCCATCGCTGAGCGTCCCTGCAATCCTGCGTTCTCCCCGGCTTCCTGCAGCTCTCCAGCACTGAGCGGTGATGTAATACCGCTCATTAAGGCCATGAATATGGAGGCCACGCCCATGGGAGTGGCGTCGCGTCCATATTACATTACCTTAATGAGCGGGTATTACGTCACCGCTCAGCGCTGGAGAGCTGCAGGAAGCCGGGGAGAACGCAGGATTGCAGGGACCTTCAGCGATGGCACGGGGAGGGGTGAGTTTGATGTCCCAGCCACCGGCTCCTGCCGCGGCATCCCCTCCCCCGCTGGTTTCTGCCCTATGACTCGTGTATAAGCCGAGGGGGCATTTTCAGCACGAAAAAAGGTGCTGAAAATCTCGGCTTATACACGAGTATATACGGTAAGTTTATTTGTCAAAAAATCGGAAAGCTATCTAAAATTTTGAAAATTTTCCAATTTTCAAACTTTTAATTTTTATGCCCTTAAACCAGAAAGATATGTTAAGCAAAAGAGTTCATAAATAACATTTCCCCATGTCTACATTACATCAGCACAATTTCTGAAGCATATTTTTTTTTTTTGTTGGGAAGTTAGAAGAGTTAAAAATTGATCATTGATTTCTCATTTTTCCAACAAAATTTACAAAACCGTTTTTTAGGGACCACATCACATTTGAAGTGGCTTTGAGGGGTCTATATGACAGAAAATACACAAAATTGGCACCATTCTAAAAACTGCACCCCTCAAGGTGCTCAACACCACATTCAAGAATATTATTAACCCTTCAGGTGCTTCACAGGAATTTTTTTATTGCAGAAGTTAAAAATTAACATTGAACTTTTTTCACAAAAATTTTGCTTTAGACACGAATTTCTATATTTTCACAAGGGTAACAGGAGAAAATGGATCCCAAAATTTGTTGTGCAGTTTCTCCTGAGCATGCCAATACCCATATGTGGAGGAAAAGTAGTGTTTGGGCGCACAGCAGGGTTCGGAAGGGAAGGCGCACCATTTGACTTTTTGAATGCAAAATTGGGTGGAATCGAGAGCAGACTCCATGTCGCGTTTAGAGAGCCCCTGATATGCCTAAACAGTGGAACCCCCCAAGGATAGTATTTAGATGAGTGGTGAGCACATGAACCCCCAGGTGCTTCACAGATGTTTATAATGTTAAGTTGTAAAAATAAAAAAAAAAATCACATATTTTCAACAAAAAGTGTTATTTTAGCCCCAATTTGTATATTTTCACAAGGGTAACAGGAGAAAATGGAACCCAAAATTATTTGTGCAATTTCTCCTGAGTACGCAAATACCCCATATGTGGGGGAAATCTACCATATGGCCGGACAGCTGGGCTCAGAAAGGAAGAAGTGATGAATTGAAATGCAGACTTTGATGGCATGGTCTGCAGGTGTCATATCGCATTTGGAGAGCCCCTGATGTGCCTAAACAGTGTAACCCCCACAAGTGACCCTATTTTGGAAACTAAACCCCTCAAGGAATTTATCTAGATGTGTAGTGAGCACTTTGATCCCCCAGGTGCTTCACAGACTTTTACAGTGTTGATCTGTGAAGATGCAAAACAAAATATTTTTCCCACAAAACTTTTTTTTTTTAGCCCCCAATTTTTTCATTTTCGTTAGGATAGCAGACGAAAATGGACCCCAAAATTTGTTGTGCAATTTCTCTTGATTACACCCATAGCCCATATGTGAGCAAAAACAGCTTTTGAGGCAGAGTGCAGAGCTCAAAAGGAAAGAAGCACCATATTGGAGTTGAGATTTTGCTGGGATGGTTTGAGGGTGCCATGTCACATTGGCAGAGCCCCTGAGGTTCCAGAACAGCTGAAACTCCCCATATGTGACTTCATTTTACAAACTAAACTCCCCAATGAATTCATCTAGAGGTGCAGTGATCATATTGATTCCACATGTGCCTCACAAAATTTTATACCATTCCACAGTGAAGAAAAAATAATTACATTTTTACCACTAAAATTTTGTTTTAGCCCCAGATGTTAGATTTTCACACATGGAAGAGGGTAAAAATGGCACCAAAATTTATCCCATAATTTCTGCTGAACGTGAAAAAACCCCATAGGTGGCTGTACAGTACTGCTTAACCATACAGCGAGATTCGGGAGAGATGGAGCGTTATTTGCATCATAGTAAAGATTTTCATAGAATAGTTGGTGGACTCCATATACAGACCTCCTAAGTGCTAGAAAAGCAGAATTCCCACTCGTATGACCCCATTTTGGAAATGATATCCCTTTGGGAACTTATCTACAGGTGTAGTGATGATTTTGACTCCATGGGTGTTTTCCAGAATCAAGCATTATTGAATGTTGGTGAGTAAATTGCAAGCTGCCGTTGAAGTCCCCAGTACGTTGTAGTCCCCAGTACGTTGCAGTGACCAGTAATTTGTAGTGCCCAGTACCTGGTATTGCCCAGCTTGTGCTTTTGTTGACACTCACCTGTAAATTAGGCGGGCTCTCATCGCAGCAGAAATGCCAAACGTGTATGCTAAATGTGGTTTAGGCACACTGGGGCTGAGAAGGGAGTGGGAATTTGGATTTCAAAGTGCAGAATTTGTTAGTAACGTGGAAGTGTCCTATATTTCCATTGACAGGTGACAGACCTGAGTGGGGACTTGCTTTTTATGTGAATTGAGTTGAAGATTTTATTGGGAACATTTTACATAACATTTTGGTTCACATTTATCCTGCTCTCTACGCTGAGCACTTACTTTGGTGTTTCCATTTAAATCTCCGGGTGACGTGATTCAGATGAAACCACCAAAAGATCCAATCACTATTATGAGGCAGCAGTTACTCTGGACTCTGTCTGGCCTCTATTCAGTGTTGTCCTTCTTTTCAGAAGTTCACAAAACTGTGGCTGATGGCAGTTTTATGCATGCCTAAAAAGACAAACACCACCGTATCACAAGTAAGACAGCGTCCACAGTGCTTCCATCTGCCTAATTGTTGGGAATTTTTTCGTCGGGGGTTTTATTTGAATCATGTATTTCAAAGACTTTCACGGAATCCCCAGTGTAAGCGCTCAGCACAGAGAGCAGGATAAATGTGAGCCAAACCATACAGAATGAACAAATCAACAGCAGGTCAATAATTGGTTTGATTTTTTACACTTCCTCATGTGGTATAAGTGATTAGATGTCTTTATTCTTTGGATCTGTGCGATTACAGCTATGCCAGATTTATATTGTATTTTTTTTATGTTTGACAGCTGTTACACACTAACCACATTTTCACATGACATTTTTGATCGCTTTCTAGATCAAAATTTGCAGAATGAACAAATACCAGCAATTCAGGAATTGCTTTTTGATTTTTTTTCCTACCGTTCCGCTTGTGGTAAACTTGATAAGGCAGTTTTATTTCTCAGGTCAGTGCAATTGCATTAATGCCACATTTATATCCTTTTTTTTATGTTTTGGCGCTTTTACATAGTTTTTATTATCTTATAGAAAAAAATTATTTTAATCAGAGCTTTTTTATTTTTCCACTGATGGAGCTCATTTTTTGTGGAACAAGATGATGTTTTCAGCTATACCATTTTTATTTACATTTGTCTTTTTGATCAAGTTTTATTCCACTTTTCGTTCAGTGGTATGATGTTAAAGCATCATTTTTTGCTTTGTTTTTTATTTTTTTTATAGCATTTACTGAAGGGGTTAACTAGTGTGACATTTTTATAGGGCGAGTTGTTCCGGATGCGATAATACCAAATGTACGTACTGTTTTTTTTTTTTTTTTTTTTTTTTCATAAGAAAATTTATTTATGGGTGCTGTATATATAATTGTGACAGAGTCACTGGCTTTGTAGAGGAAGGGAGGTATGTGTCACTGTGCTTGCAGCAGTCCGTAATGTGAAACCGGAATGTTTTTGTGCTTCCAGCACACTATGTGCTGGAAGGCCGTGTACAGAGTTTTAATGGACCGGTTTTATGTGAGCACCCACAGAGCGGGTGGGAGGGTGCTAACAGTACCCTTTTTCCCTACAGGACCTGAAGGTATTTGAGGACCTGCAGTGATGTCACGATTACAATGTGATATATACCTGGACCTGTGGTTCAGTCTGTGTGTGGTGCTGTGGGGAGAAGCTGTACTTCCCACAGAAGTAAGGACTGGGAGTGGTTTTCCTTAACAGTGTGCGGGAGGACCCCACACCAAGGAGGACTGTATGCTACCATTTTTGTTTTGTTTTTTTCTGTCGTGCCCAGAGGGCTGTGTTTTGTTTCCAACACCATGGTTTATGCTGCATATAATAAACCCACTGGTGCTTTACGTGCACAGGCTCCTGAGTCTACCTGAAGGCTTCTTACCGTGACAATCCCTCACTATGTTTGTGTGTATATATATATATATATATATATATATATATATATATATACATATATATATATATATGTATATATATATATATATATATATATATAATACACACACAGCTCTGGCAAAAATTAAGAGACCACTGCAAAATTTTCAGTGTGTCTGATTTTTCCATCTATAGGTATATTTTTGAGTAAAATGTAAATTATTCTTTTATTCTATAAACTACTGACAACATGTCTCTGAATTTCCAAGCAATAAATTTTGCATTTTTTTTTCTAATGAGAAATGGTCAAAATTAAATAAAAGAACCAGTGCTTTCAGACCTCAAATAATTCAAACAAAACAAGTTCATAATCATTTAAAAACAGCAATATCAATGTTTTAACTGAGGAAGAGTTCAGAAATCAATATTTTGTGGAATAACCATGATTTATAATCACAGCTTTCATGCATCTTGGCATGCTTGCCACCAGTCTTTCACACTGCTCCTGGCGCAAAAATTTAAGCAGTTCTTTGTTTGATAGCTAGTGACTAATCATCTTCCTCTTGATTACATTCCAGAGGTTTTCAATGGGATTCACGTCTGGAGATTGGGCTGGCCATGACAGGGTTTTGATGTGGTGGTCCCTTAATTTTTGCCAGAGCTGTGTGTGTACATATATATATATTTATATATGTATAATATTATATATATATATACATATATATATATATATATATATATACACACACACACACACACTCACACACACACACAAGTGCTTCTCACAAAATTAGAATGTCATCAAAAAGTTAATTTATTTCAGTTCTTCAATATAAACAGTGAAACGCATATATTATATAGTCATTACAAACAGAGTGATGTATTTCAAGTGTTTATATCTGTTAATGTTGATGATTATGACTTACCGCCAAGGCAAACACTGCTGTAGCGTCTCTTCTACATACAATGCATTTGTTCTTGGACAATGATGACACTACAGTGCGTGCTATGTTTTTTGACTTCTCAAGTGCTTTCAATACCTTACAGCCACCCTTACTACGAAATAAGTTGACTGATATGGCGGTAGATGAGGGGATGGTGAACTGGATAAGTGACTACCTGACAGACAGGCCGCAGTTTGTAAGGATGGGGAGGTGGTATCTGGCAGTGTACGGAGCAGTGTTGGAGCCCCTCAGAGTACAGTGCTGTCACCCTTCCTCTTCACATTGTATACAGCTGACTTTCAGTATAAGGCTAAGTTCACACGTTGCGGAATTGCCACGAAAATTTCCGCGGCAATCCCGCACTTCTCTGCCGCAGGAAATACGCATTTTTTTTGGTATGCATATTCCTGCCAGAAACTAGCGTTTTGCAAGCGTAATTAGCTTGCAGAATGCTAGCGTTTTCCTAGCGATCTGTAGCATCGCTTGGAAAACTGATTGATAGGTTGGTCACACGAGTCAAACATAGTGTTTGACACGTGTGACCAACTTTTACTATTGATGCCGCCTATGCCGCATCAATAGTAAAAAGATCTAATGTTCCCAAGGATGCATTGCGACAGACCCCAGATGACGTAGCATCACGCGAGACCGCTACGTCATCTGGGGTGATTCTCGCAATGCATTACTGGGAACGGGATTGGCCGGGAGCGTCGCTGAGAGGCGGGAAAGCTGCGGGGGCCGCCGGAAGGTGAGAATATCATTATTTTTTATTTTAATTATTGTTTTGCCAGGGATATGGTACCCAGAGCCTGGAGGAGAGTCTCCTCTCCTCCAGACCCTGGCTACCATCCGCACATGAACCGCTTACAATGCGCAAGGTGGGCATAGCCACATGCGGAAAGTAAGCGGTTCAATGCATTCCTATGGCGGCAGAATCGCCGCGATTACGCGAAATTAGTGTTTTTGTTTCCGAAAAGCGTTTTTTTCGCGGAAAAAAATGCTGCATGTGCAAAAAAAATGCGGAATCCATTTAAATGAATAGGATGCTTAATGCTTGTGTTTTTTCGCATTTTTGCCGCGGGAAAAAACGTGAAAAAAACGCGAAAATTCCTGTCGTGTGCACTTAGCCTAATTCTGATTTTTGTCACCTCCAAAAATTCTCAGATGACTCCGTGATTGTAGGGGGCATTGTGGGGGGCCGGGGGGGAGGAGGAATATAGAAGGGTGGTTTCTGATTTTGTGGATTGGTGTCAGACTAACTGTCTAGAACTAAATGTAAAGAAAACCATGGAGATGGTGGTGAGTTATAGAAGGAAAAAGGAGGATTACTTACCGATCACCATTGCTGGCCAGGAGGTTGAGATTGTTGAGAGCTACAAATATTTGGGGGTTCACCTTGACAGTAAACTCGATTGGAGGTGTCATACAGAAAAGGTTTACAAGAAGGGAATGAGCAGACTGTACTTTCTGCGGAAGCTCAGGTCGTTCAATGTGTGCAGTAAAATGCTGGAGATGTTCTACCAGTCCATTGTAGCAAGCGCCATCTTTTTTGCTATCATTTGCTGGGGCAGTAGTGTGCGAGTAGCTGACGCTAATAACCTCAACAAATTTATCAAGAAGGCAAGTGCAGCTGTTGTCCTCCATCTTGACTCTTTTGAGGAGGTATTGGAGGATAGAATTCAGAAGAAGTGTAGGGCTATAATGAACAATAATACACACCCACTATACGAGCTGTTCTTGAAGCAGAAGAGCACATTCAGCAGCCGTCTAATCCTATTAAGGTGCAAGAAGGAGAAATTCAGGAAATCGTTTGTACCTACTGCTATGGGGATGTATAATAATTTCCTAAGGGTGGTAGAAAATAATGACTGATGGCTGGTGTACTAATATCAATTAACATTGACTTATATACACCTGAACTACCCACTTTTATTTATTATGTAATGTTGGTATACCTGTGCAAGATTTGTGTCCTAATATTTTATGTACTGCTGTTTGTATTGCTGCTGTAATACTGTAATTTCCCCCCGGGATCAATAAAGTGTATCGTATCGTAAACACAAAAGTCAGTATCTCAGCAAATTGGAATAATTAACGTAGACACCTGCAAAGGCTTTCTAAGCGTTTAAAAAGGTCCCTTAGTCTGTTTCAGTAGGCTTCACAATCATGGGTGAAGACTGCTGACTTGACAGTTGTCCAGAAGGCAGTCATTGACACACTCCACAAGGAGGATAAGCCACGAAAGATCATTGCTAAAGATGCTGGCTGTTCAAAGTATTGTATCCATGCATATTAATGGAAAGTTGAGTGGAAGGGAAAGTGTGGTAGAAAAAGGTGCACAAGCAACCGGAATAACCGCACCCTTGAAAGGATTGTTAAGAAAGGCCGTTCAAAATTTTGAGAGCGATTCACAAGAAGTGGACTGCTGCTGAAATCATTTCTTCAAGAGCCACCACACACAGACTTATCCAGGACATGGGCTACAAGTGTTGCATTCCTTGTGTCAAGCCACTCATGACCAATAGATAATGCCAGAAGCGTCTTACATGGGCCAAGGAGAAAAAGAACTGGACTGTTGCTCAGTGATCTAAGGTGTTGTTTTCAGATAAAAGTAAATTTTGCATTTCATTTGGAAATCAAGGTCCCAGAGTCTGGTGGAAGAGTGGAGAGGCACACAATCCAAGCTGCTTGAGGTTTAGTGAGAAGTTGCCACAATCAGTGATGGTTTGGGAGCCATGTCATCTGCTGATGATGTAGGTCCACTGTGCTTTATCAAGACCAAAGTCAGCGCAGCCATCTTCAGGAAATTTTAGAGCACTTCATGCTTCCCTCTGCCGATAAGCTTTTTGGAGATGGAAATTTCATTCTCCAGCAGGACTTGGCACCTGTCCACACTGCCAAAAGTACCAATACCTGGTTTATAAACAACAGTATCATTGTGCTTGATTGTCCAGCAAACTCGCCTGACCTTAACCCCATAGAGAATCTATGGAGTATTGTCAAAAGGAAGATGAGAGGCACCAGACCAAAGAATGCTGATGAGCTGAAGGCTGCTATCAAAGCAACCTGAGTTTCCATAACACTTCAACTCATTTTTCAAGCTAGTGTTATAAAGTATACTAATTTACTGAGATAATGACTTTTGGGTTTTCATTGGCTGTAAGCCATAATTATCAACATTAACAGAAATAAACACTTGAAATAGATCACTCTGTTTGTAATGACTCTATATAGAATCATAGAATGGTAGAGTTGGAAGGGACCTCCGGGCCTTCTGGTCCAACCCCCTGCTCAAAGCAAGATTCTCTAAATCATCCCAGACAGATGTCTGTCCAGCCTCTGTTTGAAGACTTCCATTGAAGGAGAACTCACCACCTCTCGTGGCAGCCTGTTCCACTCATTGATCACCCTAACTGTCAAAAAGTTTTTTCTAATATCTAATCTGTGTCTCCTCCCATTCAGTTTCATCCCATTGCTTCTAGTCTTTCCTTGTGCAAATGAGAATAAAGAAGATCCTTCTACAATGTGACAGCCCTTGAGATATTTGTAGACAGCTATTAAGTCTCCTCTCAGTCTTCTTTTTTGCAAGCTAAACATTCCCAAATCCTGCAACTGTTCCTCATAGGACATGGTTTGCAGACCGGTCACCATTCTGGTGGCTCTTCTCTGAACTTGCTCCAGTTTGTTGATGTCTTTTTTAAAATGTGGTGCCCAAAACTGGACACAGTATTCCAGATGAGGTCTGACCAAAGAGGAGTAGAGGGCAATAATGACCTCACGTGATCTAGACTGTATGCTTCTGTTGATACATCCTAGAATTGCATTTGCCTTTTTTGCTGCTGCATCACACTGTTGACTCATGTTAAGTCTGTGATCAATTAGTATACCCAAGTCTTTTTCACATGTGCTGTTACTTAGCCCTATTCCTCCCATTTTGTATATGCTTTTTTCATTTTTATTGCCCAGATGTAGTACTTTGCATTTTTCCCTGTTAAAATCCATTCTGTTAGTTGCTGCCCACTGCTCCAATTTATTATATCTTTTTGAATCCTCTCTCTCTTCTCCAGTATTAGCTACCCCTCCTAGCTTTGTGTCATCAGCAAATTTGATCAGTTTACCCTCAATTCCTTAATCTAAATCATTGATAAAGATGTTGAACAATACAGGGCCCAAAACAGAGCCTTGTGGTACCCCACTTGAGACATTCTTCCAACTGGATGTGCAGCCATTTATGACCACTCTTTGGGTCCGATCACTAAGCCAGTTATGAATCCACCTAACAGTTGCCTTGTCCATTCCATACTTAGTAATTTTTTCAATAAGGATTGTGTGAAATACTTTGTCAAATGCTTTGCTGAAGTCAAGATATACTATATCTACAGCATTTCCCTGATCCACCCAGTCAGTGATTCTGTCATAGAAGGAAATTAAGTTAGTCTGACATGACTTATTAGTTACAAACCCATGCTGACTCTGTTTAATCACTTCATTCTTATCCAGGTACTTGCATACATGTTCTTTAATAATTTGTTCAAAGATCTTTCCAGGTATAGAAGTCAGACTCACCGGCCTGTAGTTCCCTGGGTCCACCTTCTTCCCCTTTTTGAAGATAGGACCAACATTTGCTCTTCAGTCTTCTGGGACTTCTCCTGTTCTCCAAGAATTTTTAAAGATTATGGACAGTGGTTCAAGAATTTCTTCTGCTATCTCCTTCAGTACTCTGGGGTGTAATTCATCTGGACCTGGAGACTTGAATACATTTAGGTTAGCTAAGTGCTTCCTCACTGTCTTTCTGTTTATAGATATCCTGGATTCTTCTATTCCTTTAATAGGACAGTGAAGATCAGTTGATGTTACATTTCCTTTCTGAGAGAAAACAGATGCAAAATAGGAATTTAAAAGTTCAGCCTTCTCAACATCCTGACTTACCATTTCATCATTTTCATCCTGTAAAAATCCTATAAGCATCTTTGACTTTTCTTTTACTTTTGACGTATCCCCAAAATCCTTTTTTGTTGCTTTTGACGTCACTTGCAAGCCTTAATTCATTGTCAGCTTTAGATAATCTGATTTGTGCCCTGCAGGTTCTGCAGACGGCATTATATTCTTCTTTAGATATGCCTCCCTCTTTCCATTTGATAAACATTTCTTTCTTCCTTTTTAGCATGTGTTTAAGTTCTGTGTTCATCCATCCTGGTTTCCTTAAATGCTTCCCATTCTTCCCTCTTTTCGGAATTGTTAACGATTGTGCTTTGAGAATCTCATTTTTCAAGATTTTCCATCCTTCCTGGACATTTTTGTCCTTAAGGATATCCAGCCATTGGATCCCTCCAATTCTCTTTCTGAGTTCCTTAAAATCTGCCTTTCTGAAATCTAACCTTGACGTCTGAGTCTTCACAGGTCTTCCTCCTCTTGTTATCCAAAATTCTAAAATAGCATGGTCACTACCTCCTAGGTCCCAGCCACTCTTACCTCCTCCACCATTTCCTCCCTGTTTATAAGGATTAGATGCAAGGTAGTAGATCCCCTTGTTTTCTCCCCTACCTTTTGGAAGATAAAGTTGTCAGCAAGAGAGGATAAGAATCTCCTGGACCTGTTAGTTTTGCCTGAGAGAGATTCCCAACAAATGTCTGGATAGTTGAAATCTCCCATGACCACTATGTCATATTTTTTGGAGAACTTGGCCATTTGATGCATAAAGAGTTCATCCATATCTTCAGCTTGCATAGGCGGCCTGTAGTAAATGCCTACAATGGTGTCCTTTCCATTGTTCTGTCCTTGTATTCTTACCCAAACAGTTTCCACAGAACTCCCAGTCTCTGAAGCGTCAATCTCTGTGCAGGTATACGCTTTTCTAACATACAATGCGACACCTCCTCCTCGTTTATTAAGTCTGTTTCTTGCAAATAAGTTGTATCCTTCTAGCCTTGTATTCCAATCATGTGTATCGTCCCACCAAGTCTCAGTGATTCCAATGACATCATATTTCTTCTCCTGCGTTAGTAGTTCCAGTTCTCCTTGTTTGTTGCCCATGCTTTGTGCATTCGTATAGAAGCACTTTAGTTTGTGATTGGTTTCTCTTTCTTCAATATTTTTATTATGTAGATTTTTTTGCCTTTGTTCTTCCCCTTCACTTCTAATAGCAGAAATCTCAATAGTATTTGTCAGGTGTATGGCTTTTGCTGGCGTTTTGCTTCCCTTCCCACATTGTTCTAGTTTAAAGCTCTCCTGATGAGTGCAGCAAGGCGACTTCCAAATACATGTTTTCCAGTCTTTGTAAGGTGCACCCCATCTCTAGCAAGTAGATTATGAGCTTCACATTTTGAATTGAAGTAGACTTGCACTGACCCTTTTCATCCATAATACAGGGAAAAACAGACATTTCTACATGTGTTTGGCACAGACACATGGTCTGCGAAAAAAAAAAAACATGGCTATGTGAATAGCACCATAGATTACAATGGCTACATGTTCTATCCATGAAAAAAAGACTGTGTGAAGATAACTCTATATGCAATGACTAGGTCCAGGTGCCCCATCGTCAGCCTAGAGCTGTAAAGGAGGTATTTACCCCAGCATTTCCGTGCATGGAGGAATCCAGGGAGATAGCTGACAGTTAGGCTATGGCTGTCTAAAAGCTGGTCATACACCTAGAATGGCTGTCTGCCGAACTCCCCAAACACATGGTGTTTTTACCAGGGAGGGAGGAGAAAGCTGCTGTCAGACACCGCTCCAGAAAATATAAGGATTAGATTATGAAATTTCAGTTGCGTGATCTATGTCTCCCCCTATATCATTTCTCCAGGAAGGCTCGGGAGGCCCCCATACATATAAGATGTTCAGCCAGTCCATCTAATGTAATTTATTTAATGTGAGTATGACAAAGGTTTTCTGTTTCCAGGATAGTTTGGCCCCCAGGTGCAGTTTGGCACAAAAAAAAAGCCCAGATCCAGTGCAGAATCTGGACCGCTACTCTCTGTGTGCGCTGTTGTCTGCAGTGCAGATGTCACATAGACAGTGCTGCAGCCAATCGCTGAGCTCAGCTGCTCTGCCTGTGTAGACGGCACAAGCCACTGATCTCACTAATTGGCTTTAGCGCTCTTGACTTGATGGTAGAGCTGCAGACAACAAGAGCAGCAAGGGACGATGATCAAAGTGCAGTCTGGGGTGCAACTTTCTGGAAAACTGAACCTCTTTAATGTGTATGTGCACCTTCTCCCACCGCTGTCCAGTTATTCCATTTGGTTGCTATGAAAGTTAATAGGAAAGATTTATCCGAGCCAGAGGAACAGTAACAACTACTCTAACCCGGTTCTTTCCTATTTTTCCAAGACTTTCTAGAAAATAAAAGCACGTATTATATTAACCCTTTATGTGCATCTTTTGTTTGGCCCTTTCTACAGGGCCTCTAATCTTGAAAGATCCACTTTGCAGCGATTTGTAATGGCATCATTGGAGAAGGGACATTTATGCGGGGGTCAGATCATTTTAGAAGGATCACAAGCTTTACTTGTAAATTTGACTTTTTTTTCATTTCTATAAACCCACCTGTTATGAACGGTTGGCTGTATGCTGCAAGCAGATTGTGTTTATCTAGGTCCTAATTAAACATCCATGAAACCCCTCCAGAAACATGCCGAGAATTTTCAATTTGTGATAATAAGTGTTTCCAGTCGCCTAGCCCGTTAGGCAGTGGTAGTCATATGACATTGATCTCTCTCCCTTGCATTGTGGCCTGTTTTATTAATAAAAAAAAAGGCAGCCCTCTTGTACAATAATGCCAGAGAGAAATCTATTATAACATGATTATATTTCCCCACTGGAAGCATTCCGTGACAGAGAGCATAATCTTTAATGGAATCTGTGTGAAATTAAATTATACAAGCATCAATAAACATAACATAATTCAGAAGGAGTAAATCAGCTTAATTTATTTGCGTCTGTAATGACATCGGCGAATGCAGAATGCAAATTCAAAGGTTGAAAGCAGGAGTTGGGAGGCAGATGAGCAGAAAAGTTAAACCCATTATTATACAGCACTGTAATTTGATGGGCAGTGTGTTCACGGATCAGTGGCTAAGTGCACTGAGCCCAAGACAGCACATGGCTCCTAAGTGGGCTCTTCTTATTGCGACAGCACATAAGGACATGGTGGGTGTATATTATACCGTGTTACTTAACATTGGATCGTAAAGCCACCATATTGCGTGCCTAATAATAATGATATTGGTTTTCTAGGTGTTGCCTAGCATCATTCACCCTAATTATGTACTGCTGTAAATGCAAACAAGTATTTATTGCCCCAAAAAGTCTTTATCTTCATAAAATGCCTAAAACCATTTCAACTGAAATAAGCAAATATACACATGAATTACTAATAAAAATCAAATGCTAGTCCTTCCTTTATATTCTGCCGCAATATTTCAGAATTCTGCTTTGGCATTTCTTCTCATCCATTACGGGGTTTATCAGCTTGCTTTTCCATTCTGTATCTGTTTTATTTTCACTGTTTCATGATATAAACTTCTATGATATAAACATCTGTCAAAATGCTCACTATACCCCTAGATACATCAGGGGCTCTCCAAACGCGACATGGCGTCCGCTCTCGATGCCAGCCAATTTTGCGTTCAAGCAGTCAAACGGTGCTCCTTCCTTTCCGACCCCTTTGAGAGGTATGGTCTCCAAAATTGGGTTTTTGGGTGTGATGGGGGAGGGGTGTTCTGATATTCTGGAATCTCAGGGGCTCTACAAATGGCACCCGCAATCTATTCCAGCAAAATCTGCATTCCAAAAGCAAAATGGTAATGATTCCTTCCAAGCTTTGCCCTTTGCTGAAAGCAGAGTATATGACCACAGGTGGAGTATTGTTGTGGTATGTAGAAATTGCATAACAAACTGTGGGGCCATTTTTTCCTACTTACCATTTGCGAAAATTAAAATTTTAGGCCAAAACAAAATTTTCCTGTATAAAAACATGCTTTAACAATTTATTTTTTAAGAGGCTAGTTTCCAACATGTGGTCAGTTGTGGGGGATATTTTGCTGCTTTGGCATACTGAGCTCAGCATTCAGAGAACTGGTAGATCTGCAAGAGATAAAACAGTGATTGTATTAAAACTGCATCAAGCTGCCCAGTGACACATCACTGGAATCAACAGCTGAATAGTTAACAATCTTCCTGACGACAGTTTTGAATACATTGAAGGATATAGTTCTAATATGGTATCACTTTTGGGGAGTTTCCAATATGTGAAACATTAGACTATCAAGGGTCTTCAAAAGTGAATATGTTCATAAAATATGGATTTTGTTAATTTTCTTGGAAATTGAAAATTTTCTACTAAAACTTTTAGCTTTTCAAAATATTGTAAAAATATAAAGACTTTCGAAAAATGATTCTGATGTAAATTAGACAAGGTAAATGTATTTTCTTGACGTTTATGTGTAAATAACTCTCTGGTTTAAGGAAATAAAAAAATAAAACCAGGAAAAAACAATTTCAAAATAATTGGGATATGAAGAATTTCTCCAAAATTGTTGTATAATGAGAAATATCATGTTAGTAAAGGGGATTGGTAAGTAAGGCCAACACTGGCACCATCATTAAGGAGTTAAAATCATGGGGGCCCCTAACAGATATCTGTTTAGTGGGCAGGAAAAAACAGGAAACCAGGCCATCCCTGCACGTCACCCTGGGGGTTCTGACCACCCCCTCGCGACGGCAATCATGAGCAGAGTTGAGCGAATTTGTTCGGGTTCCCTCTTATTCGGCAAGCTGTAGCGCTTACAGAATAAGCTGCAGAGGGAACCCGGCTTCCTGGATCGCATCGCCTGATCGGGGCCGCAGCTGCATGTGTCGCGGCTGTGTCACAACACATGCATGGATAGCCTGTTTGTTGGGCTCTCCATGCATGTGTTGTGACTGACACAGCCGCAACACATGCAGCTGCGGCGCCGATCAGCCGACGCGATCCAGTAAGCCGGGTTCCCTCTGCAGCTTATTCTGTAAGCGCTACAGCCTGCTGAATAAGAGGGAACCCAAACATATTTGCTCAATTCTACTTAACACACATTTAGATAAGGTCCTTGAGGGGTCTAGTTTCCAAAAGGGGGTCACTTGTGGAGAGTTTCCAATGTTTAGGCTCATCAGGGGCTTTCCAATTACTACATGGTGTCCACTCTCGATTCCAGCCAATTTTTAATTCAAAAAGTCAAACGGTGGTCTTTCCCTTCCGAGCCCTGCCATGCGCCCAAACATTGGTTTTCTCCCACATATGAGGTATCGGCGTACTCTGAAGAAATTGCACAGCAATTTTAGTGGTCTATTTTCTCCTGTTACCCTTGTGCAAATAATGAAATTAAGGCTAAAAGATAATTTTTATGGAAAAAAAAATAGATGTTTTTATTTACACGGCTCAACGTGATAAATTTCTGTGACGCACCTGTGGGTTCAAGGTGCTCACCACACATCCAGATAAGTTTGATTACTATCATGAATTACAGTGTGCCACAAGAAAACAATCTCAGAATCAAAAGGAGGATGCACAGCCTAGATAACATGATAGGGTGTGTCATCATGTACCAAAATAGACAATTGAAGAGAGATGCAATAGTGATGCGCACACCATGGGATATACGATATTGTAAAAAAAGTTTTATAATATCGTATATATCCCAAGGTGTGCGCATAAATATTGGGATCCGTTGAAGCGTTCCAAATGTTATTGCCTCATAAAGTGACGCTGGTCAGAATTTAAAAAATTGGCCTGGTCAGGAAGGTGAAAACAGGCTGTGAAGAGGTTAAAGAGTTAAGCGTCGTTTTAATTTTGATTTCATAAATCAAGTGAAAAACAAGTGAAAAACAGAAGTACAAGTGAAAAACAGAAACTTTGTCAAATATCTTTGTCAGACAAATCTGCTTTTTTCTCAATGTGGACATATTCAGTGAAGACAGATTGTTACATGACTTAGGAGATGTCAGTTGCTGTTAATAAGATTCTATATAGATGTGTGTGTATGGGGGGTAGGATGAGGGAGGAGCTTTGCCTCTTTCTCTTCCCTCTTCCTCTCCCTTCCCTCTCCATAGAATCTCATCAGTACCAACTGCAATCTCTTATCTCATTATTGTGAAAATTTACCTTCACGTAATACAGATTTTACCTGTAAATTGAGAATTTTGAGAGTGATTGAGTACAGGAGAAAAAAGAAGCCGATTTTTCTGATAAGATATAGTACAACGTTGCTTATTTTTAGGTGTACTATTGATTTATGTAATATAGTTTAAAATGACAGTTACTATTTAACCCCGCTCTGACATCTGACGTACTATCGCGTCCATGTGACCCAGCACAACTTGACCATGGACGGGATAGTATGTCATAGCGAACGGCCGCGCTCACGGGGGAGCGCGGCCGATCGTGGCCGGGTGTTGGCTGAATCTCACAGCTAACACACGGCACTAGGTGCCAGGAGTGGTCACAGACCACTCCTGGCACTTTAACCCCTGAAATACTGCGATCAAACAAGAAAGCCCCTCTTCTTTGGATCGGAGACCCCGTGGGGTCCCGATCGTTGCCATGGTGAGCGGATGTCGTCATGACGACATCCGGCTCACCAGAGCTAGGAATCTTGTTCACCGTGCGCAGTGCATGATCAGCAAGTTTGCCTGTGTCAGTGCAGCGCTGACAGCTTATATGGCATGCAGATGCTGCTTCATCTGCATGCCATACAAGCGATCAGCATGCAAAAAATTATTGTCCCATAGTGGGACAAAGTGTAAAAGATAGAAAAAAAGTAAAAAAAAAAGTTAAATTGTAAAAATATAAAAAAAAATCAAAAATAATATTTAAAAAATTAGTATATATTCTATCATTAAATAAATATTTGAATGAAAAAAATCTAAATAATAAAAGTACACTTATTTGATATCGCCACGTCCATAATGACCCGACTTATTAAACTGTCCCACTAGTTAACCCTTTTAGTGAACACCATTTAAAAATAAAACAAGGCAAAAAACAATGTTTTATCATCATACCGCCGAACAAAAAGTGGAATAACACGCGATCAAAAAGATGGATATAAATAAACATGGTACAGCTGAAAACGTCATCTTGTCCTGCAAAAAACGAGCCACCATACATCTCCATCAGTGGAAAGATAAAAAAGTTATAGCTCTCAGAATAAAGCGATGCAAAAATAATTATTTTTTCTACAAAATAGTTTTTATTATATAAAAGCGCTAAAACATAAAAAAATATAAATGAGGTATCGCTGTAATCGTACTGACCCGAAGAATAAAACTGCCTTATCAATTTTACCTCACACGGAAAGGTATAAACGCCCCCCCAAAACAGAAATTCATGAATTGCTGGCTTTTGCTCATTCTGTCTCCCAAAAATCAGAATAGAAAGTGATCAAAAATGTCATGTGGCCGAAAATGGTACCAATAAAAATGTCAGCTCGTCCCGCAAAACAAAAGACCTCACGTGATTTTGTGGGCCAAATTATGGAAAAATTATATCTCTCAAAATGTGGTGATGCAAAAAACTATTTTTTGCAATAAAAAGCGTCTTTTAGCGTGTGACACCTGCCAAACATGAAAGCCCGCTATAAGGCCTCTTTCACACATCCTGATATTTCCAGTAGCGGAGATGTCAGTGTCCGTGTGTTCAATACTTGCGGCACACGTGTGGCATGCGTGTGCCGCATCAGTACCACGGATGGGTGCCTGTTATGTTTCGGTAACTGAGGAGAAATGGCAAAAAATAGCAAAAGCGGTAATACACCAGAGAGGCTGAAACCTATTGGATTGCAGTAACCTGAACTAACCACACAACTAGAGGTAGCCGTGGAGCGTCCCTACGTTGATCCTAGACGCCTCGTCACAGCCTGAGAGATAACTACACCTAAAGGCAGAAAGATGAAAGCTATCTGCCCCGGAGCAGATCCCCAAAGAAAATAGGAAGCCCCCAAACATGTAATGGCGGTTAGACAAGAAGAAAGCTCAGACACAGACAGAAAATAGAATGAGCAAACGCTGGGGCCCAATCTGTCTAGACTGAAAAGTACAGGAAAGAATTCTGACTGCAATCCAACAAAAACCCTAACAAAAATACCAACACGTCTGATTGCAAAAAACCTGAGATCACTCGACCTCTTCCACCTAAATCAGATCTCTGGTGTAACAAAACGCTATTCAGCAAATTAAAAGTAACAAAAGAGCAAAGCAAAAGTGCAGACACAAACGGAGCACAATTGCAGCGCCAGACCCCCAAAAGGGGACAGGCTGCAGTCCACTGCAGGCAGCAAACCAGCAGAGAAAATCAAACAGAGAAAAAAAAAACAGCAAACACTTATCTGAAGGAGAGCAGGAAACTAGCAGTGCTTCAAGCAAGACCAGAAGAACAATTGATAACCGGCAAGGCTGCTGGGAAATCAGGCAACTTATATTCTACCATTCAGCGCCAGCTGAAGGCCATTCATTAATCAGTTCATTACCCTCAGCAACCACCGGAGGGAGCCCCAGCTCAGAAGCTGCCTCTAGCATATTCACAACAGGTGCCCGGGGAGAAGCGTTAAAGTAAGCGCTGTTCCCCGGCTCTGGGTGCTGAACACAGCTCATCATTCTCCCCTCCTCTGCCGGCGATCGGCGCGAGCATTTAAGTAATCAAAGAGACAGCAGGCGGCGGCTGATGGGACTATTACTCCCATCAGCCGCCGCCTGCTGTCTCTTTTATTACTTAAATGTAACTCTCATCATTCTCCCCTGCTCGCGCCAATCGCCGGCAGAGCAGGGGATAATGATGAGAGCCATGTTCAGCACCCGGCGCCTGGGAACAGCGATTACTGTAACGTTTCTTCCTCGGCCCCGATGCGTGTCACATGGATGACATCAATGGGTGTTATGTGTATGCACATGTGCGGGACGTTTTGCGGGACGTTTTATGGCCCGTGCTGACATTAAAAAACGGACATGTCACCGTTTTTTTTCCCATGGACACACGATCCGTCGAAACACACTGATATGTGCACAGACCCATTCACTTGAATAGGCAAATAGCGCTCCGTTCCTCCCGAGTCTCCCCCATGGCTAAGTAGTACTGTACAGCCACATATGGGGTATTGCCACATTCAGTAGAAATTGTGGGACAAATTTTGTTGCAATTTTTACCCACTTCTTGTGTGAAAATGTAAAATCTTTGGCTAAAACAAAAATTTGGTGGTAAGAATGTAGTTATTTTGTCCTCAATGCCGGATGGTATAAAATTCTGTGACACACCCATGGTGTCAGTATGATCACTGCACCCCTAGATGAATTCATTGAGAGGTATAGTTCGTAAAAGGGAGGTTCTGCTGTTTTGGCACCTCATGGGCTCTCCCAGTGGGTCATGGCACCTGCAAACCATAACAGTAAAATCTGGCGCTCCTTCCCTTTTGAGCTCTGCCATGCACCCAAACAGTGGTTTACCCCCACATATGGGGTATCAGCGTACTCAGGACAAATTGCACAACAACTTTTGGGGTCCAATTTCTCCTGTTACTCTTGGAAAATAAAAAATTGGGGGCGAAAAGGTCATTTTTGTGGACAAAATTATTTTTTATTTTTACGGCTTTATGTTATAAGCTTCTGTGAAGTACTTGGGGATGCAAAGTGCTCACCACACATCTAGGTAAGTTCCTTAAGGGGTTTAGTTTCCAAAATTGTGTCACTTGGGGGGGTTTCCACTGTTTAGACACATCAGGAGCTTTCCAAACGTAACATGGTGTCCGATCTTAATTCCAGTCAATTTTGCGTTGAAAAAGTAAAACGCAGCTTCTTCCCTTCCAAGCTCTGCCATGCTCTCAAACAGTGGTTTATCCCCACATATGGGGTATCGGCGTACTCAAGACAAATTGCACAACAACTCTTGGTGTCCAATTTCTCCTGTTACACTTGGGAAAATAAAAAATTGGGGGTGAAAAGATCATTTTTGTGAAAAAATTACGATTTTTTATTTTTACGGCTCTATGTTATAAACTTCTGTGAAACACTTGGGGGTTTAAAGTGCTCACTACACATCTAGATAAGTTCTTTAGGGGGTCTAGTTTCCAAAATGGTGTCTCTTGTGGGATGTTTCCACTGTTTAGGCACATCAGGGGCTCTCAAAACGCGACATGGCATCCGTTCTCAGTTCCTGCCAATTTTGCATTGAAAAGTCGAACGGCGCTCCTTCCCTTCCGAGCTCTGCCATGTGCCCAAACAGTGGTTTACCTGCATATATGGGGTATCAGCGTACTCAAGAGAAATTGCACAACAACAATTGGGGTCCAATTTCTCCTGTTAACCTTGGTAAAATTTAAAAAATGGATCTGAAGTAAATTTTTTGTGAAAAAAGTTAAATGTTCATTTTTTTTAAACATTCCAAAAATTCCTGTGAAGCACCTGAAGGGTTAATAAACTTCTTGAATGTGGTTTTGAGAACCTTCAGGGGTGCAGTTTTTAGAATGGTGTCACTTTTGGGTATTTTCATATAGACCCCATGAAGTAACTTCAAATGTGATGTGGTCCCTAAAAAAAATGGTGTTGTAAAAATGAGAAATTGCTGTTTAACTTTAACCCTTATAACTTCCTAACAAAAAGAAATTTTGGTTTCAAAATTGTGCTGATGTAAAGTAAACATGTGGGAAATATTAAGTATTTTGTGTGACATATCTCTGTGATTTAAGAGAATGAAAATTCAAAGTTGGAAAATTGCAAAATTTTCAAAATTTTCACCAAATTTCCGTTTTTTTTCACAAATAAACTCACATCATATCAAAGAAATTTTACCACTATCATGAAGTACAATATGTCACGAGAAAACATTGACAGAATCACCAGGATCCATGGAAGCGTTCGAGTGTTACTACCTCATAAAGAGACAGTGGTCAGAATTGTAAAAATTGGCCTGGTCATTAACATGCAAACCACCCTTGGAGTAAAGGGGTTACTGGAAACCGGCATAAGAGTTATACCCCAAATTGGTATCATTAAAACTGTTCACCAAAAAAAGCAAGAAAACAAGCCCTCACCCAGCTCAGTCAACGGAAAAATAAAAATGTTGCAATTTTCAGAAAATTTATATATTAATGGATATCTGGATAATTTTTCTCTGCTAAAATATTTTTTTTAAACTAAGAAGGATTTGTTATAACCATACTGACCTAGAGAATTAAGATTCAGAGTAATTTTTATCACAGGATGTACAACGTGAAAAAAAATTCCCAAGAAACATGGTGGAATTGCATTTTATCCACAGTTTCACTTCACTTGGAACTATAACTCATTCTACAAAAATCAAGCTCTCATATTCTTGTGTCTATGGAGAAATTAAATAGTTAAAACTTTTTGAAAAAGGGGAGGAATTGACTAAAGCGCAAAATGAAAAATTGGCTGCGGAGGGAAGGGGTTATGGGAGATACTCCAGTAGTAATAGGTTTTTGTTGCCATTGATCTATTACTTTTGTTTATCCAAATTTGATAAACTTTAAAAACCTCCGTAATCCTTAAGGATAGGGCTATAAAATATCTTGAAGAGTCTGTGCAACATATACGCCCACATCACATTTATGTTCACAGGTAAAAAAAGTTATTTGCTCTCTAGAAAGTTCTCTTCATTTCTGTTTGATTTATTTTCAAGGTGCAGCCCCAAGCCAATAATAACAATACCAGCTCAACCCCTTCAAGAAAAGTCCAATCATCAGCACCTAAAGTACGCAAGACTGTGATCAGCCGGGTCCATGAGGCAGTGAAAGCCATCGCTCTGTGCCATAATGTTACTCCTGTTTATGAATCCCGGGTCGGTGTAAATGGAGAAACAGAGTACGCTGAAGTCGACCAGGACTTCAGTGATGATAACCGCACCTACCAAGCCTCAAGCCCCGATGAGGTCAGTATGCCTTTTCCCTAATGGTATTTAGTGCTTTCTTTGATAACACTTTTTCAAATTTAAAGGGATTGTCTATTTGATGAGTTGTATGCTTTGTGTACTCTTGTGTTGTGAGCCTTCCTTGGGGATTCCTGCAAACTTTGCGATAATTCTGATCCCAACAGTAACGCTGGTATTGTTTGTCAAAAATGCCAGAATCCTGACAGATCCCATAAAGTTAGTGGGATCTATCAGAGAATCTTGAGTTTATTATGAACAGTTGTGTGATCAGGAGGTAGAAGAGTTATATTGAAATGGAATTAATTTCTTTATTTTCTTGAAACCTTATGGTTACAGAAACTGCTTTGGTAATCTCAAAAGCATCGTGCTTAAGGCCGGGTCAAGCGAGCATAGATTCTCTCATGTGAGAGGATCAGCTCGATTATGTTAATGACACTCGGCTCAAATTGTGCTCAGAGTTTGAGCAGAGTGTCAGCTTAGTGTGATCCCGATTCTCTTGCATGATAAAATTGGCAAACAGATATAGATAAGATGGAAAACTTAATTTTTCCGTCATCTACATTGTCTGAGTTTGCGGATGTCAGACTGCACTCAGGTAGTATCATAGTGCAGTCCAATGTTTCGCACGCACTCATAGGCTTGAATGGGAGTGCGTGATCTGAATTGCGGAGCCACTCACAGCATGCTGCAATTTTTTTCTACAGACTGATCTGGTCTATAGAAAAACACGCAGATCTGCAGTGCCCCATGGTATAACATTAGTCCGAGTGCTATCCAATAAAACATCTGATAGCACACGTCCGAGTTATATTCTCGTATGAGCCAATCCTAACATGAAAATTCTTACAGTGATCAGAAAAGTTATTTTAACTGGTTCCAGACCATGCCATTTTTTGACTAGTCACAAAGGTGCTAAACATTTTCTTTGCACTGTGTGGTTTTGTTTTTGTGTCATTTTTATACATACAGGTGCTTCTCACAAAATTAGAATATCATTAAAAGGTTAATTTATTTCAATTTATTTCAGTTCTCCAATACTAAAAGTGAAACTCATATAGAGTCATTACACACAGAGTGATCTAGTTCAAGTGTTTATTTCTATTGATATTGATGATTATGGCTTACAGCAAATGAAAACCCAAAAGTCATTATCTCAGTAAATTAGAATACTTTATAACACCAACTTGAAAAATTTATTTAAAATCCGAAATATTGGTCTACTGAAATGTACGTTCAGTAAATGCACTCAGTACTTGGTCGGGGCTCCTTTTGCATTAATTACTGCATCAATGCGGCGTGGTATGGAGGCAATCAGCCTGTGGCACTGCTGAGGTGTTATGGAAGCCCAGGTTGCTCTGGTAGCTGGCTTTAGCTCATCTGCATTGTTGGGTCTAGTTAGTCTCTCATCTTCCTCTTGACAATACCCCATAGATTCTATATGGGGTTAAGGTCAGACGAGTTTGCTGGACCATCAAGCACAGTGATACTGTTGTTTGTAAACCAGGTATTGGTATTTTTGGTAGTGTGAACAGATGCCAAGTCCTGCTGGAGAATGAAATTTCCATCTCCAAAAAACTTGTCGGCAGAGGGAAGCATGAAGTGATCCAAAATTTCCTGGTTGACAGCTGCACTAACTTTGGTCTTGATAAAACACAGTGGACCGACACCAGCAGATGACATGGCTCCCCAAACCATCACTGATTGTAGAAACTTCACACTATAACTCAAGCAGCTTGGATTGTGTGCCTCTCCACTCATCCTCCAGACTCTGGGACCTTGATTTCAAAATAAAATGCAAAATTTACTCTCCTTGTGGATTGTGTCAATGACTGCCTTCTGGACATCTGTCAAGTCAGCAGTCTTCCCCATGATTGTGGAGCCTACTGAAACAGACTAAGGGACCTTTTTAAACACTTAGGAAGCCTTTGCGGTGTTTTTTTGTTAAATATTCTAACTCCATGAGATAATGACTTTTGGGTTTTCATTGGCTGTAAGCCATAATCATCAACATTAACATAAACACTTGAAATAGATCACTCTGTTTGTAATGACTTTATATAATATATGAGTTTCACTTTTGGTATTGAAGAACTGAAATAAACTGACTTTTTGATAATATTCTAATTTTGTGAGAAGCACCTGTATATATATTTTTTTTATCAGGGAAACATGTACACAGAAATAGGAAATAGATGTCAATTTTTCACATATTTAATAAAATATATATTTTAAATTGTTTCCCTCCTTCCATTGAAATTATTTTGCTGTATTGGACAAGGTTTTTCTTTCTGACAATGGTGGGAGTAAAAACAGCAATTCAGACTTAGTTTTGTAGTGTTCTTTGTCCAGCATTTGTCATTTATTTATTTTTTTCATTTATTTCACACACAGTGCACCCTTTACGATCTTAAAAAACTTTTGAGGGGTATGTTAACATATCATTACATTTACTTCTGTAACTGGGGCTGGTATATCAGTCTCAGTAACAGTAGAACAGTAGTATATCAGCCTCCTACCTGTATAGCAAAGCTGACTGAGTCTCCTAGGACCCAGCATCTCCTACTTCCTCTGTACACCCAGTGATCACATGATAACTGGCACTGTGGAATAAGCACTGAAAGTTCTTCATAATCTGTATACACAACACTTGATCAGCTCTGGGTATAGAGCGATCAGTAAGGCAGAAAGAGTATTAAACTCTCCCTGTCTTTGGTACAGGGAGTCCATCTGTCTCTGACAGTTGGATCTCTAAGTCCACAGCTGCACAATTTTCTGAAGCTGCTTACTGTGCATTGACATTTTAGAACGTCAGTGCAGAGTAAAGTTAGGACCGCCCTGTCATTTAAAGTCTTTGGGTGATCCAAAAGTAGTTACAGTAATAGTGCTCTGTCTCAGATACAGTAAGCACTGAGATGCCATTTATACCAGTGTCATTTACAGTCAAGAACTGTGTTAGAGGATTGAAAAATTGTTGGCAAGTGTTATCATGCAGTGTTTTACATACCAAAACAGACAAGTCTTGAAAAAAATTATTTACAAGACCCATGTCTAGCAGTCAAATAAGTAATCCAAGCTGTCCAACCTAAGAACTGAAAACCTCCTAAAACATGAAGCACCCCCGGCTCCTCTTCTAATTAGTAAGCCCCACACAGTATCATGCATGCATTGTCCTACATCATGATGATGTCACAGTGCTTACTAATCAGAAGAGGTGCTGGGAATGCCGCAAGTAGTAGGAGGTTCGGATTGCCATGGACTACCAAAATGGCCACTGTAAAAGGGTCCTGGAAAAAAAGTATTTTTTATTCTTATAAAATTTCCTACCTTATTAATGTTTTGAAAAGTCAATGTCAGGTCAAAACGCATTTAGCATAAAAAAAACCTTATGTTTGCATGTACTGTAGCCAATATATTATATTTCCCTCCGTGTTACATATTGTTTTAGCTCACAAAAGGGAGGAATGTGCATCCTGTGATTTACAAAGTACAAGGGCTACATCATAATTTTTTAAAGAGTACTATTGACACGAGTCATGGAGCCTGAGGAAAATAATGTAAATGGTTCATTATTTAGCTTATTGAACTTTCTTGCAGTCACATTGACAGATGATTCCAGTTTTTCCCAATCACCAAAGTACCATTTTAAAAGCATTTTTTATTGAATAAAGTGCTTTAAATATTGCACCCTAGAGCTTTATGCAAGTAAATGGTTCAATTGATGTTTTTTACCTTACACTCAGCATTTCCATGTCTAAACAGATTTGCTTAATACATGGCACTGTCTCTTGATAAACATGATTTTAACCCTGAAGGCTGCTTACATTTAGGTACTGAAACTTATTTTTCTATGTAATTTTAAATTGTGGCATTTCTCAGAGAGAGAACGCCTAGTGAGCAGTTGCGTTAAAATATATGGTAACAAAATAGCTCAGCAACAATTTGGGGGAGATTTATCCATGGCGTTACAGGATGCATGAGTATCAGTGATAAAGCGGATTGTCTCTTCAGAGAGGAAGAGAACTAGAACTCTAGCTCCACCAATAGCAAGTAGCAATCCTAAAAGTCAATATCGACTCTCTAATGAGCCTTGCCACAAAACTTGGAAAAAAGCCAAAATCTCAATTTACAGACACTGTGTTTTGGGGTACTGTCCCTCGTCAATGCAAAGTGTGAGATTTGGTTTGGCTGGGTGAGTGGCGTCTGACCGGGTTTCAAAAGGTAACATTTCTCCTTGTGTAGATTGACATGTCAAGCCTGACATGCCAAGGTGAGGAGACTTTCAATTCACAATGCTTCTCTGGAACATATGCAAATTGTCTCTTCAGAGAGGAAGAGGACTTGAACTCTGGTGCCACCTATGGGAAGTAAAGCGGCAAATTGCACCAATCTCATCTGAATACTACATGCTATGATATCTATGTGATCAGTTTGGCACATCTCATTAAGCTTCTTGGACACATTTCATTATTTCAGCTCATGGCTGGCAGAAATATACATCAGCTGCAAAGTTTGGCTCATTTTACTAATACCTAGCACTATTTCTCAACATGTAGGCATAAATTTGCCATACAAATGTATTCTATTATTATGTTGTTGATTGTGTCGTACATGTGAGATAGCAATGGCCTACAGCTATGCCTCCAAAAGCCACCAAAAACATGATGGCTCGGCCAAGTGTGAATATTTTTTATTTGAGTGAGAAGAATAAAGTTACCAGATACCTCTGTCAGAGACTTGTGTCCTGTGGGAACATACAGAAAGGGCATGACAAAAGATTAATCCCTATATTTACTGTGTCGAAAATGTCAGAGACCCCACTAAATGTAAGATATAGGCAACCGTTTGGATTACCTTTATGTTATGTGTATGGCCAACTTTATTAAATCACCCCCAATGTCTATTTGTTAATTTTTGATCTTTGTAATTGCATTTACCTTGTAGCAATATTATGAACCTCTTAAGTTGCTTTTTTTGTCTTTTTTATATTTTGAGGTGTTCTACTGAAATTGAAAATGGGCTCATCTTATTGGAGTTGCAAAATTAAATAAATTTAAGGGGTTGCCTTGCAATAAGAAAAAGATCCCAGAAA
This sequence comes from Oophaga sylvatica, assembly GCA_033576555.1. Lineage (NCBI taxonomy): Eukaryota > Metazoa > Chordata > Amphibia > Anura > Dendrobatidae > Oophaga > Oophaga sylvatica. Next base: position 273,266,121 of record JARQOD010000006.1, read on the forward strand.
CAAAAGTGATGCTGTTTCTAGAAAACAAAAGAAAGACCATTTTTTTATAATATCAGGCAATCCCTATTAACTAAAACCTCCCCCCATACAAATTATAGTAATGTCGACTGAACCCACTGATATCAATGGTTTCCGACAAAAGTCTTTGTATTGCGGCCATGGACAATATATTGTCATGGGAAATTTTGATCTAGCATGTCTAATTTTGGACTGCCAATCATATTGTCTCCTGGAGAAAATGTCAGTGCCAGACATTTCTGGTGATGGCTTTCTCATAGACCACACAGTTCTCTTTTGTATGGGAGTACCACCTGAGATAGCTGGCAGCCAATCGATCGGTTGAACCATCATTCGGATGACAGCCATCTTATGTGTATGGGAACCTTAGAAATGCATTTTTTTACTCTTATCAAGCAGACCTCTTAGATAGCTCATGTCTTGTTAAAAATGGTATGTAACCTGCCAAGTGGATGTAATACAGAAGAAGGAGTTGATCAGATTTATATCTTTTTGTGGGAAAAGTTTTAGTAAAATTTGCATTTTATTCATTGATATCCTTGGTGTTTGCATGTATAGGAGTCCAGTAGGTGGCCTTTTCAGTGGTAAACAGCTATATCTGTCATACAGGGAAATATGGGTTTGAAATGCCAAAAGGCCTCTTAGACAGGATTCCACTACAGCTTATTCTCAAAAGTTTACATACCGCAGCAGAATTTTTGCTTTCTTGGCCATTTTTCAGAGAATATGAATGATAACACCAAAACTTTTTCTCCATTCATGGTTAGTGGTTGGGTGAAGCCATTTATTGTCAAACTACTGTTTTTCTTTTTAAATCACAAATACAACCCAAAACACCCAAATGACCCTGATCAAAAGTTCACATACCCTGGTGATTTTGGCCTGATAACATGCACAGAAGTTGACACAAATAGGTTTGAATGGCTACTAAAGGTATCATCCTCACAGGTGACCTGTTTGCTTGTAGTCAGTGTGTGTGCATAAAAGCTGAGTGAGTTTCTGGGATCCAGACAGACTCTTGCATCTTTCATCCAGCCACTGACATTTCTGAATTGTGAGTCATGGGGAAAGCAAAAGAATTGTCAACTGATCTACGGGAAAAGGTAGTTGGACTGTATAAAACAGGAAAAGGATACAAAAAGATATCCAAGAAATTGATGCTGCCAGTCAGCAGCGTTCAAACTGTGATTAACAAATGGAAAATCAGGGGCTCTGTAAAAACAGAACCACTGTCAAGTAGACCAACAAAAATTTCCAGGAAAATTGTTTGGGATGCAAACAAAAACCCACAAATAACATCAGCTGAAATACTGGACTCGATGAAAACTAGTGGAGTGGCTGTTTCAAGACACACAATAAGGAGGCACTTGAAGAAAAATGGGCTGCATGGTCATGTCGCCAGAAGAAAGCCATTGCTGCGCAAATGCCACAAAGTATCTCACCTACAATATGCAAAACAGCACAGAGTCAAGCCTCAAAACTTCTGGAACAAGGTAATTTGGAGTGATGAGACCAAAATTGAACTTTTTGCCACAACCATAAACGTTACATTTGGAGAGAGGTCAACAATGCCTATGATGAAAGGAACACCATTCCTACTGTAAAGCGCGAAGGTAGATCACTGATGTTTTGGGGATGTGTGAGCTACAAAGGCACAGGAAACTTGGTCAAAGTTGAAGGAAAGATAAATGCAGCACGTTATCAGCAAATACTGGAGGCAAATTTGCAATCATGAGCCTGGAAACTGCAAATGGGACATACTTGGACGTTCCAACATGACAACTATCCAAAACACAAGGCCAAGATGACCTGTCATTGGCTACAGCAGAACAAAGTGAAGGTTCTGGAATGGCAATCTCAGTCTCCTGACCTCGATATCATTGAGCCACTCTGGAGAGATCTCAAGCGCGCAGTACATGCTAGACAGCCAAAGAATTTACAGGAACTGGAGGCTTTTTGCCAAGAAGAGTGGGCAGCTTTACCATCTGAGAAAATAAAGAACCTCATCCACAACTACCACAAAAAACTTCAAGCTGTCATTGATGTTAGAGAGTGCAATACACGGTATTAAGAAATATTAAGTTCACGGTATGTTAACTTTTGACCAGAGTTATTTGGATGTTTGGGTTGTCTTTATGAATTAAAAAGAGAAAACACAGTAGTTTAATAAGCGACTTCACTCAAACACTAACCATGAGTGGAGAAAAAGTTTTGGTGTTATCATTCATATTCTCTGAAAAAAGGCCAAGAAAGCTAAAATTCTACCCGGGTATGTAAACTTTTGAGCACAACTGTACATGCAAACACCAGGGATTTAAATTACCGTATATACTCGAGTATAAGCCGAGATTTTCAGCCCATTTTTTAGGGATGAAAGTCCCCATCTCGGCTTATACTCGAGTCATATACCAGGGGGTCGGCGGGGGAGGCAGAGCGCAGCTGTCCTATATACTCTCCCCCTCCTGGCGCGGGCGCTGCAGCCCCTGCTCTTCTCCCATGGTCTCCGGCGTCTGTGTTCAGCGGTCACGTGGTACCGCTCATTAAAGTCATGAATATGCGCATATTCATGACTTTAATGAGCGGTACCACGTGACCGCTGAAGTTAGGCATAGCTGCCGGAGACCGTGGGAGAACAGCAGGGGCTGCAGAGATGCGCCAGGAGGGGGTGAGTATATGCGATATTCACTTGTTCGCGTTCCACCGCTGCTCACCGCTGTGTCCTCGCGTCCTCTGGCTATGAATGTTCAGGTCAGAGGGCGTAATGACGTGGTTAGTGCGTGCCGCGCCCTCTGCCTGAGCATACACTGACAGAGGACCCGGAAGACAGCGGCGTGCAGCGGTGAACCGGGGACAGGTGAATATCGCAGGTGCCAGGGCCTAAGCCAGTGGTGACATCGACACCTGTCCCTAATAGCGCGCTGGTGTCCCCGCCTGCTCAGGACACCAGCACCTGACACCCAGCGACGAGAGGTGAGTATGTCTTTTTTTTATTATTATTATTATTTGCAGCAGCATATGGGGGCATAATCTATTGATCATCTTGTGGGGCATAATACATGGGGCAGAATATGGGGCACAAACTATGGAGCATCTTGTGGGACATAATACATGGGCAGCATATGGGGCATAATATATGGGGCATAATACATGGGGCACAATCTATGGAGCATCTTGTGGGGCATAATACATGGGGCACAATCTATGGAGCATCTTGTGGGGCATAATACATGGGCAGCATATGGGGCACAATCTATGGAGCATCTTGTGGGGCAAAATACATGGGCAGCATATGGGGCATAATCTATGGAGCATCTTGTGGGGCATAATATATTGGGCATAAACTATGGAGCAGCATATGGGGCTCCTGATTCAATATGGCTATTCAAAAACATTTAACATACTTTAATTTTACTTTTATTGGAATCTATTTTTATTTTTGAAATTTACCAGTAGCTGCCTCATTTTCTACCTTAGGCTTATACTTGAGTCGATAAGTTTTCCCAGTTTTTTGTGGCAAAATTAGGGGGGTCGGCTTATACTCGAGTATATACGGAAGTACAAGATATACTAAATTTTTTACATCAAACCGATATATCATTCTGCTGAGCTTCTCCTGTTCTGTACCAAGCTGTCCACAGATCACTGTATATACAATGCCCTCCTTGAATTGAGAGCATGCATAAAACACTCATGCTTTCGTGCTTTAGCAGGTGCTCTTCAGTGAATGTGTGCAGTAGTACCCATGTAAGTACTATCCCATGAGCATATGAAAGGCTCTTTATGTTGCACAGCTTTTGAATCCACACATTTGCAGTAGAAAACTTCACAGAGCAGGCTGCATGGGATAACAAGCTTTTACTTGTAACAAGATGAGGTAAAAGAATAATGCACAGTCATTTCAGCATTGCATCAGGAAAACAGGAACAAAACGAAAGTGAAACTACAAGTGAGACTATTTCTTATACAATACATTAAACAGAAGGAAACGTTACACAACATCGCCAACTATTGTCAGGTCAGCATAAAGTCCTCCTTGTACTTATAATAAGTTCTAATCTGGTGCATATGCCAACACTTTATAAGTTGGGGACAAATTCACATTAAATCAGTCATTTGACTTGATGCCACGGAGGAAGAAAGGGTACGCTTTGAGAAAGGATTGACAAGGGCTAAATCTAACTCTGTCATTCTTTCCTTTGTTAGAAGCGAAGAGCAGTCAGACTAGGCCAGTATACATAAAATTGTGCTAATTTTTTTAGAAATTGGCTGAATGTTCAAAAAAGCTCATGTTTAATGAGGAAATAAAGCGTTTCTTCCTTGGGCCCAGAGCAGTATACAATGATTTCCTACCTTGCTTTGGTAAATTATGATGTTATAAAATACTCACTTTGTTGCTGGGATGTACAGCTGGCGTATCATTGACTGGCTGATGTCGGCCTGCACTGGCCCCATCTACAAGATGGTAACAAGCTGTCACCTGAAGACACATAACCCAGGACATGCCTTATAGGATTGTTACAGCTCTGCTGGATTAGTTTCTCTTTTAGTATTCAAAATGCGGTGTCTGATTATACTCTGCTCATTGTTTCTTATGATAAGTGATCAATATTTCATTTTCTCAGAGAAGGTAAAAAGTTTCATGTGTCTATCACCCGCAAGAGGAACAGCCGCTGCATAGCAAACATTGCTTGTAAGCAGGAAAAGGCATTGACAAAATCATAACTACATGGGGTTTAATTGTCATAAGTGTATGTACACATGAAGCGTGGAAAGCTATCGCTGACTTAATGTAATAAACAATCATGAAAGGATATAAACCCGGGACGTCTGCGGGAGAGAGCAGAGGTCACAAGTCCATCTAATCCAACAACATGCCGTGAACAGGGACCTGAAGGACCTTTGCCCTCTTCTGGCCACTGAACATTGATTGGTCTTGTTTGCTAAGTACTGCTTACCATAAGCCACAGATTTATTGCCTATTTTATTAAGTATTACAATTATTGTCCTAATCAGCAGTGTATGGCCTGCTGTATACTATGCACTTATATCACTGTTGCAATATCATTACTGGACAGCGGAGCGGAAAATAGTGCTCTGATGTGCAGTTACTGGATATGCATCGACAGCTAGGCTTTTATCTTTAACTAAGATATTTTATTTATTTCTTCTACAGTTAATATAATTAGTAATATTCATTAATGGGAGCTGTTTAATGAGGGGGGGAGGGTACAACTAAAATTACCTATTTATAGGGTGCAGTAAAGAGATTGACATGTATGGATAATTTATTACATTTCAAGACGGGCAATGCAGATTAGGCTAACTTCAGTCATAAGAGCAGAAAAATAATCAGTCTGATGATAGAAAACAGTGGCACCCAATGAACCCCACTGATTTAGGGTCCATCAATTTACAGGAAGAAATAGTGCATCATATAACACAACTTTTTCTGTCTTTTTTTCACACAACTGAATAAGATGTGATCAATGATTAAAGGGATTTTTCAAGTTTTTTGTTTTTTTTCGGACTGCAAAAATAATAATATAAGTTTTACCCGCTGCAGGAGCATCAATCCCTCTTCACCGCCGGCCCTAGTCTTTGTTGACAGGCTGCAGCGGTGCTGTCGCAACTACAGCGATTATGACCCCTGCAGCAAATCCCTGGATTCAACAGACTCGCCCAATAATTGGCAGTAGCAGTCACAAGCACAGTCCAATAATTGCCTCCATTCTGAGAATATTACTATTGTTTTAGACTTTTTAGGCAAGCGCTCAATGTAAACATCCAAAAAAGTTGTCTTTCTTAAGGGTATGCCACACTAAACAATATCGCTAACGGGATCGCTAAAAAACGTCACTAGCGATCCCGTTAGCGATGTTGTTCAGTGCGGCAGCTTCCAGCGACGAGCTTCCTGCTGTGATCTCGCTCGTCGCTGGAATCGCTCCGGACCCTATTTCATCGCTGGAGCTCCCGCTGGGTAAGTATCTTATCGCTGTGTGGCACCTTTTCTTAGCGATTTAGCGGTACTTTTGTACCGCTAAAGTCGTTAAGAAGATCGCTAACGGCGATAGCGTCGTTAACTATATCGCTAAATGCGGCAGCATTTAGCAATATAGAAACAATCCCGCTAGCGATCTCATTAGTATGCAACGCTAACGAGATCGCTAGCGGGATTGTTTAGTGTGGCAGTACCTTTAGGCCCATAGGGAATCTCATAAATTGCTTGTTAGGAAACAAAGGATTAGAACGAAAAAATGTGGTAAATCAGCTTTGTGCATTTGTGTGCGGAGGATACCTGCACCAGAATACCTTATAGTGCCCTCTTAGCCGCCAATCACAAGCCTTTGTGTATCATAGTCAATATTGAAAGGTAATACATATGTATGTATATATGCACTCAACAATGGCAATAAAACCGCCTGCCTAATATTGTGTAGGTCACTCTTGTGCTGTCAATCCAGCTCTGATTTGTTGAGGAATGGACTTTGACTTTAAGACCTATGTTGTCTGGCCTCGAAACAAATTTTTTACATATATTTTTGTCTCATTATGCTAGCCTTTTTGGAAATGAAGATGGCCAAATGCTCAGGTGACAACTGTGGGTCTAACTATTTATACCTGTCCATGTGAAACATCAATGGGCCTATCTGTGAGAGCGGGGGGTGCTGGTGCCTAATGTCTCTCTACCCTGGAATATCGAGAGGGCTCCAGGGAGCAGGAAAAACCTCCCTATAATGTCCATATTCCCTAATTCAGCATATGAAAAGGAATTAGTGGTGTGAAAACTATTAACTAAAATTTTTGGTTTCGCCCATTTGATTTGTTGGACATTTTCTATAATAATTAGAGGGAACTACATTCTGTCTTCTAAATGGAGTCATGTAAATTGAGCAAAGAGTTTGTTTAACTCAGAAGAGAGCGGCTACTGATGGCGCTTTGTGTAATGTATGAGCTCTGTCATTTAGTTGAATTCATTTTTGTGTGCGTTCATTGAAGTAAGACTAATTGTTGTTGTTTTGTCAATGCAAAGAGCAAATCATTGTCAGTAGCATAAAACCATCATTTGCCTGACCTTTGGTGCCCTATGCGGAATAAATGCTTTATGCGTTGTCTAAGCTATTGACCGGCCGTCTTTTCCAACGCTCCAGCAGTATTTTTAAAGTCATAATTGTATTATATTTTAATAGTCAACACTTGTAATTAAAACAATGACAGCTAAATGTGCCTGTCATTAAATTGCCATTGATAGCGAGGCATACAAACACATGGGCCTGTTTTCTTATGGGATAAATGGCTTCATAAATGTATCATTTACTAAAAATAAAAAGTGGCCAGGTACATACCGGTGTATATATAGTGTTGATATCTAGGTAGATAAATGTATATATATATATATATATATATATATATATATATATATATATATTATTTGTTGTGGCCGTTCCATAATCTCGGATCTTTTGTTACTCTTGTCACCTGTTATTATATATATATATATATAATATATATATATATATATACATGTGTGTCTATCTCCCGGGAGCAGGGTGTTTTGTTTGGAATCTGTGAGACTGAGCTAACCATAGCATTTAAAAGCAAAAACGGAATTAATTACAGTGCAGATTGATGGATGCAAAGTTTCAAAGGTTACACGCGTCACTCACAATAAGCACAGGAAACGCTCGCTTCCTGCCTGGGAGTAGCACACCAGTTTGTTAAATTGGGAAAACTACTAAAATTGACTAAGTTTATTTCCTTATCAATCTTTAATTCAAGACACTTGAAGAGTTTTAACTATTAGTAGATGTTACTTTGCCATTTGTAATGTTTGACTTGTGTTTGTTTTTTTGCAAGTTTTAATTCTGCAAAGTGCAAGATGCTAAAATTCTAAAGTGTAGGAAGTTGTGGGCATGATTATAGGTTCCTGGGGTTTTATCTCTGCTACAGTCACATTTGCAGGTCGTGGTTTTGCACAGATACATTTTCTGTATATGTTAGCAATTTGGGCTTAATTAAGATTTCTGTATATTTTCCACACTTGCTTTTTGCCCCATAGTATATCTGGTGGTACAGATATAGTAGAGGTATTATGGCCAGTTAAATCGGTTCATGGAGTTTTTTTTTTTTGTATCATCATGGCTCTTAGGCTATGTTCACACGCTGCATGTTTTTGGTTGCTTTTTTTTCCTGCAGGAATGAAGCGGCGGTGTACAGTACCAGCATCTTTTGCACACAGTTTTGTATTCTTTTAATTGAAAGGATTTAAGAATTGTAGCGTTTTTAAAATCTGAAGCATGTTAATTTTTTCAGTGTTTGTTTTTCACCCATAGAAAGCAATGAGAGCGCACAAAAAATGCAGCAAACAGCTTTTTAGCTGCATCTTTGGTGAATAAAACTATTTTTTATTAGACATGTACTGTGCCCAAAACACACATGTAATCTACACAAAAAAAAAAAACAGTATAAGTGCAACAAAAAAGCAACATAACATTTTGAATCCAGTGATTTTATCACCAAGAGAGCAGGTATTGGCTGCAGAAAAAACTGCTGCGTGTGAATATAACCTTAGATTAGATTTATATATGCAGATTTTTATATTCAAAGCAAGAATTGGAAGCAAAGAGAATTGTCCTTTTCTCTTTTCCCTTCACCACTCCTGTTTGATGCACCACCTGGGTCAGTGAAACTAGTCTAAGGATAATCTAGTAGAATTCACTTTATCTACTGTCTCTTTGTGACTGTGAGATCTGTGCATTAGTTCTGTCATTATATTCACATTGATCATATTGATTGTTTTTTTTCTAGGCAGTAGTGCAAAGGGGGATAGGACTTAGTCTGATTATGACCTTACTGATTACTGACATCCCTGTTCATTTATCAATTACACTGCTACTTAGGCTATATACTTTGCTGATTTGAGTCTGTTAAGGGATATTTGAGTGATGGTATAAAACCCAAAATGCATATTATCTGATATGAACTTTAAGATTTTAAATTTAAATAAAATTGTCCAGCCACTATTTACAGGAATGCATTAATATAAGACCATAAAATTTTTGTAAAATTTTGTAAATGTATACCATGTTCTTATAGTCACTTTCTATAACTGCTAATCTTTCAGTTGCGAGTCCTCCATATGCATTATTACATAGCTACATAGCTTAAAAAAACAACTTGAAAGGTAATTGTACTTTTAAGTAGCTTTTCAGAATATGCCTTTATGTATGTGTGAATAGGTGTGAAATATCACTATTTGTGGCTATTATTTGATGGTTGTCCTCTTTTTTCACCAGTTTTCCCCCTTTTGCAGGCTTTGTCTCTAGTTTTCAACTGACTCTGAGCTGGTGGGATGAGGCTATCTGATAGGATTGCACCCTTACACAGGACACAGGAGTGGCTTATTGCTCTTCATTCTTTAGCACACAAATAGAAGCAGTAGCAGCATAGAGCAAGTTATGTAGCGATACTGAGCAGTGTAGATGTGAATACGGCGTTAGGGTGAGTTAAAAGACTTGTTAGAAAGCTCTGTGTGATTTTTCTGTGTCTAGCTCTGTCTGGTTTCGCACTCTGCTCCTCACTGCTCCTGCTCCCTCCATAGGTTACACCTTCTATTATACTGTGATGCCTCAATGTGTTGACAGCCAGTTTTGGGTTGAACAAGATGGATTTGATCTGTTTTTCAGAGAGAATGATAAGTTCAGGGGGAAGTAAGTGGCTCAAAGGTGGAGAAAAAAGCATATTTCATTGATAATAAAATTTATTATGTATCTTATATTCACTTGTTCTATTGATATATAAAAAATTGTTGCAGCTCCTATTTAAAAAAAAATTAGTATAGAAAAAAACATGAAGGTATTCTAAATCCTCAAACCACCAAAAAGATTCTATCTTGAATGTCTGTAGCCCTACACAACATTCGGGTTAAGGGGGCATTGATTCCAAGTATGCTTTGTTGAATTTCCCCTTTAATGAGCAGGGAATTACGACACATACGGTAATTATACAACCACTGTATGAATTTGCTACAACAGTTTTAGCTGGTGCCATGTTTCTTTGTCTTTTATTAGTAAGTAGGAAATAAATTACATTCATCTTCCTGAAATCGGTCCAATGGTTAGTTAATTTAGGACTTGGTAATTCAATTGTTATCTATCTGTATTGGCAACTACAATCTACATGAAAGAATGAGGTAGTTAAAAGTTATATCTAGGACGCCGATACATTTCTGGAAAGCCAAAGGTCACTGCATTAAAACCTGCGTTAGCATTTTGTGAGTAATTGTCCTACATCATTTTACTAATGTCTTGCTGCTAATGAAAATTAAAAAGCCCATGCTGTTTGATTTACGGCTTTGTTTTAATTGTCATTTTAAGCTAACAAGTGTGCCAGGATTTCAGAGAGAATTGGAACTCCTGGCGTTTTGGTCAAAAATATTGTGAGCCGTGGACTTTTTACACCTTAGGACTGCTTTTGTGGAGCCGCTTTCACTTAGTATGTGATTAAATCTGTTGTGTTTCAAACAGCTCAAAGTGACGTTTTGTAATAGATTCTGTATAGGGCTGCTGCCACCAGATAATGGTGGAACAGCAGCCAACGTTCAGGTTAGTAGGTGGTAAGTACTTGAAATGTGCAAGTTGAAAAATCTAAGCTCTGCTGTTGACAAGAGGTCTGCAAAGAATAGTAGCTTTGAGTGATAGATTTCCTTGAGAAAATAACAGTCACGTATGGAAACGTTGAGCAGAAATCACTAGGCAAGACATTTATAGCTACGAGTAAAGGCAGTTTTTTTTTTTAAGTTTTAACAATGTTAAAAAAAAACAACCAGATTTGAGATGTTTTAAATGAAACATGTGAGCAGTTTCATGTTGCCCGAACCACAGGTAACACAAAGTCCTGTGAAGGGTCGCTACAGGTAGCTGTGTTCTAAAAACAAGTAGGCACAGACAGAATAGTCCCCAGTTTTAAGTGTTTACAATGTGCAAATAATAGATTTGATCAGTTTTAAACCCTTTGCGACCTGCGTCGTACTAGTAGTGCTCTGCGGGAGGTGCGTTCATGCCCAGAGCATTACTAAATATGATTTTATTGAAAAATATGCCAGGAACGAAGAAACAAAGGTGGGGTAGAGATCAATAGACCAATAAACACATGAAAGACAGGGAACACATACATGTCAAAATTTATAGAAGGGGATGTGCAGTTTAATACATTTGTATAGAGCAATTGCCATTTCAATAGTATTGCACAAATCCCAAAATCTGAGGTAAATGAAGACTATGGCATAAATCAATTTTATAAGTGTGACAGAGTAGAAATTGCTAATATACAGCAATATAAAGGATGTCACAACAATATAACATGGTAGCCTATAATCATGAACATGCCATAGTCGAGGTATCACATAAATATCCAAAAAAATCAAAGAAAATACCCAAACATCAGAAAATTCAAAGAAACAAGTGATACCTGCAAGATGGAATTACCCTGCGACCTGGTGCGCCCTCCCCGACGCGTGTTTTGGCGAATTTACCCCAAACACACCTCCAGACTGTGTAAGGCCTATTTGACCAAGAAGGAGAGTGATGGGTTGCTACGCCAGATGACCTGGCCTCCACAGTCACCAGACCTGAATCCAATCGAGATGGTTTGGGGTGAGCTGGACCGCAGAGTGAAGGCAAAAGGGCCAACAAGTGCTAAGCATCTCTGGGAACTCCTTCAAGACTGTTGGAAGACCATTTCCGGTGACTACCTCTTGAAGCTCATCAAGAGAATGCCAAGAGTGTGCAAAGCAGTAATCAAAGCAAAAGGTGGCTACTTTGAAGAACCTAGAATATAAGACATATTTTCAGTTGTTTCACACTTTTTTGTTAAGTATATAATTCCACATGTGTTAATTCATAGTTTTGATGCCTTCAGTGTGAATGTACAATTTTCAGTCATGAAAATACAGAAAAATCTTTGACTGAGAAGGTGTGTCCAAACTTTTGGTCTGTACTGTATATATTATAAAGTGTAAAAAAAAAAATTAAATCCCTAAATAAAGAAAAAAAATAAATTTTTCCAATCAATACATTTAATTATGTAAATAAAAAAAAATGGATGTAAATAAAAATGATACCGCTGAAAATGGCATCTTGTCCCGCAAAAAACAAGCCGCCATACAGCTCCATCACCGGAAAAATAAAGTAGTGATAGCTCTCAAACTAAAGCGATGCAAAAATAATTATTTTTTCTATAAAATAGTTTTTATTGTGTAAAAGCACCAAAACATAAAAAATATAAATGTAGTATCGCTGTAATCGTACTGACTCGAAGAATAAAACTGCCTTACCAATTTTACCACACGCAAAGCGATATTAAAAAAAAAAATTCCTGAATGACTGGTTTTTGTTAATTCTGTCTCCCAAAGATTGGAATAGAAAACGATCAAAAAATACCATGTGCCTGAAACTGGTACCAATAGAAACGTCCGCTCGTCCCACAAAAACAATACCTCACATGACTCTGTCAGCCGAGATGTGAAAAAATTATAGCTCTCAAAATATGGTGACGCAAAAACTAGTTTTCCCAATAAAAAGTGTCTTAGTGTGTGACTGAAACCAAACATTAAAACCAGATATAAATCTGCTATCGCTGTAATCGCATCGACCTGAAGAATAAAGTCGCCTAATCACTTATACTGCACGAGGAACGGCATTAAAAAAAAATAAAACCAATTCTTCACCTGCTGTTGATTTTTTCTTTCTACCTCCCAAAGATCACAGTAAGGCTTGGTGCACATTTATCCTGCGCTCTGCGCTGAGTGCTTACAGCAGGGTTTCGGTGTAAATCTCCGAAATACGTAATTCAGACAAAACCTCTAGCTGAAGATTCCCTATAATGAAACAGATGGAGGCACTGTGGATGCCGTCTGACCTGTGATCTGGCGGTATTCGTTTTTTTAGAATTGCATAAAAGTGCCGTTGGCCACAGTTTTGTGCACTTCTGAAAAGAGGGACACCGCGGAACAGAGGCCAGATGGAGTCCAGAGTAACTCTGCTGCCTCATTATAGTGAATGGATCCATCGGGGGTTTAATCTGTCACGTCACTCGGAGATTTAGTTGGAAAACCCAAAGTAAGTGGTCAGCGTAGAGCGCCGGATAACTGTGATCCGAAACATTATGTAAAATGTTCCCAATAAAAGATTCAACTCAATCCACAAGAAAAGCAAGTCTCCACTCAGATCTGTCATCTGGTAACGGAAATATAGGGGTCTTTCAAGTTACTGGTAGCACAAAGGCTCTGGAAAAGCGAAATGGCTCCTCACCCGCCAAAAAAAATTTCAGCAAATTCTCCACTTCCAAATCCAAATGCCCCACTTCTTTCTGAGCCCCAGTGTGCCTAAACCACATATAGCTCCCACATGTTTGTCATTTTCGTGATGAGAGCCTGCCTAATTTACAAGTGCGTGTCTCCAGAAGCATGGGCTGGGCATAATGTACTGGTCACTACAACGGCAGTTTGCAATTTTTTACTCAGCAACATCCACTGCTGCCGGTTTCTGGAAAACACCCATGGAGTCAAAATCGTCACTGCATCTGTAGATAAATGCCCAAAGGGTTATAATTTCCAAAATAGGGTCACTTGAGGGGGGATTCTACAAACTTGTCTAGGAAAATCTGCACTCCAGGAGGCAAAAAGCGCTCCGTCCCTCCTGAGTCTCTCCATATGGCAAAGTAGTACTTTACAGCCACGTATGGGGTGTTTCTACATTCAGCAGAAATGGTGCAACAAATTCTGGTGCCATTTTTACCCATTTCCCAGTGTGATACGTGGGGCTAACACACAATCTTGATGGTAAAAATGTAAATTATTTTTTCTTCACTGCCCAAGGGTATAAAAGTTTGTGGCACACCTGTGGTGTCAATATAATCACTGCACCCCTAGATGAATTCAATGAGATGTTTAATTGGTAAAATGGGGTCACTTATGGGGGTTCTGCTGTTCTGGCTCTTCAGGGGCACTGTCAATGTAAAATCTGCACTGTAATATGGCGCTAATTCCATTCTGATCTTTGCACTGTGCCTCAGAAGTAGTTTTCGACCACATATGGGGTATCTGTGAACTCAGGAGAAATTGCACAACAAACTTTGGGGTCCATTTTCTCCTTTTGCCCTTGTCAAATTACAAAATTTGTAGCTAAAAAAGATTTTTGTGGGAAAAATGTGATTTTTTTTTTTTTTTTTATTTCCACGGCTCTACGTTATAAACGTCTGTGAAGCACCTGTGTGTTCAAGGTGCTCAATACACATCTAGATAGGTTCCCTAAGGGGTCTAATTTCCAAATTGGTGTCACTTGTTGGGAGTTTCCACTGTTCAGGCACATCAAGTGCACTCCAAACGCGGCAACCGCTAATTATTCAAGCATATTTTACTTTCAAAAAGTCAAATGGCGCTCCTTCCCTTCCGAGCCCTGTCGTGTGCCCAAACAGTAGATTTCCCCCACAAATGGGTATCGGCATGCTCAGGAGAAATTGCACAACAAAATGTATGATCCATTTTCTCCTGTTATCCTTGCAAAAGTAAACAAAAATTAGGTCTAAAGGAATTTTTTTGTGAAAGAAAAGTACCGTAAATGTTTATTTTTTTCCTTCCACATTCCAAAAATTCCTGTGAAGCACCTGAAGGGTTAATAAACTTTTTGAATGTGGTTTTGAGTACCTTGAGGGGTGCAGGTTTTAGAATGGTGTCACTTTTGGGCATTTTCTGCCAAATAGGCCTCTCAGTCACCTCAAGTGTGAGGTGGTCCCTAAAAAAAAATGGTTTTGCAAATTTTGTTGTAAAAATGAGAAACGCTTGTCAACTTTTAACCCTGATAACTTCCTAACAAAAAAATTGTGTTTCTAAAATTTTGCTCATGTAAAGTAGACGTGGGAAATGTTTTTTATTAACTATTTTGTGCGATATGACTCTCTGCTTTAAGAGCATAAAAATTAAAAGTTTGAAAATTGAGAAATTTTCTAAATTTTTGCCAAATTTCATTTTTTTATCACAAATAAACGCAAGTCATATCAAAGAAATTTTACCACTACTAACATAAAGTACAATATGTCACGAGAAAACATTCTCAGAATCACTGGGATCCATTAAAGCGTTCCAGAGTTATTACCTCATAAAGTGACAGTGGACAGAATTGTAAAAATTGGCCTGGTCATGCAGGTGAAAACAGGCTTCATCTCAAAGGGGTTAATGGAAATCTGTCACCAGTTTCATATTGCCCGAACCACAGGTAGCATGAAATCCTAAAAGGGTCCCGCTTTACTATGTATTAAAATTAACTAGGGATGGGAAAAATGGTCCTGCAGTGTTGCAGCTGGGTAGCTCTCCTCCAACTTTTACCTGTGTGGCTCAAATTGATTGATCGGTCTCTTATACTTAAACAGAGAGGGAACAGACAATCAAGCCAAGTAGAAGAAGAGATCTTGCTCCCAACAGACAGACACTTCTTCTCGTGCCCAGTAAAACATTTATGTATGTATATATTTATTAGGAACCCTGTTGGTATGCAAGAAGCATGAAACTTCAGACAGGTTCCCATTGAATTATGCATTTAACCTTTCAATAACTGAAATGGGTTTTCTGGACCAGTATTTCAACTATTGATGCATAAGAATTGGGCAGGTGCATTAAAATGTTACTGATTCCTTTTTTATCTATATGGTCCATATCTAACGAAGCATTGCCTTTGATAAACTCACTGAAGCGCCTTAGCTAATTCTCCTGGCTAATGACACTTTGAACTGTCAGCATGATCCTATACAGTTTGATCCTGTGGTAGAGAACAGATCTATAGGTTTTCTGTCCCGCCACTCTCCCTACTATAGGACACAGACATTGCATTGCCCCACCTGCACCTGCCAACTCTATGTTCAAGGAAACAGAGGACTTGGTCGCTCAGATTAGACTAATGTAAACTTTTTTTTGCATAGGGTGGCACAAAGGTGGCATTATAACTTATTGAGAAAGCGTCATTACTTTTTAAAGTGGCATTCAGGGGATAATTTTTTTTAAAGGGGAACTCAGGGGCCATTGTTTGGCATTATTACTGGTTAGGGGTTCATCACTCGCCTTGTCCTTGACACTGGCAACCCACGCCATGCTACAGTCTTGTTATATCTATTTTTAAGCTGTTTTTGTAGCAAAATGCTATTTATCTAATCACCAGGGCCGACTGGCCATCTGGCAATTCTGGCAAATTCCAGAAGGGCCTGTCTGGTCGTGGGCTGCCTTGTTTGCTACATTGTTAACAGAATTTATGTTCTCAAGATACCCATACTGTTAAGAGTTGTGATGAAGCACAAAGTCACTGACTCCATGATTAACCTCAGCAGGCCACGGGTGTCATTAGAAATATTAGTCTTGTACTAAATCTTGCTTTCTTCAATCTAGGGTAATATTAGTAATATATCTCATCTGGTACTTGGGGATTGGGACAGCATGGGCCTATGTGATTTCAAATGCCAGGGCTAAATATCAGTCCCAGTCTGTACCTGCTGATCACTGTGTTCTGTTGTGTTAGGGTCCAGGAGATTTTTGTCTGAGTCCTATAGGCCAGAATATGCCCTTTTGGAAAAAGGCGTGAAATGCACAAGTAATTAATTGAAGATCACGTTGCTTCATATAAAGCACAATGGGCATACTGTGATTGTAGGAAAAATAGCTCCTGAGGATGAAAACAATTTAAAGACTTTGTTTATAAAAAAAAAATAAAAAAAAATAAAAATAAACTAATCAAACTGCCTGGAGTTGGATCAAAACACTTCCGGTTTGTGGGAACTACGCATCAAAGAACCCTCCACAGCTGCCTTTAGTTTGAGAATGTCTAAAAGCAGCCGCGGGGACTCAATCATATTATTCGAGCATACAGTCATGGCCAAAAGTTTTGAGAATGACACAATTATTATATTTTCACATGATCTGCTGCCCTCTGGTTTTTATGTGTGTTTGACAGATGTTTTTATCACAGACAGAAATATAATTGCAAACATATGAGTAACAAAATCTTATATTGACAGTTAGAATGAGTTAATGCAGCAAGTCAATATTTGCAGTGTTGACCCTTCTTCTTCGGGACCTCTGCAATTCTCCCTGGCATGCTCTCAATCAACTTCTGGAGCAAATCCTGACTGATAGCAGTCCATTCTTGCACAATCAATGCTTTCATTTTGTCAGAATTTTTAGGTTTTTGTTTATCCACCCGTCTCTTGATGATTGACCACAAGTTCTCAATGGGATTAAGATCTAGGGAGTTTCCAGGCCATGGACCCAAAATCTCTATGTTTTGTTCCCTGAGCCATTTAGTTATCACCTTTGCTTTATGGCAAGGTGCTCCATCATGCTGGAAAAGGCATTGTTGATCGCCAAACTGCTCTTGGAGGGTTGGGAGAAGTTGCTCTTGGAGGACATTCTGGTACCATTCTATATTCATGGCTGTGTTTTTAGGCAAGACTGTGAGAGAGCCGATTCCCTTGGCTGAGAAGCAACCCCACACATGAATGGTTTCAGGATGCTTAACAGTTGGCATGAGACAAGACTGGTGGTAGCGCTCACCTTGTCTTCTCCGAATGAGGCGTTTTCCTGATGTCCCAAACAATCGAAAAGGGGATTCATCAGAGAAAATAACTTTACCCCAGTCCTCAGCAGTCCACTGCCTGTACCATTTGCAGAATATCAGTCTGTCCATGATGTTTTTTCTGGAGAGAAGTGGCTTCTTTGCTGCCCTCCTTGAGACCAGGCCTTGCTCCAAGCGTCTCCGCCTCACAGTGCGTGCAGATGCACTCACACCTGGCTGCTGCCATTCCTGAGCAAGGTCTGCACTGCTGGTAGCCCGATCCTGCAGCTGAAACACTTTTAAGAGACGGTCCTGGCGCTTGCTGGTCTTTCTTGGGCGCCCTGGAGCCTTTTTGGCAACAATGGAACCTCTCTCCTTGAAGTTCTTGATGATGCGATAGATTGTTGACTGAGGTGCAATCTTTCTAGCTGCGATTCACTTCCCTGTTATTCCATTTTTGTGCATTGCAGTGATGACTGCACGTGTTTCTTTAGAGATAACCATGGTTAACAGAAGAGAAACAATGATGCCAAGCACCAGCCTCCTTTTAAAGTGTCCAGTGGTGTCATTCTTACTTAATCATGACAGATTGATCTCCAGCCATGTCCTCATCAACACCCACACCTGTGTTAATGGAGCAATCACTGAAAAGAGGTTAGCTGGTCCTTTTAAGGCAGGGCTGCAATGATGTTGAAATGTATTTTGGGGGATAAAGTTCATTTTCTAGCCAAATATTGACTTTGCAAGTAATTGCTGTTAAGCTGATCACTCTTTATAACATTCTGGAGTATATGCAAATTGCCATTAGAAAAAGTGAAGCAGTAGACTTTGTAAAAATTAATATTTGTGTCATTCTCAAAACTTTTGTCCATGACTGTAGATACTCGGATATCACCCGAGCTTGCTCGGATAACACTTTATTCGAGCATGTTCGCTCATCATTAGTAACTACTGTTATAATAATAGAGTCAGCGTCTAGTCAAAAAGATCGTGGCAGCATTAGGTACTCTTTGACCCTAAATGCTTGCTCGGGATGATTTGATACTAATGACACTTGTGACTGTGTTTTCTCTTCAAATGTATAAGACTTCCTAACAAAAAACAACATGTTCTGTTTGCAGAGTTGATGATTTGCTTTTTGTCAAAAGCGAGTACAAGAATAGAAGGTTTTATTGAAGTAAATTGATTGACACAATTAAGAGAATAGTCTTGCTTTAAAGGTTTGTCTTCCTGCAAGTCTAATTATTTTATTTTCATGAAATGGACTCTATAACATTTTGTGCAGGTCATGATCAATCAAATCATCAATTCTATTGACTACTTTGACTTGGAATTCGTTATATTTTTATCGGTTTGGTATCTGTCTAGACTGTTTTTATTTGTAAGATGCACTACTCATATATAACTAATTACAAGATCCATATTTTATCAGTGTTGTATTGAGTCTTGTTTTATGGGAATCTATAGACTGTGTGTTAGAGAATGTTTTAAGCACAGACAAATGCAGAATAGAAGTAGTGTGAGAACAAATACATGTTTAGTAATAACCCGTCAAGGCTGTTTGGGTGCACATACATACCTGGGGTTCATGTCTTAGTGATCCATTAATTAGGAGCTGCTTAGTTAGACTATAAGAGCCTTCATCTTTGTATGTGCATGGACAGCTGGGAAAACCATAAGGTGCAAACACACGTAATAGAAGTGCACATGTATTTTGTGGTTGAGCTTCTGTTGAATTCATTGGCAAACTAACTCACCATTAACACTGAGTTTGGGGCTTATATCAATACTAAAGGGTCTATCCCATGAAAAATTATATTTACAGTTAAAGAACATGTGGAATGAAAGGAGTTGTCCCTTATACGTTAGCTAGCCCTTATCCATAGGTGAGTCGCCCTCCAGAGCAATGGGAACTCGGATCTGAGCCTATAGACTACTATGGGGTATGTCACGGCAACACAGCTCAGTCCGTGGCTCTGGTGCTCACCCTTTAATGTGGGATATTTACAGGTGAATTGAATATTGGAATGGGGATTCGTGGCGCCACCTGTGGTACCTGGTCAGGGTGACCAGCACTGCTATGCAGATCCACTGAAGGGTTAATATTGTGCAGCAAGATGTTAGGCCTTCCACAGGTAAGGCTGAGTCCTTCAGGGCAGATAGATGTGTAGGGATGCAGGACAGACGGGGACCCGGCAGTTAGGGGTAATAAGGTAGACACACACATAAGTCACTTTGGTACCTTTACTGAAGATGTTGCAGGCACTCCCCGGAGCACTGTAGGGTGAAGGGTGCACATCCAGATTCTCCCACTGAGTAGGTGTGTGGCCTCCTGTTCTCTGCCTTTTTGTACTGAAGTCCTGGCCTGCGTGTAGCTGGGCCTAACTTGGTCTTTGTCTTGTACCTGGCTGACCTTGTGATTGGACCTTCTCTCTGAAAGGACAGGGTCTTTTATGGCGGATCCTGCCAGACTACGTCCTCCTGATCCTGCTACGTATCAGCTCTGTGGTACTCCTGGGACTTGTAGTCCTCCAGGAACTCCGGTGTTCTCCTAATGGGTCGTGGAGATCCCTATAGACTCTGACCCCGGTGTCCGGTCAATACTTGCTGAGGTAAGCTGTAAAGGCTTTTCTGCCTCATTCACTTTCCACTCGCCTTCGGCCTACCCGGGCCCTCACATGATCACACACTGGCAGTTGGTGGGCTGCCTCTTCACCGCTCTCTAAGCATCGGCACGCTTTCTCACTGAGCTGCACTCACTTGTTTCAGCTCTGACTAGGCTGGAGTGGTTTCCGTTCCACTTTTACTAGCCTCCACTCTGTTGAACTGAACTGCAGGCTGCAATCTCCTCAGCTACCAACTGAGCTCTCCTCAGAACTAACTCTCTTCTGCACTCTCTGAGGAGACTAAACTTGACTGGCTTGTTCTTTCTGTGTTCACCCTCCTTTATATGTCTAAACAGCTCCCTCTGGTGGTCTTAGGGATGAGTAAAGGTGTGTGAGTGTATATAATGACCTCTAGTGGTGTATTCCTTCAGTGCACCCTTCTGGGAGATATGAATCCAGTCGCAGCTGGGCTCCACATAGGCTATTTGCACATGTTGCGGACTGTTAGCATTTTTGCCGCTTTTTTCCGCCGCGAAAACGCTTACACAACGGAACAAATTACATTCTATGGCATTCCGCATAGCTATGCTAATGCGTATTTTTCCGCGGCGGAATCGCATAGCGGAAAAATAAGCAGCATGTTCATTCTTTTTGCAGAATTGCAATGATTCCGCACACATAGGAATGCATTGAACCGTGTACTTTCCGCATGTGGCTATTCCCACCATGCGCAAAGTGAGCGGTTCATGTGCGGATGGTACCCAGAGTCTGGAGGAGAGGAGACTCTCCTCCAGGCCCTGGGTACCATATCCCTGTGAAAAAAATAATTTAAAAAAAAATTATATTCTCACCTTCTGGCGTCCCCCACAGCCTTCCCGGTCCTTACCGATGCTCCCGGCAACTCACATTCCCAGTGATACCTTGCACGAATTACCTCGTAGCATGATGCTACATCATCTGGGGTCATTGTCTCAAGGTATCACTGGGAACGGGAGTTGCCGGGAGCATCGGTAAGGACAGGGAAGTCTGCAGGGGATGCCAGAAGGTGAGAATATCATGATTTTTTTTTATTATTATTTTTAACATTAGATCTTTTTACTATTGATGCGGCATAGGCAGCATCAATAGTAAAAAGTTGGTCACACTTGTCAAACACTATGTTTGACTAGTGTGACCAACCTGTCAATCAGTTTTCTAAATATACTTGCAAAACGCTAGTGTTTTGCGGGAATACGCATGTCAATTCCGCATGCGTATTTCCCGAGGCAGGGAGTTGCGGGAATGCTGTGGAAATTTCCGCAGCAATTCCAAACGTGTGCACATAGCCATAAAGTGCTGTTCTCTGCTATTTGCAACATTCTTACAGACAATAAATGGAGTATACGGTATTCTGCAAAAGTATTCACCCCCTTGGCTTTTAACCTATTTTGTTACATTGCAACCTGTGTTTAAATATTTTTGTAATTTGATTTGTGTGTGAGGCATCAGCACTAAATAGTCTTAGTTGGTGAAGTGAGAAAAATATAGGCATACATTAAATGTATGCTATCAAATAACTAAAAATTGGCAAGTGCATATGTATTCACCTCTTTAGCGATGAAGCCTCTAAAAATTTCTTGTGCAAGCAATTACGTTCATACGACACATGCTTAGTGAAAGGAAGTCCACCTGTGTGCAATCTAAGTGTCATATGGTCTGTCAGTCTATACACACACCTTTACTGAAAGGCCACAGAGGCTGCAACACAATAAACCAAACACTACATAGAGGTGGCCGTAATGGAAGAGTGAGCAGAAAAAAATGCCTTGCCTTACACACCAAAAATTGTAAAGCTTGTTTTGAGTTTGCCAAAAGACATGTCGGAGACTCCCCAAATGTATGGAGGAAGGTTCTGTTGTCAGATGAGACTAAAGTTAAACTTTTTGGCCACAAGGTAAACTCTATTTCTGGCGTAAAACCAACATAGCTCATCAGTCCAAGAACACCATCCCCATTGTGAAACATGATGGTGGCAGCATCATGCTGTGGGATTGTTTTTTGGCAGCATGACTTAAGCGTTAACCCCTCTCCGGGATTGTAACTACTACGCACTCTCTGCCAGGAACTAGAGGCTTGGCTATATGGAAATGAGCTTTACACTATAAAAGATCAAATCTCTCATTGCAGGAGAATGACAACAGAAAAATCCAGTCAACCTTGCTTTTTTCTTGCTAATCAAGTAAAGCAATTTAATAACACTCCTTTCTTTTCTCTTTTTCACAGGTTGCACTTGTACAGTGGACAGAAAGTGTTGGTCTCTCTCTTGTTAACAGAGATCTGACATCCATGCAACTTAAAACTCCCAGTGGACAGATTCTTACCTTCTTCATTCTCCAGATCTTTCCCTTTACTTCTGAAAGCAAACGGATGGGCATCATAGTCAGAGTAAGTGTGTGTATATATATATATATATATATATATATATATATATATATATATAATCTGTAAAACACATTCTCACATTTTAACTACATTTTATAGTTTATGTTAACACATTTTTTTATGTAGAACAATTCTTACCTTGTACAAATCCTGAGTTATGTATGACAGGCCAGAGCTGTATCCATAATTCTGTTTCAAAACTGAGTCAGTGTCTACAAAAAAAAAGTTGCTGTGATGGTCTTAACCACATATGTTGTATACTAATATGATATAGGACAATTGAAATGTCTTACTGCTGGAACTTTCGAATACAGCTATGTGCAAAAAGGATTTGTATAAGCCTACACCCGCAAAAGATTTGTGTTTAGTTCTCCAAGATATTTGGAAAACCTCCCTGCTGAGTTCCTTCCGATACTGTGTGCAAGTGTACGTAGAATTGATGCTGATTTGAAGGCAGAACGACGGTCGCAGCAAATATTGATTTTGATCTGTGTTTCTCTTTTGTTCGTTCATTTTTCATTTTGTTAATTGATAAAAAAAAACTAACACTTTTGTTTTTGAAAACATTCTTACTTTGCAGTATTTTTCCACACCTGCCTAAAACCTTTTCACAAATCTACATATGTAAAAGTGAATATATGCTTTTAAATGGGTCACATTGCTTGTCAACAGGATGTAGGATAAGTGCTTGATCGTTGCTGGTCCATCATTTGGGGCAGTGGGTGAGTTTGTGGAATACCCTTTCCATTTTAAGTCTAAGGGATTGATGGAGATAGTCAATGCTGTACTTGGCTATTACAGCTAGTCCTATAGACATAAAATGGAGAGAGTATTGCACATGTGTAGTGTAGATAGTTAAGTTGTAATCTCGACACAAGTTCTTTAATTTTTGTGAATTGAGCAAAAGGAAAGATGTTGTCGAGTTTAGCACCTTGTTCTTATTTATCCATATAATATTTTGTTATGTGTTTGTTTTACAGGAGGAATCATCTGGAGAAATCACATTCTATATGAAAGGTGCTGATGTTGCCATGGCTAGCATTGTACAATATAATGACTGGTTAGAAGAAGAGGTAGGATCCACAAAAAAAAGTTACTTGGTGTGAAAGTTAAAGGGGACATCTGCCCTTGCTGACTTCCGCAGCGCAGGTGAGGGGTGCTGATGATACAATAACCCCACACACATGCTGAGTTTGGCTGCATTATCGTGTCTTGTCCATTAGAAAAGGACATATTGATGATGCCTGCTCAACATGCGCTCTTCTGCGCAGTTATATAGGTTCGTAATGTCATTAGCACAGCTCATCTCCGGTGTGGAAGTGAGCACCACTAGATAACCCCTATAAGAAGTCTCTATCCATATGTGTACTACAATAAATATAATACTGTGTTTTGAAAAGTGCATAATAATGCACAGAGTGCTGTCTTTTTCTGCAGTTTTCAAATTTCATTCATTTAAGAATAAACACTGTGTTTAATTCAAGGGTTTTAGATATTGTATTGTTGCGTTCTCATCTAACGGTGAAATGTCGCTTCGTAATTCAAAGCTGAAGTCTCAGTGTTCACCCTTTTGCGTCAGCTAGTGCTTTTTTTGCACTTTTGTTTTTTTCCTACCCTTCTTCCAAGTGTCATGTCTTTTTTTCTTTTTAATATCTAAGTGCAGTGAAATCATAAAAAAAATTATACAATGTGTAGTTCTTATGGATTTCACAATCATAATAACCTTTTAAGAGGATTCTCTAGTTCAGCACGATTACGTTGATGCCAATTTTGCATACTTTTTTTATTTTATATTTTAATAGATAGACTTTTTACAAAAGTGGCAATAATGTATTTTTTCATTTTTTCCCATTTTGTTGTATTGGGAAAAGGTGGATTGAACATTCACATATTTTTTTATATATTTAAATATATATATATATATATATATATATATATATATATAATATATATTTAACCCCTTCACAACCAGCCTATTTTCACCTTCCTCACCAGGCCAATTTTTTAAAATTCCGACCAGTGTCACTTTGAGGTTATACTGTAACTCTGGAACGCTTCAACATATCCTAGTGATTCTGAAATAGTTTTTTCGTGACATGTTGTGCTTCATGTTAGTGGTAAGTTTGGTCAATATGATTTAGGTTTATTTGTGGAAATATTGAAAATATGACAAAAAAATTTAGAATTTTACGCTTTTCAAACTTTCACTTTTTATGCCCTTAAACCAGATAGTTATATCACACAAAACAGTGATAAATAAGATTTACCACATATCTATTTCATATCGGCATCATTTTTAGAACGTAACTTTTTTGTTAGGAAGTTACAGGGTTAAAAGCTTATCAGCAATTTCTCATTTTTCCAACAAAATTTACAAAACTAATTTTTTAGGAACCACATCCCATTTGAAGTGACTTTGAGGGGCTTTTGTGACAGAAAATGGCCAAATGTGACACTATTTTAAAAGCTGCACCCCTCAAAGTGCTCAGAACCACATTCAAGTAGTTTATTAATCCTTTAGGAGCTTCATCGGAATTAAAGCAACGTGGAAGGAAAAAATTAAAATTTCACTTTTTCCCACAAAAATATTGCTTTAGCCCCACATTTTGCATTTTCAAAAGGGTAACAAGAGAAAATGGACCTTACGATTTGCTGTTCAGTTTCTCCTGAGTACACCGATACCGCATATGTGGTGGAAAACTACTGTTTGGGCGCTGCAAGGCTTTTAATGGAAGGAACACTACTCAACCTTTGGAGCTCAAAATTGGCTGGAATAGATAGCGGATGCCATGTCGCGTTTGCAGAGCTCCTGATGTGCCTAAACAATGGAAACCTTCTGCAAGTGACCCCACTTTGGAACTGTACCCCTCAAGAAATTAATCTAGTGTTTTGGTGATCAACTTGAACACGCAGGTGCTTGAACGAATTTTATAATTTTAAGCAGTGAAAGTAAAAAATTTTTTTTTTTCCACAAAAATGTTGATTTAGCCCCAAATTTTTCATTTTCATAAGGGTAACAGGAGAAAATTGACCATATAATTTGTTGTGCAATTTCTCCTGATTACACCGATACCCCATATGTGGGGGGGGACTACTGTTTGAGTGCACTGCAGGGCTTGGAAGACTTTTGAAGAGCAAAATTGCCTGGAATAGATAGCGAATGCCATGTCGCATTTGAACAGCCCCTGATGTGCCTAAACAGTGGAAACCCCCACTAAGAACCCCATTTTGGAAACTACACCATTAAGACACTTATGTAGAAGAGGTGTGGTGAGCGCATTGAACCCACAGGTGCTTCAATTTTATAACGTTGAGTCGTAAAAATGAAAATATATATTTTTACTGCAAAAATATTGCTTCAGCCCCAAATTTTCCACAAGGGTAACAAGAGAAAATGGACCACAACTACTGTATTTGCACAATTTAATTCTCGACCGCAATTTTGGTTATAATAGATGGCATACACCATGTCACATTCGAAGAGCCCCTGACATACCACAATAGCAGAAACTCCCACAAGTGACCCCATTTTGGAAACTACACTTCTTGAAGAATTCATTTAAGGGTGTAGTGAGAATTTTTAACCCTCAAGTGAATCACAGAATTGTATAACATTGGGCTGAGTTAATGGAAAATGTCCATCGTTTCCACTGAAATGTTGCTTTGGCCCCAAGTTTCCAATTTTCAAAATGGATAATAAGAGAAAATAGACTGTACAATTTGTTGTTCAATTTTCCTGAGTGCACCAATACCCAATATGTGGTCAAAAACTACTTTTCAGGCACAGTGTAAAGCTCAGAAGGGAAGAAGTACCATACTGGAGTTCAGATTTTGCTAGAATGGTTTGAGGGTGCCATGTCACTTTGGCAGAGCCCCTGAGGTGCCTGAACAGTAGAACCCCCCCCCATAATTGATCCCATTTTACAAACTACATCTCTCAATTAATTCATCTAATAGTGCAGTGATGATATTGGCAAGACAGGTGTGTCACAGAATTTGATACCATTGGGGAGTGAAGAAAAAATGATTACATTTTTACCACAAGAAAATAGTTTCAGTCCTAGATTTTACATTTTCATGCAAGAAAATGGGTAAAAATGGCTCCAAAATTTGTCACACAATTTCTGCTGAACGTGAGAAACCCCATATGTGGCTGTACAGTACTGCTTAGCCACATGGTGAGACTTGGGAGGAACGGAGCATGATTTGACTCTTGGGGAACATATCAACATAGACTAGTTTGTGGACTCCATATACAGAGCCCCTAAATGCCAGAAGAGCAGAATTCCCTCCTCAAGTTACCCCATTTTTGAAATTACACCCCTCTGGAAATTTATCTGCAGCTGCAATGATAATTTTGACACCATGGGTGTTTTAAACAAACAAGCAACAGTGGATGTTGCTGAGTGAAATTTATGAATCTGCAATTGTAGTGACCAAGTACGTTGTGGTGCCCATATATTGTGCCCAACTTCTGCTTTCTGGAGACACACACCCCGTAAATGAAGCGGCCTCTCATCGCTGCAGAAATGCGAAACATATGGGTACTAACTGCAGTTTAGGCACACTGTGTGGCTCAGAAGGCGGGCATTTGGATTTGGGAGCACAGAATGCGCTGGAGTTCTTTTGAGGGGCGAGGAGCCATCACGCTTTTCCAGAGCCTTTTTGCTACCAGTAAAGTGGAAGCACCCTATATTTCCATTGAAAGATGACGGACCTGAGTTGGGGCCTTTTGTGGATTGAGTTGAAACTTTTATTGTGAACATTTTACATAACATTTTGGATTACATTTATCCGGCGCTCTACGCTGAGCACTTATATCGGGGTTTCCATCTAAATCTCCGAGTGACATAATTCAGATGAAACCCCCAAGGGATCCATTCACTATAATGTGACAGAAGAGTTACTCTGGACTCCGTCTGGCCTCTGTTCAGTGGTGTCCTTCCTTTCAGAAGTGCATAAAACTGTGGCCGATGGCACTTTTATGCACTCTTACAACGACGGGCACCGCCGGATTATAGGCCAAACGGCGTCTATAGTGACTTCATCTGGCCTCATTATAGGGAATCTTCCACCGGGGTTTCCTTCTGAATCATGTCTTTCAGAGATTTATACGGAAACTCCGGTTCAAACGCAGAGTGCAGGATAAATGTGCGCCTAGCCCTACTGTGATCTTTGGGGGGGCAGAATGAACAAACCAGCAGCAGGTCAGCAATTGGCTTTATTTTTTATGCCATTCTTCATGTGGTATAATATTCTTCAGGTCGTGCAATTACAGCAATACCAGATTTATATAGTTTTTTTATGTTTGGCTGTGATCGATCACACATTAATAGATTATTTTTTTGTTAAAACTTTTTTGCATCGCCATATTTTGAGGGAAAGTTTTTCTATATTTCTGCCTACAGAGTCATGTGAGGGCTTGTGTTTTGCATGATGAGTTCAAGTTTTTACTGGTACATTTTTCGGACCATGACATATTTTGTTTGCTTTCTATTCCGACTTTTGGGAGGCAGAATGAACAAAAACTAGCAATTCTGGAGTAGTTTTTTTATGCTGTTCACCATATGGTAAAGTGGTAAGGCAGCTTCACTTTTTGGATCAGTGCAATTACAGTGATACCACATTTATATAGCTTTATTTTTTGCCAGTTTTACACAATAAAAACTATTTTATGGAAATAATACCGTATATACTCATGTATAAGCCAACCCGTGTATAAGCCGACCCCCCTAATTTTGCCACAAAAAACTGGGAAAACTTATTGACTCATGTATAAGCCTAGGGTGGAAAATGATTATGCCCCCATATGCTACATAGATTATACCCCCATATGATGCTCACAGATTATTGCCCCCATATGCTGCACAGATTATGCCCCATATGCTGCACAGATTATGCCCCCATATGCTGCACAGATTATGCCCCCATATGCTGCACAGATTATTCCCCCATATGCTCCACAGATTATGCCCATGTGCTCCACAGATTATGCCCCATATGCTCCACAGATTATGCCCCATATGCTCCACAGATTATGCCCCATAGTATAGGTCCCTTATGCTGCCGCGCTGCTGCAAAAGAAAAAAAAAATGACATACTCACCTCTCGTCGCTTGTGGCCAGGTGCCTGTGTCCTGAGCAGGCGGTGACACCGGCACGCTATGGGGGACAGGTGCCGGTGTCACCACTCGCTCAGCTCCCCGGCACCAGAGATATTTACCTGTCACCGGAACGGTCCACCGCTGCGCTGCTCCCTCTTCCGGGTCCTCGGTACCATGTGACCTCTGCAGGAAGGAGCCGGAGATCGTGGGAGAAGCAGGGGGGCTACAGAGACGCGCCGGTGAAGGGGTAAGTATGATCCGACACCCCCGCTCCCCCACCGACCCCCCAGTATATGACTCACGTATAAGCCGAGAGGGGTACTTTCAGCCCTAAAAAATGGGCTGAAAATCTCAGCTTATACGCGAGTATATACGGTAATTGTTTTTGCATCACTTTAATCTGAGAGCTATAACTTTTTTATTTCTCTCAGCTGTATTGCGGCTTATTTTTTGTGGGACAAGTTTCCGGTTTCAGCAATACCATTTTTATTTCCATTTGACTTTTTGATCGCGTGTTATTCCACTTTTTTCCAGCAGTATGATGAAAAAACATAGTTTTTTGCGGCTTTTTTATTTTTACGGTGTTCACTGAAGAGGTTAACTAGTGTTACAGTTTTATAGGTCGGGTCATTCCAGATGCGGCGATACTAAATATGTGTACTTCTTTTTTTTTTTGTTTTACATACCGTATTTTTCGCACTTTTTTTTCCCCCAAATTCTATTATAAGAAGCGCCAGCATTTTATTAAAATAAGTTTTTTTTCCTATTTTTCTCCTCAAAATTTGGGGTGCGTCTTATAATCCGGAACGTCTTATAATCTGAAAAATACGGTAAATATATATGCATTTATAAGTGTAATAGCTTTCTTTGTTTATTTATTTTATGATAGTTTTTTAAAATGTTAACAATGTTTTTTTCCTTTTTTTGTTTTTACTTAGTTTTTCTAAGCCACTTTAACTTTTGTTAATCCGATCACTGTTCTATTGCAATGTAATGTATTATAACTGTCAATATTACACTGACAGCAGCCTCTTAGACCAGGCTCATGGCTTGGTCTAACAGGCATGCCGTAGCTGGCTGACATTGTGCTTCCTTGACAATGATCGGGCCCTCTTGATAACGCAGGGGCATCGATTGGACAGGAGAGGGAGAACCGTCTCTTGCCTCTCAAATGCTGCCATCAATAGCAGCATTTAGGGGGATTAAACAGGTTGGGGTGGTGTGGGCACCACTCCTGGCTGTGGCAGCCGGGTCACAGCTGGCATATAAGCCGAGCTCCCGTGCACAATTCCCGTACCCATCATACGTCAAAGGTCAGGAGCCCCTGTTCGACCATGACTTATGGGTACATCAAAGGTCATGAAGGGGTTAAAAAAAATATTTTTTTATTTTGTCTTAAGGTATTTGAACCTGCAACTATTTGATCACTTGCAGGACATGCAATATTTTAGTATATGACCATGAATAAGGCTTACTGCCGAAATACGTGGGTCCATCCCTCAACCTATTTTATCTTGCTGACCAAACTAGTCAGTTACTGCTCATGCATGTTTTTAATGGTGAAACAAAAAATCAAGTTTTATACATTTACCTTCAATTTGCCTCTTCAGAGAGGAAGAGGACTAGAACTGTAATGCCATCTATTGGAAGTAGCAATCCTAATAGTCAATATCAACCCTTTAACGAGCCTTGCAATATGACTTAGGATAAAAGTCAAATCAGAATCTCAGTTTGCAGACACGGTGTTATGGGGTACAGCCCTCGTCCGTGCAAAGTATGAGATCTGATATGGCTAGATGAGAGGCTTAAGACTGAGTTCTAAGGGGCAACGTTTCTCCTTGTGAAGAGTGACAAGCCAGGCCTGGCACGTCAGAGTGAGGAGACTTATACAGTGGGGGAAATACGTATTTGATCCCTTGCTGATTTTGTAAGTTTGCCCCCTGACAAAGACATGAACAGTCTATAATTTTAAGGGTAGGTTAATTTTAACATTGAGAGATAGAATATCAAAAATAAAATCCAGAAAATCACATTGTATAAATTATATAAATTTATTTGCATTTTGCAGTGAGAAATTTGATCCCCCGATCCCCTACCAACCATCAAGAGTTCTGGCTCCTACAGACCAGTTAGACGCTCCTAATCAACTCATTACCTGCATTAAAGACAGCTGTCTTACATAGTCATCTTTATAAAAGACCAAAGCGCTTTATAAGAATGTCAGGGACAAGATCATAGATCTGCACAAAGCTGGAATGGGCTACAAAACCATAAGTAAGACGCTGAGTGAGAAGGAGACAACTGTTGGTGCAATAGTAAGAAAATGGAAGAAATACAAAACGACTGTCAATTGACATCGATCTGGGGCACCATGCAAAATCTCACCTTGTGGGGTATCCTTGATCATGAGGAAGGTGAGAGATCAACCTAAAACTACATGGGGAACTTGTTAATGATGTCAAGGCAGCTGAGACCACAGTCACTAAGAAAACCATTGGTAACATACTACGCCATAAAGATTTAAAATCCTGCAGTGTCCGCATGGTCCCCTTGCTCAAGAAGGCACATGTGCATGTTCGTCTGAAGTTTGCCAATGAACACCTGGATGATCCTGTGAGTAGGGTTGAGCATTCCAATACCGAAACCCGGTTCCGATACCTGAAATCCAATGTAAGTCTATGGGAACAAAATATCGGAATATTTTTACTTCCGATATTTTGTTCCCATAGACTTACATTGGATTTCAGGTATCTGAACCGGGTTTCGGTATCGGAATGCTCAACCCTACCTGTGAGTGATTGGGAGAAGGTGCTGTGGTCAGATGAGACAAAAATTTAGCTCTTTGGCATTAACTTAAATTGCAATGTTTGGAGGAAGAGAAATGCTGCCTCTGACCTAAAGAACACCATCCCTACTGTCAAGAATGGAGGTGGAAACATTATGTTTTGGGGTGTTTCTCTGTTAAGGGCACAGGACTACTTTACCACATCAATGGGAGAACAAATTGAGCTATGTACCGTAAAATCTTTAGTGACAACCTCCTTCCCTCCGCCAGGACATTAAAAATGGGTAATGGCTGTGTCTTCCAGCAAGACAATGACTCAAAACATACAGCCAAGGCAACAAGGGAGTGGCTCAAAAAGAAGCACATTAAGGTCATGGCGTGGCCTAGCCAGTCTACAGACCTTAATCCCATAGAAAACTTATGGAGGGAGTTGAAGCTCCAAGTTGCCATGCGACAGCCTCAAATCTTAATGATTTAGAGATGATCTTCAAAGAGGAGTGGACCAAAATTCCTCCTGCTATGTGCGCAAACCTCATCATCAACTACAAAAAAGTCTGACTACAGTGCTTGCCAACAAGTGTTTTGCCACCAAGTATTATGTCTTGTTTACCAGAGGGATTAAAAACTTATTTCTCACTGCAGAATACAAATAAATTTATATAATTTATATAATGTGATTTTCTGGATTTTATTCTTGATATTCTATGTTAAAATTAACCTACCCATAAAATTATAGACTGTTAATGTCTTTGTCAGTGGTCAAACTAGTTGTCTCCTTCTCACTCAGCGTCTTACTTATGGTTTTGTAGCCCATTCCAGCTTTGTGCAAATCTATGATCTTGTCCCTGACATCCTTATAAAGCGCTTTGGTCTTTTATAAAGATGACTATGTAAGACAGCTGTCTTTAATGCAGGTAATGAGTTGATTAGGAGCGTCTAACTGGTCTGTAGGAGCCAGAACTCTTGATGGTTGGTAGGGGATCAAATTTCTCACTGCAAAATGCAAATAAATTTATATAATTTATACAATGTGATTTTCTGGATTTAATTTTTGATATTCTATCTCTCAATGTTAAAATTAGCCTAACCCTAAAATTATAGACTGTTCATATCTTTGTCAGAGGGCAAACTTACAAAATCAGCAAGGGATCAAATACTTATTTCCCCCACTGTATATGCCATGCATGCTACTCTGGGAAATTAAATATTCAAATTGTCTCTTCGGAAAGAAAGAGGACTAGAACTCTATTGCCATCTATTGGAAGTAGCAAACCTAAAAATCAATATGGATCCTTTAACGAGCCTTGCAGTATAACTTGGGATAAAAGTCAAATCAGAAACTCAATTAGCAGTCACAGTGTTATGGGGTATAGCCCCTCATCAGTGCAAAGTATGAGATCAGATAAAGGGTTGATATTGACTTTTAGGATTGCTACTTCCTACGGTGGCTTTAGAGTTCTAGTCCTCTTCCTCACTGAAACAGCAATTTTCATATTTAATTTCCCAGAGGAGCATGCATGGCTTATAAGTCTCCTCACTCTGACATGTCAAGCCTGGCTTGTCACTCTCCACAAGGAGAAACGTTACTGCCTGGAACGCATACATTTACAAGGAATGTTGTCTCACTGCTGGTTTCCTCCTCCTTTGTATATTTTAGTATTGTGGTATAAAATAACAGTCACGATCACCGATGAAGCCCTCTGCAGAAGGCCAGTACTCCGGTAACAGCAGAGCTGTAGAGCAAAGTGCCCTCCAATGGGCAGGGCAGTGAGATAGATATTTGTATCTTAGACATGCATAGCTGAGATGGTGATCTTCCTTTCATGGTGAATGTGAATGCAGCATATTTGTTTAAAAAAAATTCTGCAACTGTTCAATTAATCTGAGAGCAGTTTGCAGAAATCAATGAGCTTTCTATTACCCAAACAACCCCTGTATATAAGTGGAACATGCTTAAAGTGGCAGAAATTTCTAAACCAAATCTGCCATGTGTGAATAAACCAGGAATGTGGTAGCAAACACTCGACCTTGAAGGCTTGATTGGATTTACTTCAGCCATAAGATATTGCTCACTGTTCTAGAGAGCTCCACTGCCATAGTCATGTGTCTTGTACTTATTTGTATAGAGCTTCCGGTAGACCTTAGCTATTTAACCACTGTATTTACAGATGTCTAGATATGTAAAATCTCTTCTCGCAGGCTTTGTTTCCTATGTAATCATCTTAATCTAAGGCTCTGTTCTGACAATAAAGTAATAGACTGATCACCATGCATATGTTGATGACGGTATTGGCAATATGAATCAATAGATGCTGCAGGCCAGCTTCACTTAATCAGAGGCATGATTAAATTAAACTCCCTGAAGACCTAACAAAATGTCATAAAAATTACTTTTGGCGATAATGATACATAATTAATTGTAAGAAAAAAAAATTTGGTTTGATTTATTTAGCAATATAAGGTCAAATCAATAGACCTCTTTCCCCAATGACATTTATTAAGCTTATGTTTTAGAAGCCAATTGACAGATGATTATTTAGAATAATTATATAAACTTTAATGATAATATGCGATATTCAATCCATAATGTCCAAACTGTATAATATTTATTGGGAAGTGGATGATTTTTTTCTATTTGTTTTAATTTTAACCAGAATAAAAGGTTAATTCCATATTTATTAATACTACATTGTGATATATACATATATAACAGTATTAATTACAGTACTTACTATATTTCTAAGATATTTCCTGGTTCCGTTTATTAAGGTGGCGGAATAGTAAATAATGTAGTAATGTGGTGACTTACTCGAGAATTATCATACCTGTTGATTTCCTCTTGTTAGAAGCACATTGTTCACCATTGTAGTCTGAACATACAGTTTCTTTGAATCTGGTTAATTACCTGGAATCTTAGGGAAATGCTAATGTGACTGGAGTATAATATATGGGACATATACAGTAAATAACCCTATATATTCAGTGTTGATTGATATGGCTCATTTCCTTTTGAAGGATCAGTGATGTCATCACACCGGTTCAGTGATGTCACTTGATAGGAGATACAGACTAGTGAATCACTTTCAAAACCAAACTCCTATAACGGTGGCTATAAAAGTAAGACAGGTTGATGATTGACAAACCATTCACCCTAGAAATCAAACAAAGTCAGCCTCATTTCATATTATGAATGTTTGTTACGGTTGAAATGGTCTGTTTTTATTAGCTAATGTCTCACTTGTAGGGGAACCTTTAAATCAGTTTCTTCTACCAAAAGATTTAAATAGACCTTGTTGTCTACATGAAGCAGAGGCTAGTGGGCGCTTCTCAGCTGTCTGAGCTCCTGGGTTCTAACAGGTGGCATGTTTGGCATGTTCGATCTTTTTCTGCACATTTGACCTGCTCCGCTGTGCCACCCACCAGCACTTCAGACCAACTGTGCAAACGTAAAAGTGGTAGTGACCAGGAAGATATAGGACATCGGGCAAGCAGTAATCTAATAGTAATGTCACATATATGAAAGATGTAATTTTACAAGCAGTATTACCCACATGTTGTTACAGTGTTTCTTTGATTTTTTTAGTGTGGAAACATGGCAAGAGAAGGACTGAGAACTCTAGTTGTTTCCAAAAAATCATTAACTGAAGAGCAGTATCAAGATTTTGAGGTACAATAAGTTATGTATGAACTTTAGCTTTATGCGGTGATTGGTGTTTGTAAGTTTTACACTAGCTATATGTAGGAATCTGCTCTGGTAGGCAGTGGCCGGGACGCAGTAATGAGGCAACACACAGGCTTCCAGTTCAAAGTTCAGTGGTTTAATGATGTTTTCAAAGTCCAGATAACATAAACAAAACAGAACATAAAAATACTCCAGCTTGGAGAACCACTGTTCCCAGACTCACCCTTGTTGGGATGGGCTTAACTAAGCGGCTGCAGGCCAGCAGGGACCGCCAGGTGCCATTCCCCGGGTGGTCTGGACTTTGCTTTCTGGTGCTCACTGACACAGTGTACCAAAATCACACTTCCAGGCTGACTTCAGCCAAGCTCCTTCTCTTCCACACCCACACTCTACAACAGATCCTTATTAAATAGGCCTAGACCACACCCTCAGGTGAGGTACACATCACCTGAGCTGCTCACGTGACTATGACCTCATCACAGGTCCTTGTGATCAGGGAAAATCCTGACCAAACTTTAGTCTGCTGGGAGAAATATATCTCCCATCCAGCAAGACCCCCTTTGGTTTACCATATATAATATATCTGGAGAGGTTTCCTTCTGTCCAAAGTCTCTGGAGCATGCGCAGGAGTCAGTGCATGCCAGGACATTGGTTGGAGCAGCATCAGCTTCACCTGGAGAGAGACAAACTCACCACCTGGGCGTAGAACAGGTTCAATAGCTAGTTCATTATAACACAAACAGCATTTTTGCAGCACTATAAAGTACTTGAATTGACTAAAGTATAGATTTTTGGTGAGGAATACTACTGACCAGTGATCATTTGTTCTTCACTTTTGCAGCACGTATAAATCATATTGCGCCAATTATTTTTACATATGAATATGTATGTGATACTGTTGTTTCTTACTATGTCCCTGCACTGGAACACTAAATTAATTTTAATTAGAACACTATAATTCTTCTAAGGCCGGGATTACACATGCGAGGAATACTGCCGAGTCTCGCATGTTAATACCCGGCACTGATGCCGGCCTCGGGAGCGGAGCGTGCGGCTCCATGTATTGCTATGCGGCCGCACGCTCCACTCCCGAGGCCGGCATCAGTGCCAGATATTAACATGCGAGACTCGGCGTATTCCTCGCATGTGTGATCCCGGCCTAAAGCACATTGTTGGAATAGGCCTGGTTTTATAACTTTGAAATTACCGGTAAAAGAACACTTTCAGAGCAATGTTTTTTACAGGGTGAGCAGAAAAATCTTGCTGTGCATATTACCAGAGTTGACAAAATAAATGCAATACCAAATAGAAGACATGCATTTTTAAAGCAGATCTGTCACCAGATTTCACTATACAAACTGCATACATTATCAAATGGATATCTTAGACCTGTTAAACCTAGTCTGCTTACTTTGAAAAGCCATGTCAGACCAGCTATAAAATCAGCATTTTATGTCTATCTATAGAATAAAACAGCCATTGGCATAATTAGTTGTGTGAGCTCCAGGACAAAATTTTGATCTGTGCCCTTACCAGCATGTTGCTCTGATACATGTGCCCCAATAGATATGTGTTTATTCCAGTAAAAAAAAAGTTACAAATAAAATATATAAATCTTACAAAAAAATTAGAAATAACAATTTTCTAAATAATACTTCTAAATAATAATCATAGTTACCAAATATTACTATACTGTTACTGAGCAAAGTTCAGTACACCAATCCAATTAATAATACAACTATAAAGGCAAAATTCCCCACACCATGATCATATATTTCCACCAGATAATGTCTGAATATAACCAAAGTCCTGAATAAAACCCTCTCTACCAAGACCAATACCAATGATACCACATACAAGGGACAAATAATACCACAACATTATGACCATATATTACCGTGACGTACAAAAACTGCTGTACTAAAGGTAATATCGTCATCAGTGATAGTTATACATTGGAGCTCTGTAGATAGTATATAGTGTACTAGTAATGCAGTATTCACTGATGACATTATACATAGGAGCTCTGTAGATACTTCATACTGTAAATTGTAAGTGTACAGATAATACAGTGATCACCACTGATATTAGACACTGGAGCTCTGTAGATGGTAAAATCATATACGTGTACAAATAAAGCAGTGATCACTGGTGACTGTTATATCTAGGAGCTCTGTAGTTAGTATAGAGTGTAAATGTACTGGTGACTCTAATGACTCACTGGGGATGTCTCCATTTGAAATAATTAATTTTCTTTTTGGTACAGCATAGACTGTTATAACTTCTTTCAGCC
Organism: Oophaga sylvatica; assembly: GCA_033576555.1. Classification (NCBI taxonomy): domain Eukaryota; kingdom Metazoa; phylum Chordata; class Amphibia; order Anura; family Dendrobatidae; genus Oophaga; species Oophaga sylvatica. The sequence goes on from JARQOD010000006.1 coordinate 273,303,620, forward strand.
ATGACCCATCTCTGCAAAATTAAACATGGACTACAGTTGATTGCTTCTAGAGCACCCTCCCCATTTGTATAGTCTCCGCCTATTCAGCCTGATTGATGGCTGCACTTTGTACTGATCAGTGTGAGATCTCAGCATCAGGAGGAACACTGAGGACTTGTCAATCAGCCTCGGTAGTCAGACATTGAGTTTAAAGCTTTATAAAGGATTATACAGTCATTCTGACATGGATTTTCAGAGTATATAAATCAGACTCATCAGGTCTAAGAGCTCGATTTATCACTGTATACAGTTTACATTGAGAAATCTGGTGACAGATCTGTTTTAATACATTACAAAAGAAGCTACGTAAAACAGATTCCAACTTCTTATTTTTCAGGAAACTTTCTCTGTCAATTGTCTAAAAGCAAAATAATTCACAATGCGTGCGGAAAATGTGGGCTTGAGCTTTACCTCTTACACCACAAAAACAAGTTCAGACCCATCATATTTAAGTTCCTAATGTACTCTGCAGACTTATTGTGGGTGTTATCATCTTTATCTAGAAATATATTCTTAAAATAGCTGATAACTATTAGAGGAGTTGTTTAGTGAATATGTAATGTAAATGTATGCAGTTTAACAACTTGATGTGTTAAAAACGATATTGCTGTGCAATATACTAATTTTAGAGTGCTCCCTACCTGCTTGTTTGGACTTTTATATTCGTGGAGGTTTGTTTTTCACTTTTGATCTTTTTGTCCAGAATCGGTACAATCAAGCCAAGCTAGTATACACGACAGAGCTCTAAAGGTTGCAGCTGTGGTAGAGAGCCTGGAAAGGGAAATGGAGCTACTTTGCTTAACTGGTGTAGAGGATCAACTGCAGGCCGATGTCAGGCCCACTCTGGAAATGTTGAGAAACGCAGGGATAAAGGTATGTGCATTTGGTGATGCAAATAAAGATAGTTGCAAATGTATCTGTCTTGATGCCATATAAGTAGCTTTTTGTTTTTCTAAATAATGTCCTGCCTGGAAATTTGCTTGTCCTGCTCTAACATATTTTTACCCATTGTGGAAGATTACTCCACCGAAAAAAAGGCATCAAAACAAATTTATATGGCTCTCAATGTCTTTGAGTCTATCGACAATAACCTCTTTATAATAGACCCTTAAAGCCTCTTGAGAGGAGAATTTGGTGACAATATGTTATTTTTTTTTATTTGCTTTTAGATATGGATGCTTACTGGAGACAAGCTGGAAACAGCAACTTGTATAGCAAAGAGTTCTCACCTAGTTTCACGGAACCAGGACATTCACATTTTCAGACCAGTAAGTCTAATTGGTAGTCTAAGATGTTTTTACATTATGCTATTTTAATCATACAATAAACAACGTAAATTAGAGTGCTTAATATAAGAGATCTTCTGTGTAAACCATCATCAAGCATTTAGTATCCTGCAGTGCCACCAACAAAATTCAGTGTTACACAGTTCCAATTAAAATCAATGTGCTTTCCACCTAAAAAGGACCTTTCACCGAAGTTTTCATGTTTAACTGGACACATGATGTAATAGACAATGCAAAGCAGATTAACGCATTTTAGTTTTTTTTTATCATGGATATATTTGCAATCAGGGTATCTGGCACTTAAAACTTTTTTTTTTTTTAAGATCAACTGGGCATTACCAGAGAGATTTCACTGCGGGCGTATACTTCTACCTCTTTCTGATGCTTACCAATCATAAGCAGGCAGCAACACGCTGGGCAAAGAAAACATGCCCCCAAAATAGCATTGACAAACAGTCTGCTTTTCTCAGTTCAGTGTCATGACATGTGGAGCACAGCAGACCTGAGTGTGATTAACCAACAGCTTTCGGCTCTCCTCTCTGGCAGTCAGTGTGGAGGAAGGTGCACTACTGCAGAGTTAAGCATCATTACAAACACTTCTAGTAGCTCTTCTCTCATAGTGCTGCCAGCTCTGCAGCAGGCATCTGCTAACAAAGGGAAAAAGTACACGCCCCCATTATAGCTTAGAACAGACCTATGTGAGTCTGTGTCTGCTCACTTCAGTGGAGATTGATTACATGTGCTGTAGATCAGCAGATCTGAGTGTGATTAACAGGTTTCAGCTTTCACCTCCAGTACTCTGGGGGGGGAGGGGCAGTGCAGCAGAGTTGGCAGCACCACACTTGCTTTGGCAATGCTAATTTGTAGTTGGTCCTGCCAATAAAACTCATTTGAGAGGAGAGCTACTTGAAGTGTTTGTGTTGAGACTTAACTCTGCAGCAGTGCCTATCCCTTACATTGAATGCCAGAGATGAGAGTTGAAAGCTGTTAATCATACTCAAGTCTGCTGTGATCCAGCATGCCATCACGGTTAGAAGAGCAGACTGTTTGCCAATACATGTCTCACACTGAGCCTGTTCTAAGCTATTGTGGAACATGTCCTTTCACCAGTTGCTGCCTGCTTATGATTGTTCAGCATCAGAAAGAAGAAATACATGCCCCCAATGATATCACTCTAGTAATGCCCACTTGAACTTAAAAAAAAAAAAATAAAAAATAAAAATAACTGTTTAGGTGTCAACCTGGAAATCCTACATAAATTTTGGATGACACTGGGACCAAAAACCAATGAAGAACAGATGCAGTACACTTATTTAAAAAATATATTTTATTTTTGCTCATGTGAAAAAACACGGACATTTGAAAATCAAATATAGTATGTAAGTGGAAAATAGGGGTTCAAAATAAAGTGTACAATATCAGTTTTGTATGCGAAATTAGATGTAGTCGAGGAGCTCTTATGCTATAAGCATGAATGTGAAATCCCAAAGAACAAACCTTTGACTATTCTATAGGAATAGTGTGGTGTTTTTTTGTTTGTTTGAAAAATTAGCTACATACCTCACGAATGTGAACCAACTGTTACTGCTTGTGTTACATGATTTTCATATTGCATGCTACACTTTCAGATATGAAATTTTTTTTTAAATTGGCACATCAAATAAAAAAGGTTTCTGATCCCTTGTATAAGACTTTAGCCCTGTGGGTGAGTTGAACAAACTGTTCTCTACTATGGGCAGGGCAAATGGGGTTCGCAGCAGTATCTCATAAAGGAAACAAGGTCAGTATTTCCAATAACTAAGTACTAAAGGTATATCAAAGAGGTTCAAACCAAACTAATCAGTCATGAATATTAGACTGACTAGGCAAAAGTATGCAAACTATGAAACTATGAATTTTATCTCATTCCTCCCAACAAAACCACTTCAACTCAGTTTTCTTGGTGTGTTTTCTCCCATGAACTGCTCACTTCAGGTCCTTCCACAACATTTGAACTATATTCGTTAACCATTCTTTTGTGGAACTACTGGTGTCCTTTGCGTCATTGTACTGCAGCATGACTCATGATCTATTGAGATTCAGCTGTAGAGATATTATCCTGTAGAATTTCCTGAAAAAAATCAGAAGTTATTGTTCCATCAATGATAGCAAGCTGTCATGGCCACCACTACTGTGTTCCACAGATAGTATGAGTTTTTTTTCTGTAATACAGTATTTTTTTTTCTCCAAACATAATACTTCTCATTTAAACAAAAAATATATATTTTGGTCTCATCCGTCCGCAAAACATTGTTACTAAAGCCTTTTGACTTGCCAGTGGGATGTTTAACAAACTACAGAAAGGCAACAGTGTCCTTTTTAGAGAGCAGTGATTTTCTCCTTGCAATTCTGCCATGCACACAATTCTTGTTTAGTGTCCTACTGATGGTTTACTTGTAAAGTTAAAATTGGCTGATGTGACAGAAGTCTTTAGTTGCTTACATGTTACCTTACGTTTCTTTGGGACCTCACAAACTATTATATGCCTTGCTCCTGGAATGATCTTTGTTGATCTGCCACTCCTGAGCAAGTAATAATGATCCTAAATTTACTCCATTCATACACAATATGTCTGACTGTGGAATGGTGGAATCAAAACTCCTTTTTATCTATGGTTTTGTAACCTTTTCAAGCACGATCAACATCAACAACTCTTCCTCTGAGATCCTCAGAAATATCATTTGATTATGCCATGACACACTTCCACAAATATATTGTGAATATCAGACTTTGATAGATCCATGTTCTTTATAGTAAAGCTGGACACCGACTTACACCTGATTGCAAACACCATACTGTAATTTCACCTTCAAGTTACCATATTTTTCGGACTATAAGACGCACTGGACCTTAAGATGCACACCAAATTTTCAGAAGGAAAAGAGGGAAAAAATTAATGCGTCACATGTCTTTACAGTCCGAATTCAGCTTAGCGAGTGGGGGGGGTTGATCGGGAGCACTGGTGGAGCGGGATCACAGGAGGTATTCAGTGGTTCGGCGATGGTCTGCTCCCATCCCAGGCTGGTGTGGCAGGTTTGGGGGTTTTCCGGCCATTTTTCCAGTGGCCACCACATTTCAGAAATGGAAGTGCAGGGATTCCGGGCTTTCACAAAATGTCTTCGGAGCCCCCGCACCAGCGAGCACCGCCGAACCAGCCTGGGATGGGAGTCAGATCAGCACCCTGCAGCGTCGTACCACCGAATACCCCTTCTTTCCAGTCCAGGGCCGACAGAATCGCCTGACTCCTGCTGCCAAAACACTCCTAGTAAGTACATTCAGACTGTAAGCCGCACCCCCATTTCCCCCTCAAATTTTTAGGGAAAAAGTGTGTCTTATAGTCTGAAAAATACAATACCTGCTTAACCTAAAGGTTCACATAATTTTGCCATGTGATATTATATTGTATTGATATAAAAAAAAAAATATATATATATATATATATATGTACAGTATACATATATACCGTATTTTTTGGATTATAATATGCACTTTTTTTCCTCAAAATTTTGTGGGAAAACGGGGGTGCGTCTTATAATGCGGATATACCTTACCGGCCGCGGTGGAGCAGGGTCGCTGCTGGAGGAGGCAAGAGTGGAGCATTGCTGCAGGATGGGATGAGGTGGTTGTCACGGAGTGACTGTCACAGTGTGACACGACCCAACGGATGGTCGATCAGCTAACGGCACAATACACAACGGGGATGGAATTGGGGTGAGGAAGGCCCTACTAATAGGGAATGAGGGATGGTCACCACCTGAGCTCCAACCTGAGCCTGTCCCTGCACTCACCTAACGCCCTATGCAGGTTTTTCCCCCTGCCACCGTCAGGATACCTCGTCCCTTACTGTCACCTAACTCTGCCCTGGCTAGTGCACTGGCCGGCAAGGAGCACTAGCCTCACCTCTGCAGATAATAAACACAGGGGGAAGTGACAGACACTGAAGGGACAAGTTTACAAAAACACCACACTTAGCTTTCTCTGCTGCCAAGCACCGCACAGTAGAATGAAGGCACCAGATAAGCTAACTCAGCAGAAGCACCACTGCACCCAGTGAGCTCCTTACTCCAGCTTAGTCACTGCAGATTGCTCTAACACCAACAGTCAGCTGAAGCATCAAGTGACCTTATAAAGGATGGTGGGAGTGGTCACCGCCCACATCAGCTGACCCATCAGCAATGCAATTACACCAGCTTGCCAGCGGGGAAAAACTGACATTTAACCCCCGCTGGCCTAAAAGGAAAAAAGGTTTAACTTAATGGAACCAGATCTGCCACAAATCCAAAAATGGATCGTGACAGGGGTGTTCTGATGTGCGCTGCTGCGGGTGTTCTGTAGTGCGGGGGGCTCATCTCCTGATATCTTGGTGCCGAGATCTCCATCTGCGCATGCCCCGGCATCCATTTTCCTGGAGTCCACCGCACAGTAAACCATGTAAGTGCAGGGGCTCTGGGCTTTCACAGAATGTCGGCAGAGCCCCTGCACCACCGAAGACCCGCAGCGGCGCACATCGGAACACCCCCTCATCCCAGCCTGCTGCCTGCAGCAGCGCTCCACTCTTGTCTCCTCCAGCAGCGACCCTGGGACCACGCTTCACTGCAGCCACCACCCCCGGTAAGCAATAAGATTCATGGATTATGGAAGCACCACCATTTTATTATTCTATTTTTCTCCTTAAAATTTGGGGTGCGTCTTATAATCCGGTGCATTCTTACTTTTAGTACTTTTATGAAAAATCTAATGCAGTTTTAGGTCAAACTAATGCAGACGTATGGGAAATTCTAAAGGGTTCACAAACTTTCAAGCACCACTGTTGGTATTGAAATAAGCAATGAGCTGGCATTAATTATACACTGCTCTGGTCATGAGCCCACACAGAAAATACTGTCCATTGTTGAGCACAGAGCCATAAATCAAGCAGCTGAGGCCCAGGATGAAGAGGGCTACCAGAGGTTTTAAGCTGCCCGCCTGAGATAAATATATTAGTAAGTTCTATAACTTACTATTTACATCTAATTTATGAACAGATTTTTACCTGAAAAGTTCCTTTTAGCTTTATTTTTTCACTAAAGCAAGAAGATTACTGTAAAAGTAGAGCCACTCTAGATAGTCATCTTCATCCTTTGCCATCATTAGTGCATGGTAAGCGAGCGACGTTTTCCACTGTTGTCCTTAATTCCTATGTACGTCGATTAGCCAGACATTGTGTTCGTTATTGCACACAGAGAAGGATTACTGAGTGGCAGATAATTAAGCGTATAAAATATATGAGAATATGCTAAGTACGCCATAGAATATTTTAAATAATAATTATTTTTTAAGGCTGTGCTGCGGAGGCAGCAATTTTCCCTGCACTTTTAATTATAACTTGGTTTTATGTCCTAAAATAAAAATGGCAAAGTTGTTACGACTTCTTTGGCACTCTCTGATAAGACATATGTCTGGGTCTCGTCTAATTGAAGCACTTTTCCAACAGAAATAATTATTAGAATATCATTTACATGTAAATGCAGTTTGTTGTGAAACATCAGAATAGCAGATTAGGCCCTGCAGACTCCTATTTGCAATTAAATTATTAATGCTTCTGATAAAACTTCAGATCAATTTTTGTTGACCTTTTCGGAAAGTAACATCGCAAATTAAGTTTCTTGAACAAAATCTATTTACTTTGTGTTTTCCTATAGTTTATAATAAGTAGGGAGGCTACAATTATGTCAATTTGCCGTGAAAGGACTTTGAAATGAAATTTGAAAAGCTAATCATTTGTTCACATTTTTTTTTATAGGACCTACATGTTCTAGTAGGTTTCTGGGTCCTAAGAAGTATTTTAGAAACTATTCAGTTACTGTATAATAGTCCCTGTGGACTAATAGCAAAATAGTTTTATGTAAAGCATGTTATTTAGGGGTGAAGAAAGTTAATTCTTCAACATAAAATGAAATGTTAAATGTGTTTTTCTGGACCATAAAATTGATGACCTGTTCTTATCATAGGCTATCAATATCAGATCAATGATAGTGGAGGCCTGATTCCTAACACCTTTCTATAGGACTATACCTGGTAGAGAAGAAGATCATGCAGGGTGTTGTGTCCCTTTCACTTAGCTCATCACTGAGAGTTGCTAGTCACAGCCTAAGTGATCTGATATTGATGTTAGGGATAGGACAAAAATAAAACACTTGACACTCCTACTACAATCCCTGGCAAAAATTATGGAATCATCGGCCTTGGAGGATGTTCATTCAGTTGTTTTATTTTGTTGAAAAAAAACAGATCGCAGACATGGTACAAAACTGAAGTCATTTCAAATTGCAACTTTCTGGCTTTAAGAAACACTAAAGAAATCGAGAACAAATAATGTGGTAGTCAGTAATGGTTATTTTTTTAACAAAGCATAGGGAAAAATTATGGAATCACTCAATTCTGAGGGAAAAAATTATGGAATCACCCTGTAAATTTTCATTCCCAAAACTAACACCTGCATCAAATTACATCTCCTCGTTAGTCTGCATCTAAAAAGGAGTGATCACACCTTGGAGAGCTGTTGCACCAAGTGGACTGACATGAATCATGGCTCCAACACGAGAGATGTCAATTGAAACAAAGGAGAGGATTATCAAACTCTTAAAAGAGGGTAAATCATCACACAATGTTGCAAAAGATGTTGGTTGTTCAGCTGTGTCTAAAATATGGACCAAATACAAACAACATGGGAAGGTTGTTAAAGGCAAACATACTGGGAGACCAAGGAAGACATAAAAGCGTCAAGATCGGAAACTTAAAGCAATATGTCTCCAACACAGGAAATGCACAACAAAACAAATGAGGAACGGAATGGGTGGAAACTGGAGTCAACATCTGCGACCAAACTGTAAGAAACTGCCTAAAGGAAATGGGATTTACATACAGAAAAGCTAAACGAAAGCCATCATTAACACCTAAACAGAAAAATACAAGGTTACAATGGGCTAATGAAAAGCAATCGTGGACTGTGGATGACTGGATGAAAGTCATATTCAGTGATGAATCGAGAATCTGCATTGGGCAAGGTGATGATGCTGGAACTTTTGTTTGGTGCCGTTCCAATGAGATTTATAAAGATGACTGCCTGAAGAGAACATGCAAATTTCCACAGTCATTGATGATATGGGGCTGCATGTCAGATAAAGACACTGGGGAGATGGCTGTCGTTACATCTTCAATAAATGCACAAGTTTATGTTGATATTTTGGACACTTTTCTTATCCCATCAATTGAAAGGGTGTTTGGGGACGATGAAATCATTTTTCAAGATGATAATGCAATCAGCCATAGAGCAAAAACGATGAAAACATTCCTTGAAAAAAGACACATAAGGTCAATGTGATGGCCTGCAAATAGTCCGGATCTCAATCCAATTGAAAATCTTTGGTGGAAGTTGAAGAAAATGGTCCATGACAAGGCTCCAAACTGCAATGCTGATCTGGCAACAGCAATCAGTGAAAGTTGAAGGCAGACTGATGAAGAGCACTGTGTGACACTCATTAAGTCCATGCCTCAGAGACTGCAAGCTGTTGTAAAAGCCAGAGGTGGTGCAACAAAATACTAGTGATGTGTTGGAGTGTTTTTTTTGTTTGTTTTTCATGATTCCATAATTTTTTCCCTCAGAATTGAGTGATTCCATAATTTTTTCCCTATGCTTTGTTAAAAAAATAACCATTACTGACTACCACATTTTTTGTTCTCGATTTCTTTTAGTGTTTCTTAAAGCCAGAAAGTTGCCATTTGAAATGACTTCAGTTTTGTGCCATGTCTGTGATCTGTTTTTTTTCAACAAAATAAAACAGCTGAATGAACATCCTCCAAGGCCGGTGATTCCATAATTTTTGCCAGTGGTTGTATAGTGGTGCCAGGCTCTTCAAATTGGTCGTACCTGGGTTGGAACTCTACTTGTTCACACATAGAGAGGAGTGCCATGCATCTCCTCCGCCTTCATAGTAAGAATAGACCATCGGTATTATAGTATCAGGAGAACCATTTAAGGTTAACCAGGGGTATAATGTGGATTGCTAATGTCTGGGGCCGTATTAGTATTTTGTGCCCCATAACCCATGGACAGTTAGCACTCAGAGTCCCTTCCATCTGTCATTATTAATCCCTTCATCCCCCAAAACCAATAATTGTATTTAAAGAAAATTCCTATGTAGTTATAGTTTGTTCTTTGATCCTGTGGTATAAAATACAATTTTAAAAATATAAATTACGGTATACATTTATATATTTTTATTATTTTTCTTTTTTGCTATTTTATTATGCGAGCTCTAAAACTAACACTGTCTTTAACTTTGAGCCCTAGTTCTGATCCTAGTCCTAACCCTAGATAGTGTTAGAAAAAGTATGTTAAACCCAAAAGTCTATTATAATATTAGTGGGTTTTGTTATCTGGGTTTTTTTTTCACTTGGAACACTTTTTTTTTAAATTTGGTACAGGTGCTGCATAAGGTATGTTACCCCTCTCACAAAATTCTGAGTGAAAGCAGAAGCTTAGAGCTGTAGGAGAGCACAGCAGCCTTTGTAGTCTCAGTCACTGCCTAAACAGCAAGATTGTCTGTCACTGGCTGCTGCGCTCCGGTATCAACTAAAAGAAAACAAAAAACTGTCAGCAGGTTTTTGCTACCTCATCTGAGAGCAACTTTATATGAGCAAAGAGACCCTAAATCCAAGGATGTATCACTCATTTTACTAGCTGCAGCAGTTCTGTCGCTATTGGTTTTTAGATGCATCATGCAGCAGAGCTGAAAAAAGCTAACCCTGCCCACACCAGGCTCTCTATGTACATTGTCTATTGACAGTGAGCTGCTTATCACAGGGGGGCGGATTCGACCTAGTAAGCACATGCCTTGTAGTCCACACAATGATAATCACCAGGTGATAAAACCCTCACTGTAAGTAAACAGAACACAGCTTGATAAATGACACGTCGTTGAAATCTGTGTTTTAACCCCTACCTAATGTTGTCCTCAGATTACAAAACAAAAACTGACACATTCCCTTTAAATAACCCACGTTGCCTATAGCAAGCACTTATTATTAACTCCCCAAACTTATAGCCATGGGCCAGATTAGTCTATCCAGTGTGTCCCCATAATACAAGTGTACATTCGACAGTCCCATATTCGCATGCACGCATAAGAATATTCACTAGCGGTTTCCTGTGCCTCCTAGGATAGTGGGCGCATGCATGATGACGTGTCCGCTTCATCATTCCTCCGATGCACACGCACTATATGGTTTACTACTACATGAGATGTACCCAAGTGAATTGTGCATTCTCGGTAACGTTAAGAAAGCATCATATTTTATCACACATGCACTCCCTTATCACGGCAGGTACGCCGGTCTCTTATCAACATGGACACTGTGTTCCAGAAGTGAAACGCGTGGATCACAGGGGACTGCTTGCCCATTAACAAGTGCTTGCTATAGGCAATGTCAGCAATTTAAATAAGTTTTACAAATGCCAGGGTCACCATGATGGGCCTTTGAACTACATCTTGGATTCCTTTGCTAATACCAGCCTACTGATAAACAAACAAAAAAAGTTCCAGCAACAAACATCCAAATCAGATTGCTGGATAGACGTTAAAACCTCATCTTTAGTACAATGCCTTTAAAAACATATTGTTAAAATTATAAATCCGGGGATTACGCATTTCGAACAAAAATGTACTTAGTCATAACCTTGTCATTACCACAGCCGCTATTTCTGAGCACCATCCTGGAGTCCAAACCCAAAGCCACAGGAATTCATCTAATGGTGAGCTGAATACCTTTTTTTTCAGCCTACTGATGAACTATGAGCATTGCGTAAACGCGTAGAGGCCCTACCTGGGAATGATAAGTATCCGTTTTTCTCAAATTACCAATATGAGGAATACATTGTTTTCTATTTAATATTGACCATGCTGCTTGCTGTTTGGTCCACTATTTTTGACCATTATCCTAGGATATTGATTTCGCTGGTCACTAATTATCACAGGGACATATAGGACAGTTAAGAGATAGCCATTGTGGATCGGGGGTGTCATATTAGTTCATCGCTTAGTGTGCCAACCTCCGTGGCTAGGCAGTATCAGTATATTCTAACAGTTGTAGGGCATTTTCAGTGTCACCTGGTATCACAGTGGGCCATCTTATCTAGGACCTCCCTCGTATGCTTTCGCTAAGGCTCTTTTGGTGTATTACTTTGTCTTGTCTGCTTATTCTTGGGGTGTTATATACTTTTAATGAATATCTAATAAATTGCTGTTTTAAGGAGATATGTTATACATTTTCAAATGATCCTCATATTAGTCCTCCTGAAAAAGCCAAGGGCAGCGCTTGTCAGACCCATAGAGAATGAATTGAGCAGCCTTTGATCATGTACATAACTGCTCTATTCTCTCACACAGGAAAGATTATATCTTTGTACCGTGTTAGCCAGTAGATAGAAAAATATTTAGAGTTGAGAGTCCTCAGTGGTTGATACCTTTTAATGGCTAACTGAAAAGATGGTAACAAATTGCAATTAAAAGGTATCAACCACTGAGGACTCTCAATTCCAAATATTTTTCTAATCTCTCACAGGAATATAAGTGCCCCTGTTCTCCCGTTCTGTCAATCGGTGCGGGTCCTAGCAGTCAGTCCCCAGCCGTTCATTAAGTTATCACCTTTCCTGTCCACACGTGATGACTTGTTTTCACAAGGCAATCCCTTTAATTTAGTTGGAGTGTGGCTGCACATGAAGGACCTCTTCAGTAGCGAATAAAAAGCACTCAGAATCCTAGACCCACGCCAACCTGTCAGGTATGGAGTGACATAAATGCTGTGGTAGCGCCACTTTGGATGACATTATATAGCTGCTACCAGTGTTTGGCAACCCTGGCTAAAAGACGCTGAAAAACGTTATTGCGCTGATTTCAAGAGTTGGAGAGGAAACCTGGCGACACAGGAACTGTGCTAAGTTTCAAATAGAAGTACCGTATCTCTTTTTTTTTAACCTGTTCAGACATTTGAACGTAATATTAAGGGTTAGGAAAACCTTTTGATGCACTGCTTATTATTTAAAATAACAGATAATTGTCTGTCTATGTATGTACAGACATCAAAATTCTTGGTACCCATCTGTTAGACATTGCTTTTTTCATTTAGTTTGTATTTTGTGTAATTATTTTTCTGTTGAACCACAAGTCAAAGGCAATGTCTGATTTCCATTAGTTGATATTCAGTAAATTTAATTGAAAATGACTTTTGTCACTTTCAAGTTATTTCAGTGACCTTTGTGGGTTTTTCTTACTTGAACAGAAGGGTGCCAACAATTTTATCCATGTGTGTGTTTGCTTACTGTTACATGGTCAGGTTAACGTAAAGCAGAGCGGAGCGCCTGTGTGTACGAGTTTTCTTTAACTTTATTATTGCTGTCCATTTAATCTGGTATCATGTTGTTGTTTGTTTTGCAGGTAAGCAGTCGGAGCGAGGCTCACTTAGAGCTAAATGCTTTCAGAAGGAAACACGATTGTGCCTTAGTGATTGCTGGAGATTCTCTTGAGGTAAGGTTTGATCATTTTGTGATCATTCTAATACTGAAATAGATGTAAAATGTAAATATCTGAAAGTGCAAATCTCACAAAGCCTATACTAAGGAACAGTGTCATAGGTTCTGAAGAGCATAGCCATTTCTTAACCTCATTCTCTGAAACCTTCAAGTGTATAGACTTCTTTTATAGACAAAGATTGAACCAAGTACCAGAACAATTATTATTGCTTGATCTGTGAATCAATCCAAAATATACTCAGCTCATATTCAACAGTGTAGCGCTAGCCATACCAATAAGAGATCTTGTTGGAGAAATATTCCTCCATAAGCGAGCTCAGGAAAGCAAGGGATCTGGCATGTTGAATCTGAATATGCCCAATCCTGCAGAAATTATGATGGGATAAATAGAAATATCCATGGACCACTGTCTATGAAATAAACCCAGGCTTTTGTCATGAAACAGCTTCACCTTTTGTGCAACATTTCTAAGCTGATTATTTGCTATCAGTCGTATGAAAATCTCATCAAAGCTAGAGCTACATTCTACTCCTATATAGACAGCAGATGCCATGATTTTCAAAGACCATATGAAACCTTGGCTTAAAGGGATTGGTCATTGAAAGACATTTACCATCTATCCACAGGATAAGTGATAAATCTATGATCAATGCATGAGAATAGCAGTCCTATGTATGTATGTACATTAGACAGAACTAATAAAGTACGCTGTATTAGATAATTTAAGAGTAGGAGTCATTTCGGTTGCATCCCTTCTTCCTTTAGGTGTGCTTAAAATATTATGAGCATGAATTTGTTGAGCTTGCCTGTCAATGCCCGGCCGTTGTGTGCTGCCGGTGTTCACCAACCCAAAAAGCGCAGATTGTGAAGCTTCTGCAACAGCATACCGGAAGACGCACCTGCGCCATAGGTAATAGGAGCCTGTTTATCATTTATTGCTGGGTCTTCTGTATGTATGTGACTCTGTGAGGGATAGGTTAGGCTTTGCGTCTCAATGTAAAGCTCATTTAACCCTACTCTGACATTGACAAATATTGATACAAATGAAAAGTAAAAAAAACCTCTTTTTCCTAATTGTGTATGTTCCCTCAGTTATTTATTTCAAGTTCCAATTTACTAGCAGAAAATTAGTTTTTACATTTCTGACCTCCATAGGGGAGAATCTTAATTTTAGAGAGCTAGGAGCATAGAGAAGAGAAAATAAAAATGATCTTCGTTTAACTTTATAATGTAGTGTATAATAACAAAAATTCTAGATAACCTGTTATTAGTGTATTCAGCAGGAGAGAAGAATTGAAATACACCACTCCTGTAATGTCAGAGGGGCACAGATTAGTTTATGGCACAATGCTGGTAGCACATCATTCACAGAGTATAGGCTGCAATACATTGCTCATCTTTTTGTAGAAAGTGACTTCAAAGAAGCGATAAGAATTTAGATTTCCTCATTCCTGCTTCATGCTATTATTGAAAAAGGATCAATAATAAAAAAAAAAAAGTAATTCCTTTTACACCATGTTCCAAATTATTATGCAAATGATATTTGTCTCTGATTTTCCTAAGTGGTTGGTGCAAATGACAGTCAGTCTAATAAAAGTCATCACCCGTTAGAGTATACATCGAATTTTATTCAAGAAACCTCCCAATGATAACAGTATAATCTCCAAAATGAATAAAAACTCAAAATGCACTGTTCTAAATTATTAGGCACAGTAGAATTTCTAAACATTTGATATGTTTTAAAGAACTGAAAATGCTCATTTGTGGAATTTGCAGCATTAGGAGGTCACATTCACTGAACAAAAAAGCTACTTAACTCCAAAACATCCTAACAGGCCAAGTTACATGTTAACATAGGAACCCTTCTTTGATATCACCTTCACAATTCTTGCATCCATTGAACTTGTGAGTTTTTGGAGAGTTTCTGCTTGTATTTCTTTGCATGAAGTCAGAATAGCCTCCCAGAGCTGCTGTTTTGATGTGAACTGCCTCCCACCCTATAGATCTTTTGCTTGCTGATACTCCAAAGTTTCTCTATAGGGTTGAGGTCAGGGGAAGATGGTGGCCACACCATGAGTTTATCTCCTTTTATGCCCATAGCAGCCAATGACTCAGAGATATTCTTTGCAGCACGAGATGGTGCATTGTCATGCATGAAGATAATTTTGCTCCTGAAGGCACGTTTCTGCCTTTTATACCATGGAAGAAAGTTGTCAGTCAGAAACTCTATATACTTTGCAGAGATCATTTTCACACCTTCAGGAACCTTAAAGGGCCCTACTAGCGGTTTGCCCATGATTACGGCCCAAAACATGACTCCGCTTAATTGCTGACGTCGTTGCCTTGTTGGCACATGGTGACCATCCACCAACCATCCACTACTCCATCCATCTGGACCATCCAGGGTTGCTAGACACTCATCAGTAAACAAGACTGTTTGAAAATTAGTCTTCATGTATGTATGGGCCCACTGCAACCGTTTCTGCTTGTGAGCAGTGTTTAGGGGTGGACGAACAGTAGGTTTATGCACCACAGCAAGCCTTTGAAGGATCCTACACCTTGAGGTTCGAGGGACTCCAGAGGCACCAGCTGCTTCAAATATCTGTTTGCTGGTTTGTAATGGCTTTTTAGCAGCTGCTCTCTTAATCCGATGAACTTGCCTGGCAGAAACCTTCCTCATTCTGCCTTTATCAGCACGAACACGTCTGTGCTCAGAATCAGCCACAAATCTCTTAACAGTACGATAATCACGCTTAAGTTTCCGGGAAATATCTAATGTTTTCATCCCTTGACCAAGGCATTGCACTATTTGATGCTTTTCAGCAGCAGAGAGATCCTTTTTCTTTCCCATGTTACTTGAAAACTCTGGCCTTCTTAATAGTGTGGAACATCCAGTTTTCGTTTTATTGGACTCACATGGAAAACTAATTATCACAGGTATCTGAGATTGATTTCAGTGATCCAAAGAACCCTGAGACACAATACCATCAATGGGTTTCATTTACAAAAAAAAAACGCTATGACACTTAAACCAATTTGCATAATAATTTGGAACATGGTGTGTACTTAAAAATTAATGTTGCATTTATATGGGAATGTTTACAAACCTGTACATACGTCAGCCCTGCTGATTCTGGCATGACCAAATTGGCAAGCTATACTTTTTCTTTTGCCTGATTCCCCAAGGTGTCAGGGCTTTTCAGCTTAGTGTCTCATATAACTGTATATTTGTTTATTCAGGAGATGGAGGTAATGATGTAAGCATGATCCAAGCAGCGGACTGTGGCATTGGCATAGAGGGAAAGGTAAGATTTAAATAGTTAAATGATTAAGGGTTAGTGTTTTTCCTTATGAGATGCTAACTAGGAGAAATAATAAAGCTGGAATGTAGCCAATGCAGTGTATTCTCTCATAGAGAAGTATTAGAACATAAGTGTGGCAGATTCCAAGTAGAGGATTAGGTCCACCACTGATGGCAACCAGTTTTTGTTTTCATGTAAAAAATATACTGGGCTTTTCAGGCCACTGACCAGACGCTTTTGACTTCTTTGTACCCACACAAGCTCTGAGCCTTCTGCACCTCAAAACAAAAATCTATCCATACTATTTGTCATGATGATGGTGACTCTCACACACATTGCCAGTACCCGCTTTTTGGGCTCGGATCCAAGATATGAGAAGAACACACCTTTCTTAGAAGTTCCCACAGCTGTTGCCTAGCGAGGCTCATTAGGTAGTCTAAACCCTGGATTGTCCTGTGTGGAGTAGTGACTCCTTTTTTTCTCCTCCAAAACCCATAATAAATAATTTTTCAGATAAATCATTATTTTTGTAGCTACCCTAGTATGATATTTTATTGTTGCCAACTTAAATACTGTTCCTTGGCACCGAGGTGCATACAGATAATTATAAACCAATACATTTGCTAACACAGACCCCCAACCGCCATGATTAGATTCATATAACCAGTAATATTTGTCTCTGGCCGAGAATAGGATGGAAGAATTGCAGAAGCAACCTTGTGGTAATGGCCTTATAGGTCTTCAGAAGTCTTAATATATGTATTACCATTTGTAACACTTTGTTTTGATATTTTTCTTCTAGGAGGGGAAACAAGCTTCTCTTGCAGCTGACTTTTCTATAACCCAGTTTAAACACATTGGCAGATTACTAATGGTGCATGGTCGAAACAGCTATAAAAGATCAGCAGCGTTGGGGCAATTTGTCATCCACAGAGGCCTTATTATTTCCACTATGCAGGTAAGTTGCTCATATTTATGTGAAGATACACTGTATTATCCAGTGGGTGCTTGGGTTACAGTGTATTCCTATCATACCCTCACTAGCCAGGTAGCACATGCTGCATCGAGGGTGGGAAGCTACTGGGAAGGTTATGACCCCCCATCAACAGGCTGCAAACTGATTTATGGCAGTCTGTACTCCATGATGAAACTACAGCCCATAGCCATAAGAGTTATTTTATATTATCCCATTACTGTTATGGGCATGATTATGGTGGCTTTACAGATTCTAATATTTCTACTTCTCACAAGGCAAAGGACAACAAGCCTGTACGTGAGGTTGTGCATCAAAATTATGCATGTCTACTTAACATCCTATGGAAAATGACTGATATTACTCCATCATTTTATTGTCATACTGATCACTGCTGCATCTCTAAACATGCAGTTACATAAAGGGAGTTGTTCAAAAGCGGAAATTGATTTGACCTATGAGATCTAGTAACTTGAAAGTCTTAAAAGGGTTGTCTGTTACTGTATTACCATTACTCTTTTACCATCCCCAATCTGCTTAGTGAAATAAAAAGCAGAATAACCTTCCCGACTGGCACCGTTCCTCTCCTCCTTGCACGGTCTCCCTCGGCCTCTGATAGGCCGCAGCACTCACGTCACATAAAGCGATGAGATCACCGGGGAACACATCGCTGGGAGCAGAGGACAGGTGTTGTCTCGGATATAAGTATACTTTTATTTTTACATTAGTGTGCACATTAAGGAAAATTGAAAAGAGGTTATCCAGTTAGGACAACTCCCGTTAACATTTATAATGGTGGTATTCCTTGCCATTATTTGCCATAAGCTACCTGCTGCTAAATTTCTAAACTAGAGGGGGGTAGTTAGTTCTCTTCGGGTGGATCTGACATCGGTATAAAGAGATGCCGCTGTACTGATTCTATACCAGTGAAATCCATTGTCAAATTAAGCAGGAAAGAGATTGCGCAACCCATTTTTAAGGCGGTCATTCAGGACTTATATATTGAAGAATTATCCTTAGGTTATGGCATTAGTAGCAGATTGATACCTGACATCCTCACCTGTCAGCTGTTTGCTCCCATTCTCTTCAATAGTACCTGAGTTGCGGTGCGTCCACAGAGACAAGCTTCTCCGGCTCTATACACTGTGCACATCTGGCCACAGCAGGAGCTGAAACAGCTGATTGGTGGGAAGGCTGGGTGTCAGAAACCACTGACCTGATCTGATATTGATGACTTATTCTAACTCATCAATGTATAAGTCCTGGACAACCCTTGTAAAGAAGTTGACCATTCGTGGACAACTTCTTGTCATACCCCTCGCTTGGCCCCCATAAAATAATATAGCTTATACTCACCTTGTGTGCTGGCGCCCTTCCCGTTGTCGGCATTTGGTCTTCCGTGTCTCTCGTGCTGTTGTTGTGACACATGATGCCGGCGCCCAATCAAAGCTGGTATCACTGTCCCCACCTCCTGTCAAATTGAGCAGGAAGTCGGGGATTAGCTGCAGCCCAGGCTTCCTCTTCATGTTTGAGTTGTCTGAAGGCGGGGGACAGTGACGCCAGTGCTGATTGGGCGCAGGCATCACGTGTCACAACAACCGCACAAGAGCCCCGGAAGAGCCGTGCCTACACTGTGGAACGGCGCCGGCACGGAAGGTGAGTATAGGCTTCATTATGTTATGGGGCCAAACATTTTTTCAAGAAGTGGTTGTCCTAGTAGTGGACAACCCCTTTAAATCTTCTATAACTTTGGCTTACATGGCATGCCCCAGATTTGCTTCTGTTTGATTAGATATGATAAGTATCAAAAGGGGATATGGCTCAGAGGAGTCATAAAAGTTTACTAAGGACATTGGCTCATCTTTTGACACACATGGTTGTGCATGTACACCAATTAGGAAATTGCCAAATCTCTCCTATGAAAGTCTAAATTTTGTTGTCCATTACTATTATGCATACAGCTTGTATATGATCTCCTCTACCTTATTCAATTTCATCTCATTTTAAATACTGACCATCTCGTAAAATATTGGTTAGGTTACAGTCCGTGGCTTGAAGTTGAAAATGGTAAATTTTCTCATTTTTCATTTCTCGATTCCTTTTAAGGCTGTGTTTTCCTCAGTCTTCTATTTCGCATCTGTTCCTTTGTACCAGGGATTCCTAATGGTAGGGTAAGTTAAAACTAGTATTTACTTGGTGACAACTTGGTAACAAAACTATTTTTGTTTGATTACATCAGGGCCAAGATCAGTTGGTTGCCATTTAATTATGTCTAAAGGAAAATGTTATAATTAGTTTTTCCCATATTATTCATGCACTAATGGTTAACATGGTGAGGGAGCAAAAAATAATGTCCTTGAAAAAACAACAGATATTTTCGGGCAAATGAAAGTAATTGACACTGGAGGGGTTCTATTCAGCTGCGTATCCAACCCAGGTACATGGTGGTTTTCTCATTGACAGTAATGATGAAGCAGCCAAGTAACAGGCATGTGAACCACTGATGGAAGAGTCGTGAAATAATCATTTGCCGTACATGTTTGTGTAGTAATTGTATCTCATCAGGAATGTTGGAGAAATGCGGTAATTCATAAATTGCAACTTACCCCCTCAGTTCTCCTTGCTGCCTCCCCAGCAGGGTTCCTCTGTCGCGTGGATACACCATGACGTGTTCTGTTTTCAAGCCTTAGATTGTATGGCGTGTTCTATATATTACTGTTTTTGTGACCATGACCATTCCTGCTATTTTAGTCTTATAGATACGTATACTAAGCTTATTAGAGTTTCGTTCCATTTATTTTTTTTAAGTATTTTAATTTTTTTTTCCAAGGTATGCAACTATCTATACAATGTTTCCAGTTTTCTCATTAGTACTGGATCAAGATGTGAAGCCTGAAACAGCACTGTTGTACCCAGAGCTATATAAAGACCTCACAAAGGTAAGCGGTTTGAGAAGCACTTATGTGAACTTTTTTTTCACTAAATATGTAATATGCATGTAGTGTAGGGTGAGTGTATTAGGCAACGTTCACACTTTCAGTATTTGGGCAGTATTTTACATCAGTATTTATAAATCAAAACCAGGAGTGGGTGATAAAAAAAAGAAGTGGTGACGTGTTTCTATTATACTTTCCCTCTGATTGTTCCTCTCCTGATTTTGGCTTAGAAATACTGATGTCAAATACTGAACAAATACTGAATGTCTGAACGTTCCTCAATATACTCGCCTACCGGCTCCTTCTCTGGTTTCCATTGCCGTTCTGCTCCTCTTCTGAGTGTGACCCGGAAGTGGCTTTTACAATGTAAGTCTATGGAGTGTCAGAACAAGGCTCCATAAACTTACACTACAAGGCATGTTCAGTATTTGGCCAGTATTTTACATCAGTATTTGTAAGCCAAAATCAGGACTGGGTGAAAAATGCAGAAGTGGTGACGTGTTTCTACTATTCTTTTCCTCTGATTGTTCCACTCCTGATTTTGGCTTACAAATTGGGACGTAAAATACTAACCAAATACTGATTGTGTGATCGTGGCCTAATACACTCACCCTACACTACATGCATATTACCCGCATTTAGTGAAAAAAAGTTCATCGTGTGTGATCGTGGCTTTAAAGAGACTCTCAGCTCACACACAAAGTATAGCGTGACCTGGAGAGTCTAAAGAGCAGTGACATCACTGAGAAGAGGAGTAGAATGGTACTGGATCACAGACAAGAGAACAGTTGTTAGCACACACTACACTACATACATACAGTGAAGGAAATAATATTTGATCCCTTGCTGATTTTGTAAGTTTGCCCACTGACATAGACATGAACAGTCTATAATTTTAACGGTAGGTTAATTTTAACATTGAGAGATGGAATATCAAAAATAAAATCCAGAAAATCACATTGTATAAACTATATAAATGTATTTGCACAGATTTAGTGAACAAATAAGTTAGTTGGAGGGCTTCTTTAATGTGAGGTGCAAACTTTCAACATTATGATATCTTTATGATATCCAATAGATCTTAAATCGGTTCCATCAACACATGTGCAGGAAATTAGAAACTGATGAGTGTTCATGGTAAATAAAAAAAACTTGGCCTGACAAATAATAACTAATAATAAAAGCAAATAAATTATAAATATATATTATATGTATATATAAGAAATGATAAGAACAGGCCTAAAGTTTGGAAAACATAGCTGTTATCATGTTCATGGTCTTTCTTTTGGAGCCTCTCTCGCAGATTTCTTCATATTTGACATGAAAAACATTTTGCTGGCCTCTGATTGGCAGCAGCATGTATTACAACTGATAGACCCGGCTGGTCTCTGTGCCCTAATACACTTCTGCTGAATGTGTGTCTGAGGATGCACATCCAGTTGAATTTTGAGCTGGTGACGGCATGCCCCTCCCCCTCACGGGCCTGGTTGTGGGGAATGGTGCTGGCCCTGGGAGAAGGAGGAGCCAGACTGCAAGTGCACTGATACACTCACCACTGCACTTGCACACCAAATTTGTATATCGATAAAAGACAAATTTCTCCTTCGTCTCATTGGGGGACACAGGACTGTGGGTGTGGCTATTGCCGCTAGGAGGTCGACACTAAGTAAACATAAAAAAATGTTAGCTCCGCCTCCGTCGTATACACCCTGCTACTGGCCGTAGGCTAACCCAGCTTTTGCTTAGTGTCCGTAGGAGGCACACGTCTGTTTTTTTCCCAGACCTTTTTCTTTTTTACCATGAAGATGAGACAGGGGCGACGGACCCTTTTGAAGGGGTCCGATCTCCCCAAACCAACAACAGGCGAGCACGTGCGAGTGTCGCCTCCACGTATCCTCTCCTGCGAAGTGGGATGCCATGCCTGAGCTGATTCAAGGGCGACGGGTCTCTTAAAGGGCACCGATCTCCCCGCACCAACTTACGGTCGACCACATGGAGTGTCACCTTCATGTATCCTCGTCCGCAGCCAGGCCTATGCCGGACAACCTGCCCTGCCCATCCTTAGGGATTGAACCCATAGGATGCTCAGAGGCCTCTACATGGCGTCCGTGCAGCCCCCACTGCTTCACCACTTTTAAAAAGCGGATGATGCAAGGAGGCGGGAGGTTTCTCTCCACTTCTCTCCTAAGAGATGATGGATTGAGGCATTGTCTTACCCAGTACCTTCCTGAAGTTTACCCGTGAGCCTTGTCGCGGCGGCTTAGGCCGGGATGCGCACCTCGGTAAGTGTAAAACACTGGACAGAATGGCATCTGTGCTAATCCCACTGTACCTCCGCTGATAGAACAGCGGTACTACAAGGAGCTGGACGGCCCCTCTCCACATCCTTTTCAGAGGGACGGGTGGATTGAGTTTTTCCTGCACCGTCCCTTGTCACAGCAAGACTGTGGCTTGGCGCCACCGAGAGAAGCACTGGGGCTTTGCAACAATGCAGCGGGTCCCTGCTCCACATTATGTATCGGGGACTCCGATAATTGCGTGAGTGATACTCACACGTTGGAGTGCTCCTCCACAGTTCCATCCGGGTGGAAGCTTGGTGTCCTCTCCATCCAAAAGCTGTGACGGACCCTTTTGAAGGGGTCCGATCTCCCCAAACCATCAACGGGCAAGCACGTGGAGTGTCGCGTCCACGTATCCTCTCCTGCAACGAGGGACACATGCCGAACCTTGGCCCTGACCACCCCTTGGTAGAGAAACTTTGGGCTGTACAGTGGCAATGGCGGTTCGTGCGGCCCCCTCTGCATCACCAATGCATAGACTGCGGTGATGGAAGGGGCGGACGGTCCCTCTCCTCCTTTCCTGAAAAGTTTGGAGCCAGGGTGCCTGCACCGTCTTGATCCTCTCTGCGGGTGCTTTGTGCGTGAAGAGGGGGGGCTGAAGCTAACCTGCACGCTCCTCCGACAGGGAGGAGTCCGCCGCAAATCGGGTTAGTGGTGTAAGGCCCTGCGAGTAACGCCGCACACCCAGTGGACCGCTCCCCTCACTCCCGGAGCGTACCGCAAATGCCGGCGGCGGCGCTGTCATCCGGCAGACACCGAAACTTTACTCCTGGCTTCAACCTGTCCTAGGCCGCGGGCAGAAGTCCCGCCTCCAGCCGCGTCTACTTCCGGCCCGTGCTATCGGGCCGGCTCCGAAAATTTAGTCCCCGGCTTCGGCCTACTTCAAGGAACCTCCGTCCCTCTCTGACGTTGCGGTGGTTCTCGCCATTAACTGGATGCCTGTGTGGGGGCGCTGTCGCGATCGCCAATGCGTCGCTGGCGAGGTCGCTGCTGCGTCATGAAATTGGCGCTTGGGCGATCTCGCTAGCGATCTTGCTTGGACAGTGCCTTAACCACGGCTTCCTGAGAGTTATGATCCAGCCGCAGGCCGCTGCATTCATCCTCATTCTCCACCAGAGTGCGCTGTTGGTCGCTCCGTTCTACCGGTCTGCGGACCAGGGTACGGACACCAGGGGCAGAGATGATGCCCTTTTTCACAATCTCAGGGTAAGGCCTGGACGAGGTGTGTGTATATATGTGTGCGGTTTATATCACCTGGGCCGTCAAGACCTTCAGCTTCAGTCGGCTCTGGTTCACGGCCTCCTTCCCCTTCAGGTGCAAGTCTACAGGGTTCGGTTTATGATTCCGAGAGTCCCTTGATTTGCTGGCACCTAGTGACCGAGAGACAATCGATAGTCTCATTGAAGCCGTAGACCAGACTCTGGGTATAGTGGACGAACTCACCCTGTCTGCCGGACAGAAGATGTGTTTTTAAGCGAGCCAAGCAGGCTCACGAGGTCTTTGGCTCTCATCCTAGATTCAAGGAATTGGCAGAGAATAGCAAACGCTTCTCTGGGTACAAGGCTATCAGCCCCGGATGTCCTTAAGGAGTGGGCGGAATCTTCCGCGGTTGATTTTCCCATCTTTCGTTTGGCGTCTAAATCACTGCTTTCCCTCCCTAGTGGGTCCTCTATAAAAAATCTCTGACTGACCGTCTCGTTGAGACTTGGCTCGGTCAGTATTAGAGGCATCAGGTTCTGCGCTTCTCCCTGCTTTTGCGGCTAACTAGGTAGCCAAGGCTTGGATGTCTTGTTCGTAGTCCCTGACTGAGGCACTACGCGGTAGGGGTCAACTGCCATTCTAGGCTGGCGTCGCCTGCCCTCATCGGATCGCAGCATCTAAGTAGCTTGAGGCCGGGCAAGTACCGGAATGGGGCGTCAACTGCCATTCAAAGCTGAAGTCGCCTGCGCTCGTCAGATCGCAGCAGCTGGTCCAGTTGATGATTAACCGGCTGGGAATCCCTGGTCCTGTTGATGATACGTTCCTTCAGAGGTATTCGAAATCTCCAATCAGATCGCTTTTTCGGGGAGCGGCACGGTAGCTCAGTGGAAAGCGCTGGTGCTTTGCAGCATGGGAGTCCAGGGTTCAGATCCCACCATGGACGACTTCTGCAGGGAGTTTTTGTATGTTCTCCCTGTGCTCAGGTGGCCTGCTACCAATGCACCAAGGACAGTTAATTATGGTATAAGGAGAGCCTTATGGTTGAGATTTTTGCGGGATGTCAACTGCCATTCTAAGCTAACGCAGCAGCTAAGCAGCTTGGGTCGACTCAACCTCAAAAAACTCCCTTACTCCTTTGCCACATCGGAGTGGCCGATTTTTCGGCAAAAAATTGGATCAGCTCATATCTGATATCACGGAGGGAAGAGCAGTTTTTCTCCCTCAGCAGAGGGTTAGGCAGCCCTTTCATCGCAGGCCTCAGGCGCAATTTAAGGTTTTTCGCAACCACGGCGACAAGCTCCGGTGGTGCAGGACCCAGCCAGGCCCAGAGGACTCGGGTCTGATACAGGATCAATCCATTGGGGAGATTGCGCTCCATCAGCCGAGATATAGGGGATCTAGGTCCAAGAGATTTTCGGCTAAGTGGCTGGAGACATAGTCCAGTCCGTCACTCCAGAGTAGGCGGCTGCCTACTCTAGTTTCGTCCCGTCTGGTTCGCAGTCACCTGCGACAGGTAGGTCAGGGACACAATATCCTTAGGGTACATAATCACGTCTCCCCAAAACGGAGACTCAGGCTCGAGCCTTTTTTTCAAGGCCATCGGGTTCCTTCAACAGGCCGGCGTAGTCGTCCCAGTACCTTAGGACGAAGGAGGCTTGGGGTTCTACTCCAACCTGTTTGTAGTTCCCAGGAAGGACGGGTCCGTGAGACCCATTTTTTAACACCTGAATGGCTTCATCAGGCTGCGACACTTCCAGATGGTGTCCCCCGCTCGGTCGTAGCAAACATGGAAAGAGGGAAGGTTTGGCATCAATCAATGTCCAAAACGGTTGGACACTCTGTCTCGCTTGGGATGGTTAGTGAATTCCAGGAAGTCGTCTTCCGTGCCGTCTCGGAGGATGACCTTTTTGGGGATGATCTTCGACATAGCGCGGGGGTTGACAGTTCTCCCACGGGAGAACACCTTACTTCTTTGCCGAGAGATCCGGGTCCTTTGCCGGCCGGTCCTCCACACGATTGGGGTCTCCATGAGGGTCTTAGGGAGGATAATGGCGCCAACAGAGGCAGTACCTTTGCGCAGCTCCATATTCGTCCTTTGCAGCACGCTCTTCTCAAGATTTGGGACAGGGGTCCTTGCTCCCTAGACCGCCAATGCCGGCTGTCCCCTCAAGTCAGACTTGCTATGGTATGGTGGACGAGGAACTCGTCACTTCAAAGGGCTTTTTCCTCTGTCCATGGGCTAGTGGGTCCGACAGACGCCAGCCTTCTCGGATGGGAAGCGTTGTTTCTCCACCACGCAACCCAGGAACGTTGGTCTCGGTAAGAGTCAGCTCACCGACCAATATATTAAAGATTCGAGCAGTTCGACTGACCCTGCGGTGCTTTCGTCACCATTTGGCGGGCCACCCCATCCGAATTCAGTCAGACGACACGGTCGTGGCGCACATAAATCATCAGGGGGGAACCCGAAGCAGGGTGGTCATGCTCGAAGTGAAGCAAGTCCTAGGATGGGCCGAGCGGAACCACTCAGTGCTGTCGGCGGTGCACACTCCCGGCGAGCAGAACTGGGCAGCGGATTTGCCCTACATCCTGACATATTTCAGCGGATTTGCCAGCGCTTGGGCACACCAGATAGTAATCTGATGGCCTCCAGGAACAATGCCAAGGGGGCCAGTTTTGTCTCTCGGTACAGAGATCCGCAGGCAATTGCGGTGGACTCTCTGATTCTGCCATGGAATCAATTTCTCCTCCCATACTTGTTCCCTCCACTAGCGCTGTTACCCAGGGGAATCGAGAAGATCGAGACAGAGGGAGGCCCGGCGATATTAATCGTTCCGGATTGACCTCGTCTGTCCCGGTAGGCAGATCTGGTGCAGCTGCTCACCAACGTACCGTGGCGACTACCAGACCACGCAGAGCTACTCTCCCAGGGCCTAGTTTACCACCAGAACTCAGGAGCCCTGTGTTTGACGGCCTGGCCGTTGAATCTTGGATTCTATACCGGGAAGGGTTCTCCCAGTGAGTCGCTACCACAATGACCAAACGCTTGAAGGCCGGCTTCAACTCGGGTCTATCACCATATTTGGAGGGTCATTGTTAGGCGGTGCAGGGAACATAGTTATTCCCCCTTTACAGTTCTCGATTCCCAACATTCTGGCTTTTCTCCAGGCCGGTCTAGATGCAGGTCTAGCTCCAGGCACTCCTAGAAGACAAGTATGGGCTTTTGTCGGTACTTTTTTCAGCGTAGAATTGCCACCAATTGGCAGGTGAGAACCTTCATACAGGGGGTTGTCCATATAGTACCCCTCTACAGGGTTCCCCTAGACACCTGGGATCTTAACCTGGTGCTGGGAGTCTTACATGAATCTCCATTTGAGCCCTTTCGGGAAGTATCTCTAACGTACCTCTCCTGGAAGGTCTGTTTTTTTGATAGCCATAACTTCCATTAGGCAGGTCTCGGAACTGGCGGCTCTTTTGCCGAGCCCCATACTTACTCTTTCACCAGGACAAAGTGGTGCTTAGACCTAATTCGTCCTTTTACCAAAGCTCGTGTCATTCTTTCATATCAACGAACACATTGTTGTATCCTTGTTTTGTCCAGCACCAACGCATCGGGTGGAGAAGGCTCTCCACACGCTGGACCTGGTGAGAGCACTCAGGAGGTATGTATCGCGGACGAGAACAGGTTTGTAAGGCGGCAACCTGTTCTAGCTTGCATACCTGCATTATAATATCCATACCCAGTTTTCGGCGGATGGGTAGAAGGATTCTGCAGGCGGCGATGGCACACCGATAGACTATGCCTGACATGATGACTGACACTGTAAGCGGTCTCCCACCCAAGGGACTGCTTTAGGACGTCCCACAGTCCTGTGTCCCCAATGAGACTAAGGAGAAATACGGATTTTTGTGTTACTCACCGTAAAATCCTTTTCTCCGAGACGCTCATTGGGGGACACAGCGCCCACCCTTTTTTAGCCAGATGGCTTTATTTTGATTTAACTTTATGTTCTTGGTGGGTTTAATTCTGTATATGTTGTTCCTGTGGTGATGTTGATTTATGCTTCGTTCTCCTACTGCTTTTGCACCAAACTGAGCTGTACTACGGGCAGTAGCAGGGTGTATATGACGGAGGCGGAGCTAACATGTTTTTATGTTTACTTAGTGTCGACCTCCTAGCGGCAATAGCCACACCCACAGTCCTGTGTCCCCCAATGAGCGTCTCGGAGAAAAGGATTTTACGGTGAGTAACACAAAAATCCATATTTCAGCAAAACGACAATATAGGGATATATTACTCAGTTTTTTAAGCTAAATTTTCTCTACGTTCCAGCGTGTCTTTTATCAGTTTTATTCACATCCTTTCTTGAATTTTTTTATAGCCAGTACATATCATCAAATCAAATATTTTAGGTCATAATTTGTAATTGTGGATGATGAAATCCAAAACGAACTTCCGAATGAATTATTTACTTGTATTTAGGTAATACCACTTATTTAACATTGCTGTTCTTTCTTTGCAGGGAAGATCTTTGTCTTTTAAAACCTTCCTCATCTGGGTTTTAATCAGCATATACCAAGGTAAGAAGGGCTCTTTTAGCTAGGCGAAGGGATTTTTGTCTGTCATTAGTGTTTTTCCTTCAAGTTTGCTTCCGCCAGCTTAAAATTTTATCAACAGTCGTATATTGCTTTCTTTTTATCAGGTAAATCGATAGTCCAGCAGTACCCCTTGCCAGCATGCAATGCATGATGGGTGATCAGTATTTGTAATGATGCATGGCACCTGAAATTAGTGCTGTTTTAATTACAGCTTAATCCCTAAAAATATTAACATTTTGTTCTCATGTTGCATGCAGCTTTGCTGGTCTAGAAATTAGGTGCAGAGGGCATAAAAAAAGGATTTTCCTGGCAAAATGCACATGTTCTTTACTTGTTTACAAAACAACATAGGCATGGTATATCCGTCTGTGGCATCACACACCGCCAGACTGCCCCACTACTGGTTCTGCTCGTTCTAAGGGGATGAGTATTTTTAAAGGGTTTATTGATAGTTAATGTGTCATTTATTTTACTTTCTTTTTTCTTAAAACATATCCTTTATTATGCTAACACAGAGAATTAACTGAAACTTAGTGACAGCTCATAAAGAAGGCATTAATTACAGTTTTAGCTAATAACGTTCATTGCACATTTTTTGTTTCTTAATAATAATGAGGGGCTACAGCATATTGCTTCGTGCGCTAATGCAAATTTTGCTTGGTGGGGTTTCTGGCAGGGAGGAGTCCATTGCATATGATATGTGCATGGTTTACTCAATCACTTCATAACGGATTAATTTAAATGGCATTAGCAGAGACGTAGCTAGGGTTTGGTTCAGGAAAACGCCAAACTTCTACATGGGCCTCTAAACAGGTAACGCTGCTGACAGCTATGGTGATGCACCCTAATAGTGGATGTAGTAAAACCTCAGCAATGACCGCTCTGCTACAAAAAAATCTCTATACAAAGACCAACACTGATATTACTGCCGTATTGTGACCATATAGTGGTAGATACCAGTGCAGCAGAACATGTAAGAGATTACAGTACAATTACAGATAGTGTTGTACAGCTGACATTCTCTCTGGTAGAGTCATTCACTTTTACCGTCTTTTCCATCTGGCCCAGACCGACATGGCAACTTCTTCTTGCCATGACTCAGCTGCAGAGATTACTACAAAGACACATTTGACTTCTCACATTTCCAACACCGTCCCCATATATTCTCAAACGGCACAAGCTGCTTATCCTGCTGATACCCCAATGCTGAACTGCTGCTGAAGTATGTGTTTCTATTTGTACTCCTGCTGTGTGGTATGATCCTCCAAATGTGACCCCTACACAGACCTCGATGCAGTATAATGGCCTACATACGGTATAATGGCCAAAAACCTCTCCACAATTTATAACGGCCACCCACACAGCCCTCCACACAGTATGATGGACCTCACACAAACCTTCAAACTGTATAATTGCTTGCATACAGTATAAAGTCTCCCGGCTCCCACATAGCCTTGCAAATATAATAGCCTTCCATATAGTATAATGTACCCCATAGTCCTTCATATAGTATAATGCACTCCCCATAGTCCTCCATATAGTATAATGCACCCCATAGTCCTCCATATATTTAATCCACCTCATAGTCCTTCATATAGTATAATGCACTACCCATAGTCCTCCATATCGTATAATGCACTCCCCAAAGTACTCCATATAGTATAATGCATTCCTCACAGTCCTTCATATAGTACAATGCACTCCCCATTGTCCTCTATATAGTATAATGCACTCCACATAGTCATCCATATATCATAATGCACCCCAAAGTCCTCCATACAGTGTAATGCACTCCGCATAGTTTTCCATAGAGCATAATGCACTCCATAGTCCTCCATACAGTATATTGCACAGCCATAGTTCTCCATACAGTATAATGCACTCCAGTGTAATGCACACCATAGTCCTCCATATAACATAATGCACCATATAGTCCTCTTTACAATATAATGCACTCCCCTTAGTCCTTCACACAGTATAATACACTACCCAAAGTCCTTATACAGTATAATGTACTCCCCATAGTCATCCATAAAGTATAATTCACTCCCTATAGTCCTTCATACAGTATAATGTACTCCCTGTAGTCCTCCATATACTATAATGCACTCACCATTGTTCTTCATATAGTGTAATGCACCCCATAGTCCTCCGTACAGTATAATGCACTCCACATAGTCCTCCATATGGCATAATGCACCCCATAGTCCTCCATACAGTATATTGCACAACCCTTAGTCCTTCATATAGTATAATCACCCCCCAGTCCTCTATATAGTCCTCCATATAGCATAATGCACCCCATAGTCCTCCATACAGTATATTGCACTCCCTGTAGTCCTCCATACAGTGTAGTGCACCCCAGTGCAATGCACTCTGCATAGTCCTCCATATAGCATAATGCACTCAATAATACTCCATATAGCATAATGCGCCCCATAGTCCTCCATACAGTGTAGTGCACCATAGTACAGTGCACTCCACATAGTCCTCCATATATCATAATGCACCCCAAAGTCCTAAATGCAGTGTAATGCACACCACATAGTTTTCCATAGAGCATAATGCACTCCATAGTCCTCCATACTGTATATTGCACTACCCTTAGTCCTCCATATAGTGTAATGCACCCCCCCAGTCCTCTATATAGTCCTCCGTATAGCATAATGCACCTCATAGTCCTCCATACAGTATATTGCACTCCCCGTAGTCCTCCATACAGTGTAGTGCACCCCAGTGCAATGCACTCTGCATAGTCCTCCATATGGCACAATGCACCCCATAATACTCCATATAGAATAATGCGCCCCATAGTCCTCCATACAGTATACTGCACTCCCCATAGTCCTCCAGACAGTATAATGCACTCCCCATAGTCCTCCATATAGTATAATGCACTCCCCATAGTCCTCTATGCAGTATTCTGGCCACCACAATGTTCTCACTGATAAAAAAAACAAAAAACAATGCAATACTCACCTCTCCTCATTCCGCCATGTAGTGACATTATCGCGTTCGCTGCTCTGAGATGTCAGACGCCGAGGAAGAATGATGGAGGAGGAAGCATCAGCTGACGCTCCCTTTTTCATCATTTGAATCAGGATGTCGATATATTTGAACTTGGTGTGACAGACGTGGTGCCTGGTGCTGATGCTGGCATCGGACCCCCCTGACTCGGGCCCCATAGCAGCTATGCTACTGCACATTAGGAAATAGTTTGGAGCTCCAATCTCCCCTATATATCAGTTTATTAATTTAAGATAGATTATCATTGCATTACATAGAATAATTCTCTGTTGGGACCTTGCACCTAGAACATGTGATTACCTGGGCTTTACCTATGGCTATAGGTTTTAGCCTATGTTAGTAATACTTAACTTTAAAGAGTACCCTTTGGGGAGGGAGTGGGAGTTCCCCAAAAACTAATAGTATACTTGAAAATAAGTAACTTTCTTAAATAACTTAATAGAGAAATTTGTATTTTTCTCCTGCACTGATCAGTCATTCTCAAAATTCTCAATCCATGGGTAAAATCTGTCATCAGTTAATACAGACTCTCACATTACTGAGCTAGGAGATGACAATTGGTGACATTGCAAGATAATGTCTGTATCTGACTTCAGCTTCTCCCTTCTCATTTTCCTTTTTCCGTACAACCTTATAAGCACCAACTGTCATCTCTTATTTCAGTAATGGAAAGATCTGTCCTCTCTAAGTGCAGACTTTACCCTTGAATTAAGAGTGAAAGTTAAGTCCAGAAAGTGAAAAAAGATTTTTTTTTCTGATAAGATATTACAAAGTTGCTTATATTTCACAAGTACTATATATTTATGAAAAAAAAAATGTAATGCCGATTACTCTTTAGGTCCTGGTTTCCAGTTACTTCAATGTAAGGTACAGACTGACATATTGGGTGCCATCTGTTATGGCAAGGTTTCATTTTTGTAAAATATATAATTGTTGCATATGTTTTTGTTCTAGGTGGCATATTAATGTATGGAGCTCTCCTGCTCTTCGAGTCTGAGTTTGTTCACGTGGTTGCCATCTCGTTTACTGCCTTGATTTTGACAGAATTGCTAATGGTTGCATTAACTATACGGACATGGCACTGGCTAATGGTTGTAGCCGAATTTTTCAGCCTTGGCTGCTACGTGGCTTCACTTGCTTTCCTTAATGAGTATTTTGGTAAGTTTATTGTGTGCTATGGAATGTAGCTGATTTGTTTGTTTCCGTACCTGTGTTTCCGTACCTGTGTTTCCGTACCTGTGTTTCCGTACCTGTGTTTCCGTACCTGTGTTTCCGTACCTGTGTTTCCGTACCTGTGTTTCCGTACCCGTGTTCCCGTACCTGTGTTCCCGTACCTGTTTTCCCGTACCTGTGCTCCCGTACCTATGTTCCCATATACAAGTTTCCGTACCTATCTTTACATACCATTTGTTCCCATATACAAGTTACCGTACCTCTCTTTACATACCATTTGTTCCCATATACAAGTTTCCATACCTATCTTCCCGTAACTGTTTCCATATCCAAGTTACCGCACCTATCTCCCGTACCTATGTTCCATATACAAGTTACCATACCTATCTTCCCATACCTGTTGCCATATACAAGTTACCATACCTATCTTCCCATACCTATGTTCCCATATACAAGTTACCATACCCATCTTCCTGTACCTATGTTCTCATATACAAGTTACCGTACCTATCTCCCGTACCTATGTTCCCATATACAAGTTACCATACCTATATTCCCATATGCAAGTTACCGTACCTATCTTCCCATACCTACATTCCCATATACAAGTTACCATACCTATCTTCCCGTACCTATGTTCCCATATACAAGTTACCATACCTATCTTCCCATACCTACATTCCCATATACTAGTTACCATACCTATCTTCCCGTTCCTATGTTCCCATATACAAGTTACCATACCTATATTCCCATATACTAGTTACTGTTCCTATCTTCCCGTACCTATGTTCCCATATACAAGTTACCATACCTATCTTCCCATACCTACATTCCCATATACTAGTTACCATATCTATCTTCCCGTAACTATGTTCCCATATACAAGTTACCATACCTATCTTCCCGTACCTATGTTCCCATATACAAGTTACCGTACCTATCTTCCCATACCTACATTCCCATATACTAGTTACCGTACCTATCTTCCTGTACCTATGTTCCCATATACAAGTTACCATTCCTATCTTCCCGTACCTATGTTCCCATATACAAGTTACCGTACCTATCTTCCCATACGTACATACCCATATACTAGTTACCGTACCTATCTTCCCGTACCTATGTTCCCATATACAAGTTACCATACCTATCTTCCCATACCTACATTCCCATATACTAGTTACCATACCTATCTTCCGTACCTATGTTCCCATATACAAGTTACCATACCTATATTCCCATATACTAGTTACTGTTCCTATCTTACCGTACCTATGTTCCCATATACAAGTTACCATATCTATCTTCCCGTACCTATGTTCCCATATACAAGTTACCATACCTATCTTCCTGTACCTATGTTCCCATATACAAGTTACCATTCCTATCTTCCCGTACCTATGTTCCCATATACAAGTTACCGTACCTATCTTCCCATACCTACATTCCCATATACTAGTTACCGTACCTATGTTCCCATATACAAGTTACCATACCTATCTTCCCGTACCTATCTCTACAGTGTTGAACATGATAACCATTACTGTGATACTGATTGTCTATGCACCAAACTCCCACATGTTATAGTTTTCACCAAAGTTCTCCCTTTGCACAGGGCCACGGCCCTATTGATTTTGGAATGACAGACCCTCATCATGTTCGTGGATCCTTATCAGTGACGTGTAGATAACATGTATGATTAGTTATTGCCATTGTACTATTAAAACAGTATTAGGCTGGTTTATATTATGCTGAAATACTAGTAACTTAGGAAACAAGGGTGACTCGGAAACATGTACCCGGTAAGTTTTCTGCGAGGGTGCATTCCAACCACGTACACAGCTAACCTGCTAACCCCAGTGCTCCATCCGCTTTATAACGTCTCTGTAACTTCCTTGCGTTTGCTTCTTTTTCTCTCCTTGTCTCTATTAGGTCTTGGTAGAGTTTCTCTGGGAGCTTTCTTAGGTAGGTGATGTCAATATGTCCATATGTTGTGGCATAACTCCAGTTATTCTCCTAGTACAGTTCACTTTATCCTTATACTTTCATATTTAATGTAAATGCTGCAGGTAAATTACAACCAATCCCTCTGTACTTATAATGTTTTATTGCCTGAAGTGCACCTAAATAAGCATACCAGACACTCGTATATACAGTCTTCTAGAGATGAACATAAGAAAAAAGACATCCATGCAGTCTTTCTTCTGCTCCCTTTAATATAACTCGTGTTTGATAATGTTCTAGCCATCAGCACATAAATTTACATTCATCACATCTTCTGACATGTCTTTAAAGTGGTTCTCCAGAATTAGAAAAAAATAAGTAACTGAAGGATGTCATTATAAATAAATTCTTAGATACTTTTAATTAGACATAAATCGAATCAAAATAGTTTTGTCTATGTATGTAATCACTATAGAATTAAAATAGCTTCAGCCATGTATCACTGCCATAAATCTGTCCTGGACTGTTATGACAGGCCTGTGAACATGTGCAGTAAGAAGCTCCGCTGCTGAGACCTGGTGACACCTATACCATATGTTATCATTCAGAACGACCGGTCGGAAAGAAGTGTGCGCTCCACTGAAGCAGATCTTCCTAGACGGGAGGGGGCGGAGCTTCCTACTGCACATGCTCACAGTCATCTGTCCGAACATTCTAGGACAGGTTTCTGTCACTATAGCAAGGCAGCGACCATTTTAATTTTATAATAATAACATCCCTGGACAAAGCAATTGTGATTTGCTAATGGAATGTATTTAGAATTTTTTTTTTATAATGACATTTTCTTTACTTGCTTTTTTTTTTTTTTTCCCGGAGAACCCCTTTAAGTGAATTTGGGAGTATGGATGGATTACAACATGCCTGATCCTTTGTCTTTGCAAGAGATAATCTGCTGATGAAGGGGCCCGACTGTGGCTTATTCCCCTCTCCCCTTTGAAGTAGATATGCCCAGTTGGCCAGATGAAGCTGTGTTTACACTGTACATGTGCAAAATATCTAGAGGCGTAACTATAGTGGGGGCATAAATTAAAGTCGCACCCAAACCCTGGAACCTGGTTGGGCTCAAAAGGTCCAGTTGTCCCATATAAAAGACCAAATAAAGACTTGTGATAGGTGGGGGTCTATGTTGGAGATTTTTTCAAGTTCCACTATAAATAGCTGTCGGCTAACAGTCATTTCATGAATATGGGCAGCTTTGCGTTTTTTTCTATTTTACTAACTTTATTATACTAACCCTGTGCTTTAGAAAGTTACAAAAAATCAATCCTGTGGCACCTTTGGTTAGTCATGAATATACTTTTCTAGGAAAAAGCAGTGTCTAAGATGTGTTCAAAAGTTGAAAAAAATCCTGTGTGTCATATATATAGTATAATGCACTCCCAATATTCCTCCATATAATATAATGCCCTCCCCATGGTCCTCCATAAAGTATAATTCACTCCCCATAGTCTTTCATATAGTATTATGCACTCTCCATAGTCCTTCATATAGTACAATGCACCCCATAGTCCTTCATACAGTATAATGCACTTCCCATAGTCCTCTATACAGTATTCTGGCCACCAGTGTTCTCACCGATTTAAAAAAATGCAATGCTCACCTCTCTTCCTCATTCCTTCATGTATGACAGTCATTTCATGAATATGAGCAGCTTTGTTTTTTTCTAGTTTACTAACTTATTATATTAACCCTATGCTTTATTTAGAGAGTTACAAAAAATCATGTGGCACCTTTACTTAGAGTCATAAATATAATTTTCTAGGCAAAAGCAGTGTATAAGATGTGTTCAAAAGGATAGAAAAAAAAGTACTGTACAAATCAACTTTTGACCCTTAGAAATAGTAAAAAATGTCTTTCTACTGATTGAATTGAAATATAAAAGGTTCTGCAGAGCTCTCCATAGGGTGAAATCTGACAGGAAAGTTATATATGAAAGAGTATACAGTATGCACTCACCTATTGAGGTTGTGCACTTAAACGCAACTCTAGTAAAAGCGGTGGAGAACTGATGTGGCTGCAACTGCCTCAGGAGGCCCCAGTTATCCGGAATAGAAAATGCAAATGTACACAGAGTATCATTGTCACCTGGAACTCTCCCAGCAGCACTTCTGTTGATAGCGATTCTTGTTTGTTTTTTACATTGGTAAGACCCCTAATTGTCTCCTGTGACACAATGGTCTGCTCTGAGGCTCCAACATCACACCTATAACATATCACCTACAATATAACATGCCACCTACAGTATAACATGCCACCTACAGTATAATATACCACCTACAGTATAACATTTGTATGGATCGGTACTCACTCGGCTGCGGCTGAGGTAGGCACAGGAAGTGCTAGTGTTGAAATGTCCAAGCAAGTTTATTAACATGGCATAAACTGCTCTGGATAGGAAAACAAACGAACAGCCTTTTCCGGCACAAAGTAGCAAGCAGAAAAATAAACAGTCCATATAGTACTGCGGGTCTGCCCGCTCAGGTCAGTGTCTTTAGCACACACACAATGGAGGTCTCCACACCTCCCATAACAGACACTGAATGAGACATCTGGCCTCCATTTTATTAGCCAAACCTGGGGTGGGGATATGTGAGCTGTTATTCCCACCCATCTCTTATGACCGCTCGTAAAACCCGGCCCTGGAACGGCCAAATAACTTTCTCAGCACTTACACATGCCACCTACTGTATAATATGCCACCTATAACATCCCACCTACAGTATAACATGCCACCTACTGTGTAACATTCCACCTATAACATCCCACCTACAGTATAACATGCCATCTACAGTATAATATACCACCTACAGTATAACATTCCACCTAGAACATGCCACCTACAGTATAACATGCCACCTACAGTATAACATTCCATCTATAACATGCCACCTACAGTATAACATGCCACCTACTGTGTAACATTCCACCTATAACATCCCACCTACAGTATAACATGCCATCTACAGTATAATATACCACCTACAGTATAATATACCACCTACAGTATAACATTCCACCTATAACATGCCACCTACAGTATAGCATGCCATGTATAACATGCCACGTATAACATGTCACGTAGAACATGCCACCTATAACATCCCACCTACAGTATAACATGCCACCTACTGTATAACATCCCACTTACGGTATAACATGCCACCTACAGTATAACATGCCACCTACTGTGTAACATTCCACCTATAACATGCCACCTACAGTATAGCATGCCATGTATAACATGCCACGTATAACATGTCACGTAGAACATGACACCTATAACATCCCACCTACAGTATAACATCCCACCTACAGTATAACATGCCACCTACTGTGTAACATTCCACCTATAACATCCCACCTACAGTATAACATCCCACCTACAGTATAACATGCCACCTACAGTATAACATTCCATCTATAACATGCCACCTACAGTATAACATGCCACCTACTGTGTAACATTCCACCTATAACATCCCACCTACAGTATAACATGCCATCTACAGTATAATATACCACCTACAGTATAATATACCACCTACAGTATAACATTCCACCTATAACATGCCACCTACAGTATAGCATGCCATGTATAACATGCCACGTATAACATGTCACGTAGAACATGCCACCTATAACATCCCACCTACAGTATAACATGCCACCTACTGTATAACATCCCACTTACGGTATAACATGCCACCTACAGTATAACATGCCACCTACTGTGTAACATTCCACCTATAACATGCCACCTACAGTATAGCATGCCATGTATAACATGCCACGTATAACATGTCACGTAGAACATGACACCTATAACATCCACTCAGTTAACATCCACTACAGTATAACATGCCACCTACTGTGTAACATTCCACCTATAACATCCCACCTACAGTATAACATGCCACCTACAGTATAACATACCACCTATATAACATGCCACCTACAGTATAGCATGCCTTGTATAACATGCCACGTATAACATGTCACGTAGAACATGCCACCTATAACACCCCACCTACAGTATAACATGCCACTTATGGTATAACATGCCACCTACAGTATAATATACCACCTACAGTATAATATGCCACGTAGAACATGCCACCTACAGTATAGCATGTCATGTAGAACATGCCACCTATAACATGCCACCTACAGTATAATATACCACCTACAGTATAACATGCCACATAGAACATGCCACCTACAGTATAGCATGCCACCTACAGTATGACATGCAGCCTACAGTATAACATGCCACGTAGAACATGCCACCTATAACATCCCACCTACAGTATAACATGCTATCTATAACATCCCACCTACAGTATAACATGCCACCTACTGTGTAACATCCCACTTACGGTATAACATGCCACCTACAGTATAACATGCCACCTACAGTATAACATGCCACGTAGAACATGCCACCTACAGTATAACATGCCACCTACAGTATAACATGCCACTTAGAACATGCCACCTACAGTATAACATGCCACCTACAGTATAACATGCCACGTAGAACATGCCACCTACAGTATAACATGCCACCTACAGTATAACATGCCACGTAGAACATGCCACCTACAGTATAACATGCCACCTATAATATGCCCTGTTCTAACCTCTCCTTTTTTCCCTTTTTTCTTACATTGTGATTTTTATAGCACATAAAAGGACTAACAACAGGCGCATGTACGGCCAGAGCTATTTTAGCGTGACATTGTAGAAGACATCCTAAAGATCAGGCAATATAACCGCACATAAGACACATGATTTTTTTTATTCTATTTTGGCATCAAGCGATAACCTACAGTATTATCACCTATTATATGTAAGCCCACCATGTAGTTTAGTATTCATTACTTGCTTCCATCACCAGGTAAGACAAATATTTATTGTAACCATGTGTATATGATTATATTATGGATGCCGGTCCATTAGCAGGTGATATTTGACCACCCAAGAAGCTGAAAAATGGCCGCGCACATATATCACATGAAAGTCCGCTGCTAATGGTGGAGCAGTAGTCCGGGTCCTGATTATTCAGCTTGACGCTCATTGTGTTGGCTTATCATTAATCTAATACTAAAGCTGTTGCTCTTCTTTCTATCACAGATGTTGCTTTTATTACAACACTTGCCTTCCTGTGGAAAGTCTCGGCCATCACCGTTGTCAGCTGTCTTCCCCTCTATATTTTGAAGTACTTGAAGCGAAAATTTTCCCCGCCAAGTTACTCCAAGCTTTCATCCTAGTTGCGGACCTTGTGACGCTCCAGCAGTAACGTGCCTCGCTGCGTTCTAGTGACTTCAGCCTTATGAATGAGATAGTGACGGGGCCAAAGAGAAGAGCACAAGAGAAAGGCTTTTATATGATACCGGTGTTATAACTGATACAAGTCAGTAAGAAAGGATGAGATTAATACATGCGCCCTGATTTATCTTCTGTTATTTGTTAAGCATGGCTCCTTACATTGCCACTAATTTGTTTTTATCCTTTATTCCTGCAGTCCCATGTAGCCTTTGAACCGTTGCTTTATCCTGATAATTCCCTTGTATGCTGCTAATTTAAGTTAACAAGCGCTAGAGGATGTTTATATACAATCTAATAGTATTATTAGGAAGAGAAACGCGACTCTTACAATAAATCATCTTTCACATAGAAATCAAAAAGTTACTGAGCTTTAAAGGGTTCCTTAGATGTCGCCTTCAGCCTTTCTTCTCTATACATTGATAAACCATCCTGTAGAAATGAAGCGCTGGAATGATGGCACTTTGTGTCTCAATCTTGTACTTAAGAGATTTGAAGGCTGTATTCTCACTGATTAGAGTAATGCCCTTAAAGGGGCTGTCCGGAATTAAATTGTCAGCATCACCGCTGAGCCCAATGGTTACTTATAGGGGTCACATGTGCTGTTGTCATAATGTCCCCACTGCAGTCTGCCCCAGAGCAGTGGAAAAGTGGACCGGGCAAGAGTGAGTATAGTGTGTTCTTATTTTCCATAGCAGCAACCCTATGAGAATAGAAAATGTAATCCCAGGCAACCCCTTTAAACTGGACCAGTTTTTTCTCACATAAAACCACTATGAATAGATAAAGGGATTTTATATGTTTACTTTAAGAATGTCGTGCACTGGGTGGTCGACTGGAGCAAGATATCGTACCACAG
This sequence comes from Oophaga sylvatica, assembly GCA_033576555.1. Lineage (NCBI taxonomy): Eukaryota > Metazoa > Chordata > Amphibia > Anura > Dendrobatidae > Oophaga > Oophaga sylvatica. The sequence continues at coordinate 273,344,293 of JARQOD010000006.1, forward strand.
CCCATGTAATATACAGCAGAAAGGCAGGATAGCTAAATGTAATGTGACGCTTCCCACAATTATGTCCCAGACATTATATTAAGGAGTTATTTGTAGGTGGTAGTATAGGTTATAGAATGAAAAATGTTGGGCTGAAAGCCCTAGCCAGCTCACCAACCGCCACAGAAGCACGAGAACCCGCCTGGACTCCGGCGTGACTTGACTGAAGAGGATTAGGGAAAAAAAAAGTGTTCCAGCTTCTAAAATTCAATTCTTTATTATTCCCATAAAAACATGAAATTATGGCGATCTCCTCAGATTTGAATGGATGCGCTAATGGCATCTTACGCGTTTCGATCCTATAGGGATCTTTATCAAAGCTGAATATCTTGGTTGATGACATCAATACATTCCTGCTAGGACCTGGATTGCTCGACTGCTGATTGGTTTATGTTGTCCATGAGATAAGCTGTGGCTGAAGAAGTCTGGCAGCAGCTCTCTCATAAAGAACACAGAAGTGCTCAACCGAGCGCGCACTTCTGTTTATGGAGGAATCCCAGCAATATAACTGCTGGCCAAACGTTCGGATCAACCATTGTTTGGCCAACAGCTATCTGTTGTGTATGGGGGTTTCAGGACTTTCCGCCTGCTAACAGCAGACTGGATACATCTTACATGTGAGGGCACGTATTGCGCACTGTATTTACTCGCAATGCTGAAGACAATTTAGCTTTTGGTCATAATTAACTCCCTAAGACCTAAGCAATATGATGCGGTGAACTTGCAGTAAAATCCAAAAAACCGTGAAGATTTATGATAACTCCAGGACAGAAAGAGCACGATTTGGATATAGAAATCCACATCATGCTTATATTTCCAGTTGGAAAAAGTGTCCAGAATGGGAATCCCACTTATAAAATCATATCCACCTGCTTGTATAATATATTCAGTTTATTTAATATCTGCAACAATTCAGTCCTGTGTGGATTTTCCTCTTAAGGTTTTACCTTCTGACAAGTTCGGAGATTGGATTAAAAGCATCTTTAGCCTAAATATTTGTCTGATCTCTGGAATGAAGGGGACAACATAACTCCATACTATGTGGCTCTGCAGCCCCTAGTATAGTAATCAGTAACTGTGATAACTAAAGGCAAACCTCCATTTTAACTGTTTAACATCCGTTGCTTTCTTGTATAGCAGTCTGCTAGGAAATAATACTGACGCAGTGCATTGCGCTTCCTGACAGCACAGATAGAATATTATTTGGGGAGAGAAGTTCCCTATACACACAGTGACACATCATCTGTCTACACATATAGGTATCATGGGATGGAGCGCAGGATTCCCCACCCATATGCTGAGTCTCTGACATTCATTGGTGACAGGTTCATGAACACACTTCCAAATTGAAATTCCAGATTTAAGCAGTAGTATTTATTATGCTTATTTATATAGCACCATTAATTCCACAGCACTTAATTCGTTTTCACCCCTTCTTATTTCACCATTGGCGCCAAATGTTCATCTAACTATTCATGAGTTTGCATTAATAGAATTATATTGTCTGACATTACATTATAAAATATCCATAGTCCGGCAGAGACGAACCTTACATTCCGCATCATATCCTAGATTGTCACTATGTTTACTTATTTGCTTTGTAATTTGCTTACTTTGGTTACTCAGGTAAAGAGAAAATGTAATGTACTATTTATTATTGTTCTGTTTGTTCTTCCATTGCTCTTCCTATCATTTATATATCTGATTTCTATACTGTTCTGTGTTATAGGGTATCAGACCACACTGAGATGTGGCACTTGTACCCATAAAGACCATCTCTTCTTTTCTGCTGCACCCTCTGAACGCCTCAATCATCTGCCCATAATTTATTTTGACTAAAATGGAGAATAGATCTCTAAATAGCACCATGAACACCACTAACACAATTCGCTCTGCCAGTATTACCTTGAATACTTGACTTCTTCAATCCCTGCGTCCAACCTGTAAGAGATTCCTGTTCACTTGTAAATACCTGTATTATTTTAAAGCCTGTGGGAATGTAATTGTTTTGTTTAAGATGTCTTTTATTTGAAATACTGTATATCTTTGTTATAAAAGCAATAAAGTTTCTACAAGAAGCTTTTTTTTGTGTTTCCTAATACATATTTTGTAATGCACAATGTTTTATAGGACATGACAGCCAAGAGTAAAAGGAACAGCAGTTTTGCGTTTGCCCACAAGATGGCACGGTTTACACAAGAATTGCTTCTAAGGAAAGCATGTGGCTGACCTTGTGATCATTTATTAACTATTGTAACTTCGGTACATTGTATATTTCTAATAAAGTACTAAAATAACAAAATCTATATCTTTACTGATTGCATTAACTCATACGTAAATACACTTCAAAAGTTAGAAACATAAGTTGTTACCAATGTTTCTATGTACAAGTCAAGACATTTAATATATTCTTCACTTTGTAGGAGAAGATGTGACATAACAGGGACCTTCATTGTCTCCAAAAAAAAATCAGCAATATTCTTTAACAAGTAGCCTGATGTATGTATGTGTTAATCATAAGTAAGAATACTACTGTATGGATCTTTGTAATGCAACACAACAGTTAGGCTATGTGCACACGTACAGGATTTTTTGCGATTTTTTTCACGTTTTTTCCGCGGCAAAAACGCTTAAAAAACGCATGCAGTAAGCATCCTATTATTCAGAATGCATTCTGCAATTTTTGTGCACATGGTGCGTTTTTTTCCGCGCAAAAAAAGCATCACGGTAAAAAACAAAGCATGTTCATTATTTTCGCAGTAAATTTGCGTATTTCCCGCTATATTATTGACCTAGAATGTTCAGGAAAAAATCGCGGTAAAACGCGCAAAAAACGCACAAAAACCACGATAAAAACGCATGCGGATTTCCTGGGCAAAAGTCCGGTTTCTCTCAGGAAATTTCTGCAAAGATTCCTGAATGTGTGCACATAGCCTAAAGGCCCCCACTACACATTAGAAAATTTCGGCTGAAACTGCTGATATCGATGGGTTTGGCCAATGTTCTAATGTGTGTGGGGGCACCGGCTGACTGATGAACAGGAGAGATGTTGATTGTGCATGTCTGATTTTAGACTACCGATCGCATTTTTCTCTCTGAGATCAGCCATCAGCCTGTGTGTCAGTCAGCAGCTTTCTCATAAAGAACGGTGGAGCACTTGGCCAAGTAAACACTCCTTTGTATGGGAAAGTCAGCTGTGATGTCTGCCAAACAATCGGCTGAAACATAACAATCAGCTGAAGCATCGTTCAGCCGACAACTATCTAATGTGTATGGCCAGACAACCTACAACTGATCATTTGTACTTAAAGAGGTTGTCTGAAACTAAGGACAGTTTATACTATATGTTTAGCTATTTAAGTTATCAAAATAATAACTTTTCTATGATACTTCAATTAAAAATTCCATCTTTCTGATACCATTTTGACTGTGTCTTTTTTTCTCTTCTGATCACTATTCACATCAGTCTCTCAACATACACTTGTTATTCTCAAATGAATCGTCATCAGGGGGCAGGGTGTCACGTCCACCTGGAAGACCTGCAGTTAGACAGTCATGTCGGGTAATGTATCACAGGTCTTTTTTAGAGATGGTGTGATTCATGTCCTATTTTAAATGGATTTCCTTCAGTGCTGAGAGGGCTAAGGACTCTTTCCATGCTGGCTGATACCTGGTTGTTCTCAGCTGATACTCCCTCCCTATATACTGGCTCTGGGTATTTAGTCCTTGCCTGTGAAAGATTTGTCTTCCTGTGCTGAGTGTTTGAGCTGAGTATTTGGAGTGGAGTTGTAGTAGTAGTGATTTGTTGTTTGCTGTAATACATGTGTGATTTCCTGGTCCCTATTCCTATTTTAGTTTATTCCTCCCTGTCCCTCTCCTCCTTAATATGCATAGCTTATTAGGGAATAGTCACATTGAGCAGACCTGTTCAAGAAGTTTCAGTAATGGTCCTATCTCCCAAAATGAGGCTTGCAGAAATTCAAGCAAAAAGAAAAAAACAGCACCATGTGATTTCCATAAAAATGCAAATTTTGTCTTTTTATTTAGTCCATAGCTTGTAAAAAGTTAAAAACATACATGTCATTAAATGTCAAGGGGCAAACATCCCCCACACGCCTACAGTCCATTCGGTTTATTAACACACAGCATAAACCGAATCTGAGGTACTTGGTAATGTGCACCGTCCGCCAACCGTTCGGCTCTACAGTACCCACAGTCCTCTATGAGCCTTGGTGTACCTAACATGGATTAGTGTCTGATAACTGTCCCTGACGACCCCACAGGTCTCCGGATACCTCTTGCACTCAGAGGCATCCTCTCCGGAGATAGGCCTTCTCACCCTGGCTCACTCTAGCCAGCACTGCCGTGTGTGCACAAACACACAGGCTCCATATTGGGTGTTCAGACACACCCCTTGGGGTGGGGTATTTAGGTGACTGGACCCACCCATCTCTCCAAGTCACCTGAAAGCCTTCCCATTGTATATTAAACCTCAGCAGTAGATTTGCTGAGCCAAAACAAGCCCAAGCTTCCATCCCAGGCCACACACCTCTGTGAGTCTTACCTCCCATTAACCACATGGCCATACCACATATTATTATTGTAGCACCATTTATTCCATGGTGCTTTACATGTGAAAAGTGGTATACATAACAAAAACAAGTACAGTAATCTTAACCCCTTCACCCCCAAGGGTGGTTTGCACGTTAATGACCGGGCCAATTTTTACAATTCTGACCACTGTCTCTTTATGAGGTTATAACTCTGGAACGCTTCAACGATCTTCGCGATTCTGAGATTGTTTTCTCGTGACATATTGTACTTCACGTTACACGTTAATGGTAAAATTTCTTCCATATAACTTGTGTTTATTTTTGAAAAACACACAAATATGGCGAAAATTTTGAAAATTTAGCAATTTTCAAACTTTGAATTTTTATTCCCTTAAAACAGAGAAATATGTCACACAAAATAGTTAAGAAATAACATTTCCCACATGTCTACTTTACATCAGCACAATTTTGGAACCAAATTTTTTTTTTCTTAGGAAATTATAAGGGTTAAAAGTTGACCAGCGATTTCTCATTTTTACAACAAAATTTACAAAGCCATTTTTTTTAGGGACCACCTCATATTTGAAGTCAATTTGAGGGGTCTATATAGCAGAAAATACCCAAAAGTGACACCATTCTAAAAACTGCACCCCTCAAGGTACTCAAAACCACATTCAAGAAGTTTATTAACCCTTCAGGTGCTTCACAGGAGCTGAAGCAACGTGGAAGGAAAAAATTAATATTTAACTTTTTAGCCACAAAAATGATCTATTACAAACTTTTTTTTTATATTCACAAGGGTAAAAGAAGCAAATGGACAGATAAAGTTGTTGTGCAATTTCTCCTGAGTACGCCAATAGCCAATATGTGGAGGAAAACCACTGTTTGGGCACACGGCAGAGCTCGTAACTTTTTCAAACTAAAATTGGCTGGAATTGAGATTGGACACCATGTCGTGTTTGGAGAGCCCCTGATACGCCTAAACAGTGGAAACCCCCACAAGTGACACCATTTTGGAAACTAAATCCCCTTAGGAACTTATCTAGATCTGTTGTGAGCACATTGAACCCCCAAATGTTTCACAAAAGTTTATAATGCCTGGGTCTGAAAAATAAAAAAATCAATTTTCCACAAAAATGATTTTTTAGTCCCAAATTTTTATTTTCCCAAGGAAATTGGACCCCAAAAGTTGTTGTCCAATTTGTCCTGAGTACGCTGATACCCCATATGTGGGGGGGGGAAACTGTTTGGGCGCACGACAGGGCTTGGAAAGGAAGCAGTGACGTTTTGGAATGCAGACGTTGATGGGGGTCATGTTCCGTTTGCAGTGCCCCAGATGTGCCTAAACAGTGGAAACCCCCCACAAGTGACCCCATTTTGGAAACTAGATCCCCTAAGGAGCTTATCTAGATCTTTGGTGAGCACTTTGAACCCCCAAGTGCTTCACACAAGTTTATAATGCCCGAGCATGAAAATAAAAAATCCTATTTTTTTCCCACAAAAATTATCTTTTAGTCACTAATTTTTTATTTTCCCATAGGTAACAGGAGAAATTGGACCACAAAAGTTGATGTCCAATTTGTCCTGAGTACGCTGATACCCATATGTGGGGGGAACCACTGTTTGGGCGCACAGCAGAGCTCGGAATGGAAGGAGCATCATTTGACTTTTTCCAAACAAAATTGGCTGGAATTGAGATTGGACGCCATGTTGCATTTGGAGAGCCCCTGATGTGCCTAAACAGTGGAAACCCCCCACAGGTGACCCCATTTGGGAAACTAGACCCCCTAAGGAACTTATCTAGATCTTTGGTGAGCAATTTGAACCCCAAAGTGCTTCACACAAGTTTATAACGTAGAGCCGTAAAATTAAAAAATCATATTTTTTCCACAAAAATGATCTTTTCACCCCAATTTTTTATTTTCCCAAGGGTAACAAGACTCCAAAGGTTATTGTGCAATTTGTCCTGAGTACGCTGATACCCAATATGTGGGGGTAAACCACTGTTTGGGTGCATGGCAGAGTGTGGAAGGGAAGGAGCGCCGTTCGACTTTTTCAACACAGAATTGGCTGGATGCCATGTCGTGTTTGGAGAGCTCCTGATCTGCCTAAACAGTGGAAAGCCCCAACAAATGACACCATTTTGGAAACTAGACCCCTCAAGGAACTTATCTAGATGTGTGGTGAGCACTTTGAACCCCGAAGTGCTTCACAGAAGTTTATAACGTACAGCTGTAAAATAAAAAAATTTTTTTTTTACAAAAATGTTTTTTTCGTCCCCAATATTTTATTTTCACAAGGGTAACAGGAGAAATTGGACCCCAAAAGTTGTTGTCCAATTTGTCCTGAGTACGCTGATACCCAATATGTGGGAGTAAACTACTGTATGGGTGCACGTCGGGGATCGGAAGGGAAGTAGTGACGTTTTGGATTGCAGACTTTGATGTAATGGTCTGGGGGCGTCATGTCGCATTTGGAGAGCCCCTGGTGCACCTAAACAGTGGAAACCCCCCACAAGTGACCCCATTTTGGAAAATAGACCCCACAAGGAACTTATCTAGATGTGTGGTGAGCACTTTGAACCCCGAAGTGCTTCACAGAAGTTTATAATGTACAGCCGTAAAAATAAAAAATCCTTTTTTTTTTTACAAAATAATTTTTTCGCCCCCAATATTTTATTTTCACAAGGGTAACAGGAGAAATTGGACCCAAAAAGTTGTTGTCCAATTTGTCATGAGTACGCTGATACCCAATATCTGGGAGAAAACTACTGTATGGGTACACGTTGGGGCTCGGAAGGGAAGTAGTGACGTTTTGGATTGCAGACTTTGATGGAATGGTCTGTGGGCGTCATGTCGCATTTGGAGAGCCCCTGATGCGCCGAAACAGTGGAAACCCCCCACAAGTGACCCCATTTTGGAAAATAGACCCCACAAGGAACTTATCTAGATGTGTGGTGAGCGCTATGAAGCCCCAAGTGCTTCACAGAAGTTTATAACGTACAGTCGTAAAAACAAAAAATCATTTATTTTTTTTTTAAAAACGATATTTTTACCCCCAGTTTTTTATTTTCCCAAGGGTAACAGAATAAATAGGACAAATTACACAATAACTCTTGGGGTCCAGAGTACACTGATACCCCATATGTGGGGGTAAACTACTGTTTGGGCGCATGGCAGAGCTCAGAAGTGAAGGAGCACCGTTTGACTTTTTCAATGCAGAATTGGCTGGAATTGAGATCAGACGCCATGTCACATTTGGAGAGCCCCTGATGTGCCTAAACAGCAGAAACCCCCCAATTCTAACTCCAACCCTAACCCCAACACACCCCTAACCCTAGTCCCAACCCTAACCACAAACCTAACCCTAACACACCCATAACCCTAATCCCAACCCTAAACCTAATCCTAACTTTAGCGCCAACCCTAACCCTAACTTTAGCCGCAACCCTAACCCTAATGGGAAAATGGAAATAAATACTTTTTTTTAATTTTATTATTTTTCCCCAACTAAGGGGGTGATAAAGGGGGGTTTGATTTACTATTTATAGCGGGTTTTTATGATTGGCAGCTGTCACTCTAAAAGACGCTTTTTATTGCAAAAAATAGTTTTTGCATCATCACATTTTGAGAGCTATAATTTTTGCATATTTTGGCCCACAGAGTCATGTGAGGTCTTATTTTTTGCGGGACGAGGTGACGTTTTTATTGGTACCATTTTTGAGCACGTGACGTTTTTTGATCGCTTTTTATTTCGATTTTTGGGAGGTTAGAATCAACAAAAATCATCAATTCATGAATTTCTTTTGGGGGAGGCGTTTATACCGTTCCACGTGTGGTAAAATTGATAAAGCAGTTTTATTCTTCGGGTCAGTACGATTACGGCGATACCTCATTTATATCATTTTTTTATGTTTTGGCGCTTTTATAGAATAAAACCAATTTTATATAAAAAATTATTATTTTTACATCGCTTTATTCTGCGAGCTATAACTTTTTTATTTTTTCGTTGATGATGCTGTATGACGGCTCGTTTTTTGCGGGACAAGATGAAGTTTTCAGCGGTACCATGTTTATTTATATCCGTCTTTTTGATCGCGTGTTATTCCACTTTTTGTTCTGCGGTATGATGATAAAGCATTGATTTTTTGCTTAGTTTTTTTTTTATTTTTTTTAAGAGGTTCACTAATGGGGTTAATTAGTGGGACAATTTTATAGGGGGGGTCGTTACGGACGCGGCAATACCAAATAAGTGTACTTTTATTGTTTTTGTTTTTTTATTTACAGGAAAAAATGAATTTATTGGGGAATATTTTTTTTTTTTTTATGATTTTTTTAAACAATTTTTATTTTTTTAACTTTTTTACTTTGTCCCAGGGTGGGACATCACTGTATTTTAGCAGATCGCTGGTGTGACAGTGTGCACAGCACTCTGTCACACCAGCGATCGCTCTGGCATCGCTGCAGGCTTCTCAGTGCCTGCTTTTAGCAGGCACTGAGGAAGCCGCCTCCCTGCAGGACCCCGGCGCCATCTTGGATCCGGGGACCTGGAGGGAGGACGGACCCTCGGAACAGCGCGACACATCGTGATAGCAGCCAAACATAAAACCAATATAAATCTGGTATCGCTGTAATTGGACCGACCCAAAGAATAAAGTCATGTAATCACTTATACCACATGAGGAATGGCCTAAAAAATAAGTCAAATTCTTCACCTGCTCTTGTTTTGTGCAGTCTGGCTCACAAAGATTGCAGTAAGGCTCAGCTTACATTTATCCTGCACTCTACACTGAGATTTCTGCATAAATCTATGAAAGACATGATTCAGACCGAACCTCCGGCAGAAGATTCCCTATAATGAGGCAGATGGAATTACTGTGGATGCTGGCTATCCTATGATCCCGCGGTATCCGTCTTTTTAAGCAAGCATAAAAGCACGGTCGAACACAAATTTGTGCACCAATGAATAGAGGCCAGACAGAATACTGAGTAACTCTGTTTCTTCATTATAGTGAATGGATCTCATTTGGAGATTTAAATGGAAACCCGATGTCAGTGCTCAGCGTAGACTGCAGGATAAATGTCATCCAAAATTTTATGTAAAATGTTCCCAATAAAAGCTTCAACTCAGTCCACAAAAAAGTCCCCACTCAGGTTAGTCAATGGAAATTTAAGGGGCTTCTATGTCAGTGGTAGCACAAAGACTCTGGAGAAGCGCTATGGCTTCTCGCCCCCCAAAAGAAATCCAGCAAATTCTGCACTCCCAAATACAAATGCACGTATCCCTTCTGAGCCCCATTGTGCCCAAACCACATTTAGCCATTTCTGTAACAATGATATCCCACTTAAATTTTAGGGTCTTTGTCTTAAGAAGCACACTCTGGGCACAATGTATGGGCACTGCAATGTACTTGCACTACAATGGCAGATTTTAAATTTTCACTGGGCAACATTCACTGCTGCTTGTTTCTGGCAAACGCCCATGGTGTCAAAATCGTCACTGCACCTGTAGATGAATTCCTAGATGGTTGTAATTTTCAAATTGGGGTCACTAAGTGCTCTTCTGACATTTAGGGGCTCTGTATATGGAGTCTGCAAACTATTCTTTGTTCTCCAAGAGTCATATAGAGCTCTTTCCATTCTTAGTTACGCCATGTGGCTAAGTAGTACTGTACAGACACATTGGGGGGCACGTTAAAAAAAATTGTGTGACAAATTTTGGTACCATTTTTCCCATTTTCTCGTGTGAACATGTAAAATCTGGGGCTAAAACAAAATCATTGGGGTAAAAATATAATTATTTTTTCTTCACCACCCAATGGTATAAAATTCTGTGACACTCGTGTTGTCAATATGATCACTGCACTTCTAGATGAGGTGTAGTTTGTAAAATATGGTCACTAATGGGGAGGGTTCTGCTGTTCTGGCATCTCTGGGGCTCTGCGAAAGTTACATGGTACCTTCAAACCATTCCAGCAAAATGTGCACTACAATATGGTGCTCCTTACTTTCTGAACTTTTCACTGTGCCTCAAAAGTAGTTTTCAACCACATATGGGGTATTGGCTTACTCAGAAGAAATTGTGTAACAAATTGTACAGTCCATTTTCTCCTATTATCCCTTTTGAAAATTGAAACCTTGGGGCCAAAATGACATTTTAGTGGACGAAATGGTAATTTTTCATTGCCCCAGCCCAGTGTTATACAAATCTGTGAATCGCCTGAGGGTTAAAAATGCTCACTACACTGCTAGATGAACTCCACAAAAGGTGTAGTTTCCAAAATGTCAGTGGCTCTTCAAATGTGATATTGCAATCTGCAATCTATTCCAGCCAAAATTGCCCTTTAGAATTCAATTGGCTCTCCTTCCCTTCTGAGCCTTTCTGTGTATGAAGAACAGTAGTTTTCCACCCCATATAGGGTATCGGTACTCAGGACAAATTGTGCACCAAATTGTATATTGCATTTTCTCGTGTTACCCTTGTGAAAATGAAAAATTTTGGGCAAAAAGAACATGTTTGTGGGAAAAATGTATTTTTTCATTTTCACGGCTCAACGTTAAAAAAAAATTATTTGTTATTTGAAGCACCTGTCGGTTCAAGGTGCTCACCACACCTTTAGCTAAATTCCTTGAGGGGTGTAGTTTCCAAAGTAGAGTCACTTGTAGGAAGCTTCCACTATTTAGGTATATCAGGGGCTCTGCAAACGCAGCATGGCATCTGCTATCTATTCCAGCCAATTTTGTGCTGAAAAAGTCAATTGGTGCTCCTTCCCTTCTGAGCACTGATGTGCGCCCAAACAGTAGTTTTCCACTGCACATGACGTATCTGTGTACTAAGGACACATTTCACAACAAATTGTATGTTCCATTTTCTCTTGTTACCCTTGTGAAGAATTTGAGGCTGAAGTAACATTTTTGCAGGAAAAATGTATTTTTTCATTTTCACGGCTGAACATCATAAAATTCTGCGAAGCACCTATGGGTTCAAGGTGCACACTTCACCTCTAGATAAGTTCCCTGAAGTGTGTAATTTCCAAAATGGGGTCACTTGAGAGGGATTCCACTATTTTTGGCAAATCAGGGGCGGTGCAAACACAACATGGCATCCGCTATATTTTCCAGCCAATTTTGTGCTGCAAAACTCAAATGGTGCTCCTTCTGTTCCAAGCCTTGCCGTGTGCTCAAACAGTAGTTTTCCACACATATGGGGTATCGGTGTACTAAGGAGAAATTGTACTGTTCATTTTCTCATGTTGCTAAGGTTCTAATCTTCTTTGGATCTCTATAAGAATTATTTGAACTAATTAACCATTACCGGTATATGCAGAGGTTACTTATTGTGCAGTCCCTCACACAAGAGGCACCTTTTGTTTTTATGTAATTGGTTTCTTTGTCTATTTTAACAATTTGATCAGTAAAATATTTTATTTTTATATATAACCCTGTTGAAGTTGCTATCTGTTTGCCTGTTCCCCTTCATGTGGAGTTAATATTGGTGACATTCTTGATTTACATAGTTCAGGTGGCTGTTTCAAAACTTTGACCAGTCACATCTGTAAATTTAGAAATTGACTGGCTTTCTGTGAAGCTACCTGCGCTTGTCAATATAGTGGATGGGTATAGGAACGGCCTGCTTTGTATGCACTAGTCTGTCTTGTAAATCGTCCCAGGTTACAACACAATGCCATTTTGCTTAAAGCACATAGGCTAACACTTGATAATAGGCAAATATAAGTTAGTTTGACATACCTTAAGGCTGAATTAAGATGCCTATATAATACAGTTCCAGCATGGACTGTGACTTCAGACTGACCAATCCAATGCACTTCTGCTTAAATCGCGATTTCAGACATGTCTGAATGAGGTCTTAGGCTAAATTCAGCCATCTGTGTTTTAGAGTCCAAGCACAGTCCATGATACACAGTTTATCCCTGGGTTTCCCGAACTCAACAGCCTCATAGCCATACACAAAAAAAGAAAGAGGGACACTTACTGCAGCTTGGCAATTTTTATTTTATAAGTTAGTACCCTTACCTCACTCTCAATCCCTTTTATACAGTGCCCCCATACAGTACAATGCCCCTCGCACACAGTATTATGTATAATGTACACACAGCTCTACTACGTCTGCACATGTAACTTGGCTGCCTCCTGTTCCCACTGACTAGCCATTGGATCTCACCTGCTCTTTTCAGTCTATGTAGACCTTTAGGTCATGTGAGACTGTCACTCTAACAACAGCCGTGACAACATGGAGACTTTAGCAGCAGATGAAGAAGCTGGACAGGACCAATGAGTACATGATGACTGTTATTTTAGGTAAATTTCAAAGTTTGGAGACCACTTTACTGAAAGTAAACAGCCCAATGTTTATTTGAGTGAGAGGGAGGGAGCCACAAATCTCTCTGGACTCTCCCTCCAAGGGCATCTCTGCATTCTCATACTCCGTTTATGTCCCTCTCTCTGAAGTAATGCGGGAGTGATAGGAGATCTGTGCTTTGTCCACCACTTTTCTAGAGAATGCTACTAACAGTCCCGAACAGGCAGTGAGACCGCTCGTCTGAAGCTTTAGGCGTCCTGAACAGAACCGGCCTATTCTTGCTGACAGCAGTCTCAGAGTCTGCATAGGCTGGTATTAGCACTCACATGATAAGCAGTTGGAGACAACCCTGTAAACTATCCTCTCTGCTTTCAGCTCAATGATGTGTTTGTGTCGCCTCGCTGTGCTGAGTGCACAGTACAGACACATCAGGAGGCGCTAAGGGGGGTGGCAACACTAGCAAAGGAGTTGGCCTTAATCTTTTCATGGCTCGATATCCTCATCCACTTGTCCTGCTCCTTGTCTGCTATACTGGCAATTACACACTGAGAAAGCAGACAGCCGCAAGCTACAGGTGGCTTGTGAGCTACAGGTTGGGGATCCCTGGCTTAAACGGTCAAGTCCTTTTCAACATACTTTGCATAAATCAATAATACAAGTGAATATAAGAAACTTTGTTACATTGTATGAGGGAAAAATGTTATTTTGTCCACTTAGCTTCTGTACCATTCAACTTCTAAAATAATTCAACCAGAAATACCGCTAAAATCCATTTTGCTCAAGACATGTTCGTGGACTGCAAGCTCACTGAACGATCAGATTACAGCTACCTATTGAATTTTATGGAGACAGGGTGAGAGAGCGGCAGAGAGACAGACTGAGAAGGTGCTGCATTTTTAGTACAGTAGTGTTCAAAATAATAGCAGTCCAATATGACTAACCAGATTAATCACTGTTTTTGGTATAAATTATATTACCACATGTCAAACAATTTACCAGTTGGTGCAGTAGATTCTAGGAAAACCACCAGACTCCGCATTCATGATCTGCAGGTTTTTGAGTCTGTGTATTAGAATAATTAATTGAAAGGCTTGTGTTCAAAATAATAGCAGTGTGGAGGTCAATTAGTGACGTCAATCATTAGTGAAGAAACAGGTGTGGCCCTTATTTAAGAGTGAACCAGGACATGTTGTACATGCATTTCTCTGTTGTGTTTCGGTAGCTGAGGAGTGCAAGTAAAAAAGGCAATACACCAGAGCAGTTGGAATCTATGAGATTGCAGTACCCTGACTAACCACCACAACTAGAGGCAGCCGTGGAGCGTTCCTACGTTGGTCCTAGACGCCTCGTCACAGCCTGATAAACTAACTACACCTAAAGATAGATATAGGAAAGCTATCTGCCCCGGAGCAGAACCCCAAAGATAATAGAAAGCCCCCAAACATGTAATGGCGGTTAGACAAGATGAAATACTGACACAGAAAGAAAATAGTATGAGCAAACGCTGGGGCCCAAACTATCTAAATAGAAAAGGATAGGAAGGGTACTTACTGCAATCCCAGAAAACCCTGAAAAGCACCAACTCTACTAATTTCAAAATCACCTGAGATCACACGACCTCTACCACCTAAATTAGTTCTCTGGTGTAACAAAATCAAAACAGCAGCCACTGAAAAAACTGGAAAAAGCAAAAGTACAAAACTCAGTGGCTGAACCAAACTGAGAGGGCAAAAGCCCCCAGAGGGACCCTGAAGGCCCCCACAGAAGTGCAGGACAAAATGCAAAAATATAGCAAAAACACAAAAGAAGAAAATGTCTTATCTGTTAGCAGGAGATGCAGACACGACACAGCAGGCTACAAGGGAAACTGGAATAAAGGATTCAGACCAGAACAATTGATCACCGGCAACCCTGATGGGAAAATGACTCCCTTATATAAGACCAGTCAGTAACACCTGATTCCCAGTCCTCACAATCTTCACTAGCACCGCTTGTAACCACCAGAGGGAGCCTCTGCTCAGAACTCATCTCAAACCCATTCACAACAGTACCCCCCCCTTGAGGAGGGGTCACCGAACCCTCATTTGAGCAACCAGGTCGGTCAGGATGAGTTCTATGATACGCACGGATAAGTCTCCTAGCATGGATGTCCGAAGCAAACACCCAAGAATTGTCTTCCTGACCATAACCTCTCCATTTAACCAAATACTGGAGTTTCCGTCTAGAAAAACGAGAATCCAATATTTTCTCAACCACATACTCCAGATTGCCCTCAACCAAAACAGGGTCAGGAGGCACAGCAGCAGGAACCACTGGCTCAACAAACCTCTTCAACAAGGACTTGTGGAACACGTTATGGATCTTAAATGTCCCTGGAAGAAGCAAACGAAAAGAAACAGGATTAATAATCTCCATGATCTTATAAGGTCCAATGAACCTAGGCTTAAATTTAGGAGATGCTACTCTCATAGGAATATTCTTTGAGGACAACCAGACCAAGTCCCCCACTTTAAACCGAGGACCATCAGTCCTATGCCGGTTAGCAAACCGCTGGGCCTTCTCCTGAGAGAGGGACAACCTCTCCACTACCTGGTCCCAAATCTGTTGCATACGCTCCACAACAGAGTCAACACCTGGACAGACAGAAGCCTCCGTCTGTCCTGAAGAAAATCGAGGGTGAAACCCAGAATTACAGAAAAACGGAGACATCAAAGTGGCAGAGCTAGCCCTATTATTAAGAGCAAACTCAGCCAAAGGCAAAAAAGAACCCAGTCATCCTGATCAGCAGACACAAAGCATCTTAGATAAGTCTCCAATGTCTGGTTTGTTCTCTCAGTTTGACCATTGGTCTGAGGATGAAATGCCGAGGAGAAAGACAATTGAACACCCAGTTTAGAACAAAAAGTCCTCCAAAATCTGGAAACAAACTGGACTCCTCTGTCAGACACAATGTTCTCAGGAATGCCGTGTAAACGAACCACGTGCTGAAGGAACAACGGCACCAATTCAGAGGAGGAAGGCAACTTAGGTAATGGCACAAGATGTATCATTTTGGAAAACCTATCACAAATTACCCAGATGGTGGTCATTCTCTGAGAAACAGGAAGATCGGAAATGAAATCCATAGAGATATGGGTCCATGGTCTCTTGGGCACAGGCAATGGCATCAACAAACCACTAGAGCGAGAGCAAGGCTTGGAGCAGAGAGCAAGTCCCGCAGGACTGCACAAATTCCCTGACATCACGAGACAAGGTAGGCCACCAAAAGGACCGACTAACCAAGTCTCTGGTACCAAAAATTCCGGGATGCCCAGCCAATGCGGAACAATGAATCTCAGACATCACACTCTTTTTCCATTGGTCCGGGACAAACAATTTTCCAACAGGGCAGCGCTCGGGCCTATCCTCCTGACACCCCTCCAGAGCAAGTCTCAAATTGGGCGAGATGGCGGAAAGAACTACACCCTCTTTCAAAATTACAGAAGGATCAGATAACTCAGCGTCATCAAGCCCCTGATTTAATGCCAACAAGGCTTTTTCAGCTTGATCAGTGACATTAGGCTCATCGTACAATAACCCCAAAGCCTGAAAAAATGCATCAACATCACTCAAAACAGGATCCCCAGGTATCAGGGAAAAAGCCCAATCCTGAGGATCGCCGCGCAGGAGAGAGATGATAATTTGAACCTGCTGCGCTGCGTTTCCAGAGGACTTAGATTTTAAGGCAAAAAACAATTTACAATTATTTTTGAAATTCTGAAACTTAGCTCGATCCCCTAAAAACAAATCTGGCATGGGGATCCTAGGTTCCACAACAGGCAACCTAGCAAGATATGCAGCAATACTCTGAACCTCAGTGGCAAGCTGATCCACACGGCCAGACAACTGTGCAAACTCCATTGGAGAAAAGATCCTCCCCAGCACCCAGAGATACAGAGGGGAAAAAAAAAAAAAAAAATGCAACAAACAGAAAAATATCTCTGACAACTCTGACAACCTTTTTTCTTTCACAATATTTTTTCCCTTCTGTGAGTACCATACAATTTTCAATTTTTTGCAGGCCGGTGATACTGTTGTGTTTCGGTAGCTGAGGAGTGCAAGTAAAAAAGGCAATACACCAGAGCAGTTGGAATCTATGAGATTGCAGTACCCTGACTAACCACCACAACTAGAGGCAGCCGTGGAGCGTTCCTACGTTGGTCCTAGACGCCTCGTCACAGCCTGAGAAACTAACTACACCTAAAGATAGATATAGGAAAGCTATCTGCCCCGGAGCAGAACCCCAAAGATAATAGAAAGCCCCCAAACATGTAATGGCGGTTAGACAAGATGAAATACTGACACAGAAAGAAAATAGTATGAGCAAACGCTGGGGCCCAAACTATCTAAATAGAAAAGGATAGGAAGGGTACTTACTGCAATCCCAGAAAACCCTGAAAAGCACCAACTCTACTAATTTCAAAATCACCTGAGATCACACGACCTCTACCACCTAAATTAGTTCTCTGGTGTAACAAAATCAAAACAGCAGCCACTGAAAAAACTGGAAAAAGCAAAAGTACAAAACTCAGTGGCTGAACCAAACTGAGAGGGCAAAAGCCCCCGGAGGGGACCCTGAAGGCCCCCACAGAAGTGCAGGACAAAATGCAAAAATATAGCAAAAACACAAAAGAAGAAAATGTCTTATCTGTTAGCAGGAGATGCAGACACGACACAGCAGGCTACAAGGGAAACTGGAATAAAGGATTCAGACCAGAACAATTGATCACCGGCAACCCTGATGGGAAAATGACTCCCTTATATAAGACCAGTCAGTAACACCTGATTCCCAGTCCTCACAATCTTCACTAGCACCGCTTGTAACCACCAGAGGGAGCCTCTGCTCAGAACTCATCTCAAACCCATTCACAACATTTCTCCTTGAAAGCCTGAGAAATATGGGTCATTCGAGACATTGCTCCGAAGAACAGCGTACTTTAATTAAAAAGTTGATTGGAGAGGGTAAGACTTATAAAGAAGTGCAGACAATGATAGGCTATTCATAGTATTCAGCTAAAATGATCTCCAATGTTTTAAAATGGAAACCCAAATCAGAGAGACGTGGAAGAAAATGTAAGACTACCATTCAAATGGATGGAAGAGTTGCCAAAATGGCAAAGACTCGGTCAATGATCAGCTCGAGGATGATCAAAGACAGTCTCAAGTTACCTGAGAATACTGTGACTCAGTGCCCACAGTCTGGCCATCGAATCCGGCTGACACAGGCAGAGCTACAAGCCCAGGGAGGAAAGACTATGCCAACACTGTGACCAGGAGGCCATAGAGGACGAAACCCACTTCCTGCTACACTGCTCCAAATACTCAGCAGTGAGGGACACTCACTTCAGGAGACTCTCACATCTCTTCCCGGATTTCATCACCATGAAGGAGGAAGAGAAAACATATATCTTGCTGGGGGAAGAAGAGAAAGCAGCGGAGATGGCAGCGCGGTATGTGAGCGAATGTCATAGACTGCGAGAAAGAGAACTATGATATGCCATGGACTTCTATAGCCCCCACCCCGGATCTGCCCCATCCCCCCTCCCTATGCCATGGACTTCTATAGTCCCCACCCTGGATCTGCGCCCCATCATCCCTCCCTATGCCATGGACTTCCATAGCCCCTACCCTAGATCTGCCCCTACCCAACATCCCTATCGCTATTCCCTTTTGTACACTTGCTTTGGGAAAACTAATGTGTATTTAGTCCTGCCAATAAAGCTTCTTTGAATTTTGAATCTTGAATCTGTGACAGAAGATGCCTGTGTGAAGCTAGTCTCTTAGCAAGAAGTCCCCGCAAAGTCCCACTTTTAAACAAAAAAGACATGTACTGAAGCGGATACAATTTGCCAAAGAACACATCAAGTGGCCTAAAGAGAAATGGAGAAACATTTTGTGGACTGATGAAAGTAAAATTGTTCTTTTTGGATCCAAGTGCCACAGACAGTTCATCAGATGATCCCCAAACTCTGCATCCAAGCCACAGTACACTCTGAAGACAGTGAAGCATGGGGGTGCAAGCATCATGACATGGGCATGTTTCTCTTACTATGGTACCAGACCTATTTACCGCATACCAGGGATCATGGACCAGTGTGCATATATTGAGATACTTGAAGAGGTCATGTTGCCTTACGCTGAAGAGGATATGCCCTTGAAATGGGTGTTTCAAAAAGACAATGACCGTAAACACACCAGTAAATGAGCAAAATCTTGGTTCCAGTCCAACAAAACTGAGGTTATGGAGTGGCCAGCCCAATCCCCGGACCTTAATCTGATAGAACACTTGTGGGGTCACATTAACAATGCCGTTTCTGATAGCAAAGCCAACAAATGGCAAACAATTGGGGGATGTAGTCCAAGCATCCTGGGCTGGAATAACAGGTGACAGGTGCCAGAAGTTAGTTGACTCTATGCAACATAATGTGAAGCAGTTCTAAAAAACTGGGTATACAACTAAATATTAGGTTAGGGATTCACAGAAATCCACAAAAAGTACATATTGTGAGTTTGTAAAGACAAATGCAGACACTGCTAATTTTTACAACAGCCCAATGTTCATTTTTTGTTGTTTTCTGTAAAGTAGTGAAAAATTATATACATTTCTCTCCATGTTTTGAACTGGAAAACAGTGTGCAATGTTCTCAGTGCAAAAAACTAGTATAAAGATTTTGTGATTAACTCATGTTTTTGAACACACTGCTATTATTTTGAACACTACTGTATATATTTTATCTCACCCTAGAGCTGAATTGAGTTATACTGTTCAATACTGCAGTATATTATCCTCCATACTGCTTTTTCTCAACATGTGCTACATAAATACAGGAGAGCATGAATCAACCCATGTGTACTGTGTATGCAAGAAATCATAGTGGCTAGCTTCCACCCAGTAGCTCAGAGGCAACTGAAAATTAGAGATGAAACATGCAAAAGCAAAAACTAGTGATAAATATGAGTCATTTAATGGCTAGAAATCATGGTATTTCTTGTGTCAAGCAGGCATGGCAGCTTATCTTGAAAAATCACCTCGGATGACAGATACGCTTTAAAGGAAACCTTTCAACAGAAATAATGCTTTAAACCTGCAGATATGCACTCAATCTGCAGGTTAATAGCGTTATTATTCTTTCCGGCGCCTGCACGCAGCCGAATGCAGCGTGAAGAAAATGAGCTTTATTCCCCCCCGACAGCATTTGGGTTTCAGTCATGGAGGCGGGGGCAGTGCCGATTCAGTCTCCGCTCTGAGAAAATACAGAGCGGCAACTATAACCCCGGCCCCGACTGACACTCTCTCTGCATTGGGGCCAGCTGTCAGAGCTGGGGGTGTGGTTAAAGCCGCCGCTCTGTATACTTAGAGCAGGTACTGAATCGGCACCTTCATGACTGAAACTAAATGCTAACGGAGATAATATAGGTCATTTTCTCACCGCTGCATTCAGCTGCATGCGGGCGCCGGACACCATAATAACGCTGTTAACCTGCAGATAAGCCTCATCTACTGGTTAATAGCATTATTTCTGGTGACAGGTTCTCTTTAACTCCTTTCTGACTTTAGGCGTAATAACGCGTCTCTGTGCCCTGGGCCTTATTGACCAGGGACTGATTATTACGTCCAGGCGATCGTGAGCGCACATGGGCTGTGCACGCACGATCGTTTCCAGGTGTCAGCTGATTCTGACAGCTGACATCCAGCACTAAGTGTCAGGAGCAGTACTGCACTGCTCCTGGCACTTTAACCCCCTAAATGCTGCAGTCAAATATGATCACGGCATTCCGGGAGCTGGCAGATATTACGGCATTCCGGGAGCAGGCAGAGAGATGACAGCCCCTCTGCCCTTAGATCGGAGAACCAGCGGCATGACGCAGGGTCCTGATCGTTGCCATGGTGACCCAGTGTCATTATGACAACATCCGTGTCACCAGAGCTAGGAAAGTTGCTTGATCGTGTGCAATGCAACTTTCTCTGTCAGTGCAGAGCTGACAGTTTGCAAAGCATGGGGATGCTTTAGAAGCAATCAGCGTGGAAAAAGCTATAGTCCCAAAGTGGGACAAAGTAAAAAAGAAAAAAGTGTTAATTGTAAAAATAATAATAAAAAAATCAAGATATTGTACTCATAAATATTTGTATGAAAAAAAAACAATAAAAGTAAACGTATTTGGTATGGCCGCGTCCGGAGTGACCCCCGACCTATAAAACTGTCCCACTAGTTCACCCCTTTAGTGAACAGCATTAAAAAAAAAAACAAAGCAAAAAACAATGCTTTTTCAACATACCGCCACACAAAAAGGGAAATAAAACGAAATCAGAAAGATGGATATAAATAAACATGGTACTGCTGAAAACATCATTTTGTCCCGCATAAAACAAGGTATACAAACAGCTCCATCAGCACCTCAGGGGCTCTGCCAATGTGACATGGCACCCTCAAACCATTCCAGCAAAATCTGAACTCCAATTTGGCGCCTCTTCCCTTCTGAGCTTTGCACTGTGCCTCAAAAGTAATATTCCACCACATATGGGGTATTGGCATACTCAGGAGAAATTGCACAGCAAATTAAATTGTGTAATTTCTCCTGTTATCCTTATGAAAATGCAAAATTTGGGGCTAAAAACATATTTGTGGGGAAAATGTGATTTTTTTATTTTCACAGCTCAACGTTACAAACTTCTGTGAAGCACCTGGGGGTTGAATGTGCTCACCACACATCTAGATCAGTTCCCTGAGGGGTTTAGTTTCCAAAATGGTGTCACTTGCGGGGGATTTCGACTGCTTAGGCACATCATAGGCTCTCCAAACGCGACATGACATGCATTCAAAAAGTCAAATGGTGCTCCTTCCCTTTCGTGCTCTGCCGTGCGCCTAAACAGTGATTTTCTCCCTATTATAGAGTATCGCCATGCTCAGGAGTAATTACACAATAGATGTTAGGGTACATTTTTTCCTTTTACCCTTGTCAAAATAAAAAAAATTGGATTTGACTTAATATTTTTGTGAAAAAAAGTTGTTCATTTTTTTTCCACATTCCAAAAATTCCTGTGAAGCACCTGAAGGGTTAATAAACTTCTTGAATGTGGTTTTGAGCACCTTGAGGGGTGCAGTTTTTCGAATAGTGTCACTTTTGGGTATTTTCTGGCCAAATAGACCCCTCAAACTGACTTCAAATGTGATGTCCCTAAAAATAAAATGGTTTTGTAAATTTTGTTGGAAAAAGGAAAAATCGCTGGTCAACTTTAACTTCCTAACGAAAAAAAATTTGGTTCTAAAATTGTGCCCATGTAAATTAGATATGTGGATATTGTTATTCATTAACTATTTTTTGTGGCATATCTGTGTTTTAACCCCTTAACCCCCAAGGGTGGTTTGCACGTTAATGACTGGGCCAATTTTTACAATTCTGACCACTGTCTCTTTTATGAGGCTATAACTCTGGAACGCTTCAACGGATCTTCACGATTCTGAGAATGTTTTCTCATGACATATAGTACTTCATGATAGTGGTAAAATTTCTTCGATATAACTTGCGGTTATTTATGAAAAAAATGGAAATATGGCGAAAATTTTGCAATTTTCAAATTTTGAATTTTTATTCCCTTAAAACAGAGAAATATGTCACACAAAATAGTTACTAAATAACATTTCCTACTTGTCTACTTTACATCAGCACAATTTTGAAACCAAATTTTTTTTTGTTGCGAAGTTATAAGGGTTTAAAAGTTGACCATTTTTTTTAGTGACCACCTCACATTTGAAGTCACTTTGAGGGGTCTATATGGCAGAAAATACCCAAAATTGACACCATTCTAAAAACTGCACCCCTCAAGGTACTCAAAGCCACATTCAAGAAGTTTATTAACCCTTCAGGTGCTTCACAGGAGCTGACGCAACTTGGAAGGAAAAAATGAACATTCAACTTTTTTCTCACAAAAATGATCTTTACAAACAATTTTTTTTTATTTTAACAAGGGTAAAAGGAGAAAATGGACAGAAAAAGTTGTGCAATTTCTCCTGAGTACGCCGATACCCCCTATGTGGGGGAAAACCACTGTCTGGGCGCACGGCAGGGCTTAGAAGGGAAGGAGTGCCGTTTGACTTTTTCAAACCAAAATTGGCTGGAATTGAGATTGGACGCCATGTCGCTTTTGGAGAGCCCCTGATGTGCCTAAACAGTGGAAATCTCCCACATGTGACACCATTTTGGAAACTAGACCCCCTAAGGAACTTATCTAGATCTGTTGTGAGCACTTTGAACCCCCAAGTGTTTCACTAAAGTTTATAATGCCTGGGTGTGAAAAAAAAAAATTCCACAAAAATGATTTTTTAGTCCCCAATTTTTGATTTTTCCAAAGGAAATTAGACCCCAAAAGTTGTTGTCCAATTTGTCCTGAATACGCTGATACCCCATATGTGGGGGATAAATACTGTTTGGGCGCACTTCAGGGCTCGGAAAGGAAGTAATGACGTTTTGGAATGCAGACTTTGATGGGTGACATGTTCAGTTTGTAGAGTCCCTGATGTGCCTAAACAGTGGAAACCCCCCACAAGTGCCCCATTTTGGAAACTAGACCCCCTAAGGAACTTATCTAGATCTGTGGTGAGCACTTTGAACCCTCAAGTGCTTCACACAAGATTATAATGCCTGGGCATGAAAATAAAAAAATCATATTTTTTCCACAAACATGATCTTTTAGTCCCCAGTTTTTTATGTTCCCAAGGGTAACAGGAGAAATTGGACCTAAAAAGTTGTCCAATTTGTCCTGAGTACGCTGATACCCTATATGTGGGAGAAAACTACTGTTTGGGCGCATTGCAGACTTTGATGGAATGGTCTGCCGGTGTCATGTCGCGTTTGGAGAGCCCCTGATGTGCCTAAACAGTGGAAACCCCCCACAAGTGACCCCATTATGGAAATTAGACCCCCAAATGAACTTATCTAGATGTTTGGTGAGAACTTTGAACCCCAAATGCTTCACAGAAGTTTATAACGTAAAGCCATAAAAATAAAAAATCATATTTTTTTCCATAAAAATGATATTTTTGCCCCCAATTTTTTATTTTCCAAGGGTAACAGAAAAATTGGACCCCAAGAGTTATTGTGCAATTTGTCCTGAGTATGCTGATACCCCATTTGTGGGGGTAAACTACTGTTTGGGTGCATGGCAGAGCTCAGAAGGGAAGGAGCACCGTTTGACTTTTTCAACGCCGAATTGGCTAGAATTGAGATCAGACTCCATGTCACCTTTGGAGAGCCCC
>JARQOD010000006.1:273368597-273425732 GCA_033576555.1 Oophaga sylvatica
GAGAAATACGGACGATTGCAAGCCGATAAAAAATCGGATTGCAATCGGACCAATGTTATTCAATAGGGGACTTCTCATTTGTGATTTTTTTTCTCAGCTGAAATCGGTCTGAGAAAAAAATCGCAGCATGCTGCGATTTGCAGCGATTTTGGCATGATAATCGCTAATGCTAGTCAATTGATGCTATAAAAAATCGGACAGCACTCGCACCATGCGAGTGCTGTCCAATTTATACGCACCAGTGTCCTTTGAAAAGCGGGCAATTCATCCCCGGCTACTGTAAAATCACACTGACAGCTCACAAAACACTAGATATATACACACAGAATACATATATATATATATATATATATATATATACATGTCATTGTGACACTATATATATATATATATTTATAGTTCATACACTTCTACATAGTGTAATAGCCGCTAATTCAATTGCGGCTTTTGTGAAATTACAGACCCGACATAAAATGACACATGGTTTACATACAGTTAACCATGTCATTTAATGTAGTTTGATATATGGTTTTCACTAACAATGACATGAGTGTATGTGTGCAAAATTTCATACAGCTAGGGGTTAATTAACCCCTTCACCCCAAGGGTGGTTTGCACGTTAATGACCGGGCCAATTTTTACAATTCTGACCACTGTCTCTTTATGAGGTTATAACTCTGGAACGCTTCAACGGATCTTGGCGATTCTGAGAATGTTTTCTCGTGACATATTGTACTTCACGTTAGTGGTAAAATTTCTTCGATAAAACTTGTGTTTATTTTTGAAAAAAATGCAAATATGGCAAAAATTTTGAAAATTTTGCAATTTTCATACTTTGAATTTTTATTCCCTTAAAACAGAGAAATATGTCACACAAAATAGTTAAGAAATAACATTTCCCACATGTCTACTTTACATCAGCACAATTTTGAAACCAAAATTTTTTTGTTAGGAAATTATAAGGGTTAAGCGTTGACCAGCGATTTCTCATTTTTACAACAAAATTTACAAAGCCATTTTTTTTAGGGACCACCTCACATTTGAAGTCACTTTGAGGGGTCTATATGGCAGAAAATACCCAAAAGTGACACCATTCTAAAAACTGCACCCCTCAAGGTACTCAAAACCACATTCAAGAAGTTTATTAACCCTTAAGGTGCTTCACAGGAGCTGAAGCAACGTGGAAGGAAAAAATTAATATTTAACTTTTTAGTCACAAAAATGATCTTTTACAAACTTTTTTTTATTTTCATAAGGGTTAAAGGAAAAAACGGACAGAAAAAGTTGTGCAATTTCTCCTGAGTACGCTGATACCCCACATGTTGGGGAAACCACTGTTTGGGCACACGGCAGAGCTCGTAAGGGAAGGAGCGCCGTTTGACTTTTTCAAACCAAAATTGGCTGGAATTGAGATTGGACGCCATGTCGCGTTTGGAGAGCCTCTGATGCGCCTAAACAGTGGAAAGACCCCACAAGTGACACCATTTTGGAAACTAGACCCCTATGGAACTTAGCTAGATCTGTTGTGAGCACTTTGAACCCCCAAGTGTTCACAAAAGTTTATAATGCCTGAGTGTGAAAAAAAAAAATTCCACAAAAATGATTTTCTAATCCCAAATTTTTGATTTTTCCCAAGGAAATTGGACCCCAAAAGTTGTTGTCCAATTTGTCCTGAGTACGCTGATACCCCATATATGGGGGGGTGAAACTGTTTGGGCGCCCGGCAGGGCTTGGAAAGGAAGTAATAACGTTTTGGAATGCAGACATTGATGGGGGTCATGTTCCGTTTGTAGTGCCCCAGATGAGCCTAAACAGTGGAAACCCCCCACAAATGACCCCATTTTGGAAACTAGACCCCTAAGGAACTTATCTAGATCTGTGGTGAGCACTTTGAACCCCAAGTGCTTCACAAAAGTTTATAATGCCCGGGCATGAAAATAAAAAATCCTATTTTTTTCCCACAAAAATTATCTATTAGTCACCAATTTTTTTTTCCCAAGGGTAACAGGAGAAATTGGACCACAAAAGTTGTTGTACAATTTGTCCTGAGTACGCTGATACCCCATATGTGGAGGGAACCACTGTTTGGGCGCACGGCAGAGCTCTGAATGGATGGAGCACCATTTGACTTTTTCCAACCAAAATTGGCTGGAATTGAGATTGGACGCCATGTTGCATTTGGAGAGCCCCGGATGTGCCTAAACAGTGGAAACCCCCCACAAGTGACCCCATTTTGGAAACTAGACCCCCTAAGGAACTTGATATAGGGAAATTCAACGAGCATCCAGCTCAAACAACAAGACAATAAAACATGAGTATAAAAATATAAATTTTATTACAAAATAATTAAACACAATGTGAACAGTAAATGAAAAAATGAATGGATATTGGAACAAGAAAAAATGCACCTGGAGTATATCCCCAAACCAATTAGAGCACCATATAATTTACAGAGGATCTTCAGATTATTAATTGAAGATCTATGTCATCTAGTGTTCCCCAAAATACAGTCATTAATATAGTAAACTGGCTGATTGGTCACAGTGTAAGTACACAGAGACCAAATTAAAAGAGTCTATACATGTAGTAGATAGAATTTACAAAGGAACAGAGTTCAAAAATGGTGCTCAGCACAATATTCTAGTGCTGCCCATAGTAACCCATGGGATGTGCCAGGTTAATTTTGATCTGCTTACCCATGTGGGGAGGGATATGTTGCCAGATGCGTGCCCCGACGCACGTTTCGCCCGTCAGGCTTCCTCGGGGGGCAGTGTGGCTAAGCATGCTACACAGAGTTATATACCCAGATGGTCAGGTGAATCCAATGATGGGAAATAGCACAGCATGTGTGGCGCATGAGATCACTGACGCTGGAGCGATAGCTGTATCGTGTCCGACCTCCCAATGGCGGCGGGGTCAAGGAGAATACTTCCTGTGACGTCACCGACCCCGCCGCCATCTTGTGGAGGTCTTCTACGAGTCGCATCGCGCCAACCGTGATGCGCATGCGCTCCTGTGCGCGCCATCTTGGATATTGGCAAACTTAAGGGAAAACAGCTATTCTTGTTTCCAGATGGAAACAAGAAGAGGGTAGGTGACATGGAGGAATATAGAAAACGTTGTAATACACCGCAGTTTGTTTTGATAAAGGTATTATGACAAAATTAGAGGGCAGCATAAGAGAATAAAGTGCGGTCACATCCGAATTGAAAATATCATATGGCTCAAATAAATGCAGTAATTGCATCCCCACACATAAACATATATCATAGATATTATGAATCAATGCTTCTTCAAAACATTGTATTATAGAAGTTTCTTCATAAGGGCCGCATCGCAGGCATAGATGCCCCCTCCAGTTCAAATCGGATCCCACTGTATAAATAGCCAGAGATTCGGAAGAGTAGCTTCATATATATTCCCGAATGGGATAAGTCCATCATGAGCAAATGGGTACAATGATACGTATGCAAAAAAATAATAATGATAACTGAAATAATAAAGAAAAACAAAAGAAGAAATTGTTAAAATTAGCACACATTTAAAAACAAAAAAGAAACGGAAGAAATAAACAATTTATAGAAAACACGCAAAGGAGTTTTTCTCATTGAGTCCCTTAGGGGCCATAGTGTTCAGGGTGACAATCCATCGGCATTCCAACTGTGCCAGGATGCGTTTAAGATCACCCCCTCTGATTCCACACCGTACTCGGTCAATACCAATGAATTTGAGGCCAGAGGGGTTACATCCATGCCGCAGTCTGAAATGCCGTGGCACAGTTTTTAAAGTGCTCACATCCTCAATCTCCCTAGCAGAGATGATGTCCCTAATGTGCTCCCTAACTCTAACGCGGAACTCTCGGGAGGTGAGTCCCACATATTTCATGCCACACGGGCATGTGGCCAAATAGACTACATAGGAAGTGCTGCAGGATATATAGTGTCCAATACGGTGGTAGCCACCCCCATCCGCTGTGTGAAAACCCCCCACAAGTGACCCCATTTTGGAAACTAGACCCCCTAAGGAACTTATCTAGATCTGTGGTGAGCAATTTCACAAGTTTATAACATAGAGCCGTAAAATTAAAAAATCATATTTTTTCCAAAAAAATTATCTTTTCACCCCAATTTTTATTTTCCCAAGGGTAACAAGACTCCAAAAGTTATTGTGCAATTTATCCTGAGTACGCTGATACCCGATATGTGGGGGTAAACCACTGTTTGGGTGCATGGCAGAGCTTGGAAGGGAAGGAGAACCATTTGACTTTTTCAATGCAGAATTGGCTGGATGCCATGTCGTGTTTGGAGAGCTCCTGATCTGCCTAAACAGTGGAAACCCCTGACAAATGACACCATTTTGGAAACTAGACCCCTCAAGGAACTTATCTAGATGTGTGGTGAGAACTTTGAACCCCCAGGTGTTTCACTAAAGTTTATAACACCTGAGCATGAGAATAAAAAAAATCAAATTTTTTCCACAAACATGATCTTTTAGTCCCCAACTTTTTATTTTCCGAAGGGTAACAAGAGAAACTGGACCCCAAAAGTTGTTGTCCAATTTATCCTGAGTACTCTGATACCCAATATGTGGGAGAAAACTACTGTATGGGCACACGTCGGGACTCGGAAGGAAGTAGTGACGTTTTGGATTGCAGACTTTGATGGAATGGTCTGCGGGCGTCATGTCGCATTTAGAGAGCCCCTGATGTGCCTAAACAGTGGAAACCCCCCACAAGTGACCCCATTTTGGAAAATAGACCCCACAGGAAACTTATCTAGATGTGTGGTGAGCACTTTCAACCCCGAAGTGCTTCACAGAAGTTTGACGTACAGCCGTAAAAATAAAAAAATCTTTTTTTTTTTTACAAAAATTATATTTTCGCCCCCAATTTTTTTATTTTCTCAAGGGTAACAGAAGAAATTGGACCCCAAGAGTTATTGTGCAATTTGTCCTGAGTACGCTGATACCCCATATGTGGGGGTAAACTACTGTTTGGGCGCATGGCAGAGCTCAGAAGTGAAGGAGCACCGTTTGACTTTTTCAACGCAGAATTGGCTGGAATTGAGATCAGACGACATGTCACATTTGGAGAGCCCCTGATGTGCCTAAACAGCAGAAACCCCCCAATTCTAACTCCAACCCTAACCCCAACACACCCCTAACCCTAGTCCCAACCCTAACCATAACCCTAACCACAAACCTAACCCTAACACACCCCTAACCCTAATCCCAACCCTAATCCTAACTTTAGGCGCAACCCTTTCCCTAATGGGAAAATGGAAATAAATACATTTTTTAATTTTATTATTTTTCCCTAACTAAGGGGGTGATAAAGGGGGTTTGATTTACTATTTATAGCGGGTTTTTATGATTGGCAGCTGTCACGCTAAAAGACGCTTTTTATTGCAAAAAATAGATTTTGCATCACCACATTTTGAGAGCTGTAATTTTTGCATGTTTTGGCCTACAGAGTCATGTGAGGTCTTATTTTTTGCGGTACGAGTTGACGTTTTTATTGGTACCATTTTTGAGCATGTGACGTTTTTTGATCGCTTTTTATTTCGATTTTTGTGAGGTTAGAATGAACAAAAATCAGCAATTCATGAATTTCTTTTGGGGGAGGCGTTTTATACCGTTCCGCGTGTGGTAAAATTTATAAAGCAGTTTTATTCTTCGGGTCAGTACGATTACTGCGATACCTCATTTATATCATTTTTTTATGTTTTAGCGCTTTTATAGAATAAAAACAATTTTATATAAAAAAATAATTATTTTTGCATCGCTTTATTCTGCGAGCTATAACTTTTTTATTTTTTCGCTGATGATGCTCTGTGATGGCTCATTTTTTGCGGGAAAAGATGACGTTTTCAGTGGTACCATGTTTATTTATATCGGTCTTTTTGATCGTGTGTTATTCCTCTTTTTGTTCAGCGGTATGATGATAAAGCACTGATTTTTTGCTTTGTTTTTATTTTTTTTTTTTTAAGGGGTTCACAAAAGGGGTTAATTAGTGGGACAGTTTTATAGGGGGGGTCGTTACGGACGTGACAATACCAAATATGTGTACTTTTATTGTTTTATTTTTTTTTTTACAGGAAGAAATGAATTTATTGGGGAATATTTTTTTTTTTTTTATTCATTTTGGAATTTTTTTTTACACGGTTATTTTTATTTTTTTTACTTTTTTACATTGTCCCAGAGTGGGACATCACTGTAAAATGTCAGATCGCTGGTCTCACAGTGTGCACAGCACTCTGTGAGACCAGCGATCTCACAGGCAGCGCTGCAGGCTTCTCAGTGCCTGCTCTCGGCAGGCACTGAGGAAGCCGCCTCCCTCCAGGACCCCGGCGCCATCTTGGATCCGGGTCCTGGGAGGGAGGAAGCCCTCAGAACAGCGCGATCACATCGCGCTGTTCTGAGGGTCTCAGGGGGGCGCGCAGGGAGCCCCCTCCCTGCGCGATGCTCCCCTGTGCCCCCGGTACACCGCGATCATGTTTGATCGCGGTGTGCAAGGGGTTAATGTGCCGGGAGCGGTCCGTGACCGCTCCTGGCACACAGTCCCGGGTGTCAGCTGTGATAATCAGCTGACACCCGGCGGCGATTAGCTGCGCTCCCCCCGGGAGCGCAGCTAATCGCTATGACGTACTATCCCGTCCATGGTCAGATTGTCACGGGTTTTATGGACGGGATAGTACGTCAGATGTCAGAGAGGGGTTAAGGGCACAAAAATTTAAATTTTGAAAATTGCTAAATTTTCAAAATTTTCGCCATATTTTTATTTTTTTCATAAATAAACGCAAGTCATATAAAAAAAGTTTACCACTAACGTGAAGTACAATATGCCATGAAAAAAACAATCTCAGAATCAGCAGGATTCGTTAAAGCGTTCCAGAGTTATAACCTCATAAAGTGACAGTGGTCAGAATTTAAAAAATTGGCCCCATCATTAAGCTGCAAATTGGCTCTGTCACTAAGGGGTTAATGCTCCTAACATAAATACAAGTATGAGAATTAGTCAGTATCAGAAAAAAATTAACATCCAGGTACCTTATAGATGAAGTTGTCTCTGATTGGAGTCGTTCTCTTTCATTTCTTCTCCATCTTGCCCTGACTCCATGATGACTTTTCACTTCTACCGCTCATCTCTGCAGACTTCCAACTTGTCAAATCTTCGCAGCAGATCTCCACATGATGCCCTTAAAAATGGTAGTGTCATTATAATGCTCCTGAATAAAAATATATGCCCTACACTGAGCCCCTCAATAAATAACTAACCCTCACTATATTCCCTGCACAAAATATGACCCACACACTGTCCTTCTTATGCTACATGCACTCCACACTGCTCCCTTTTCACATTGTACTCTCACATTTTCCCCCCTATAGCACCCAGTCTCTATACTGTGCCCCCTCATCACATTCCACTTACTTTGCATACTGTCCCCTCCTGGCTGTGCCCTTACACTATTCCTCCATGCTAACCCCCACACCACTCAGTCTCTATTCTGTGCCCACTCATATTTTTCTCCCCACATACTGTCTCCACACATTTTACCCCCTCTTCATACTGTCTTCTTTTACACCTCTTCTGCTAACCATACTGTCTCCTCGTATATTTACCCCCTTGCTCTCTATATTGCCTGCTTACACATCCCCCATCTCTCCAAACTGTGTCCACACCCATCCCATGACTCTGTGTCTGCATACATTCTTCCTCTTGCTCTTTATACTATGTCATCAGATTTTATTTATTTTCCCCTTAAACAGTATCCTCAAATCTTATTTCATCCCCCTCAAACTGTGTCCTCAAATATTATTTCTTCTTTTCCCCCTCCCATCAATACAATAAATCTTCAGTGTCTTCAGCTCCTTTGGAGCACTTACCACCATTGTTGTATGTGCAGACAAGTGACATCAGCAGCATGATCACATGATCTGACCACTCTTCTGGCGTTGTCCTGACCCGGCGGTGATGGTTTCAACTGTACTCAGCGTCTCAGGCTGTCTCAGTTTGATAGCCAGCCCAGAGAATGTCTGACTGCCAGTCCGGGGAGCAGCAAAATGCAGTTGCTGCAAAAACAAGAGGAGGCTCCACCCGTTATGGGCGTCTGTGAAGCAAAATGGCACAAAACCCCATCCGGCCTAAGAGGTTGTCTGCCTAGAGAAAATGTCCCATCATGACTGATGCCTGCCTCAGTAGGGTTCGGCCGAAGAAAGCCTGCCCGTTGCTGTGAGTGACTGGATAAAAGATGGGAACTCGCACAAAATGGGCAGGTGAGCTGGAAGAAGGCCTACCCTGGAATAGGCAGAGCAACAGAAGTGTGACGCTAGTCACTACTCACAGGCTAGCCGTGAGGCAGAGTGGTCAAGACATTCAAGGTAAAAAGCCAGGAAAGTTTGTCATAAACAGAAGGAAGAGACAATGGCATAGTCGGGTAACGTTCTGAGGTCAGAATACCAAGGGGATAGCGAATCAGAGCAGAAGGGGTAAAATTGACGGATGATCAGAATGAGGCCCAACATCAAGCAATAAAAGATCTACCAACAGAATGCAAGGCCCAGATAGACAAACCACAAAGTAGCTGAATGTATGGTTGGCAGAGATTTGGGAATAACAGCCCAAGTAAGTAGCATGGCAATAATCTGGGATAATCAATACTGAAAACAGCCAGCGCATCCCAGTCTCCAATTGGACGGCCGAGCTTTCAATTAACACAATGACAGCTCAGTGTGCCCCTGCACCAGAGTGGATGACTGAGCTTTCAAAGTACAGACCCATTCAGCACGCACCTGTACCAGATTGGACAGCTGAAC
Source organism: Oophaga sylvatica (assembly GCA_033576555.1). NCBI lineage: Eukaryota > Metazoa > Chordata > Amphibia > Anura > Dendrobatidae > Oophaga > Oophaga sylvatica. Next base: position 273,377,412 of record JARQOD010000006.1, read on the forward strand.
TGTCAGTAACTGCATCCCAGACACACTGAAGATTGGAACCATTACAGGAAGCGTACGCCTCAAGCAGAATGGGCCGGCGCCATTGTTGATGAGAGAAAGGAAGAGTGAGCAAGTACAGATGGAGCATCATGGATTTCCTCTGGTGAGAGACAGCCAGCAGTATGGCCTAGCACATCATGGGGAACTAGTAATGTTCGAATAGAAGTGGCAGCTGGAGCAGCAGTCTGAGGAGATACAGCCTGGAGGACTGAAGAAGCTGGAGGTCCTACCAGATGTCACGATGAAGCTGCAGGACCCCAAACCAGAAAGTGGCCAAAGCCTTCTGGCAGGGCGGAGCAACTGAAATCCCTGATGGCAATGTGGCTGATGAGTACCTTCCAGCCTCCCAAGAGGTACCGGTCCAGGAGACTATGTGACCGCAGCCGACGTCCACTCCTCAAGAGAGGTCCACCACACCTACACCCTAAGACACAGTTCCCCATCAGACAGCAACAAAGGATGTGCCTCAAGCAGAGGCCCAAGCGGCAGAGTCGACATCCAGTGACTCCTCTTCGGCCACATTTATCATCTTCCATGGCCTGTTAGCGGCCACCTGTGTCAGCCGTTAAAGTGGCGGCCGGAATTTTGCAGTTGTGCTCGTTACACAGAAAAATGAGAGTGGGACTGTTCTATGTCCCTTAGGGAAAGAGGTCCTGAATGTTTCGAAGGATACTGGTACTGGCTAGTGTGGCTGAAGTTTTTGTTTGTGTGCAGTAAGTTCATTTACCACATGTTTGTGCACCTCCCTAATGAAGTACAGTACTAAGACCCTTACAGGGTCAATCACTCTTTGTAACTGAAAAGGACTGTATGCAACTGCCCCAAGGACTCTGTCCCATTCCCTCATGAACTTTGACTGTGGCAAAGCTTGATTTTTTTCCCTAGGGACTGTTGGGCAGCACAACTCTCTTTTAAAGGGACCATGGTCTACAAACAGGAGGGAGGGGGAAAACTGAACAGGATTGTCATGATCCCACAGGGAGTCAGTCAGCGGACGGCATAACACACACTCAACCGGATGGTAAAGGGGAGAGGAAGGCCCTACCAATAGGGAATGAGGGATGGGACACCTTCTGAGATCCAACCTGAGCCTGTCCCTGAACTCCTCTAATGCCCTAAGTGGGTTCTTCCCCCCCACAGCCGTTACGAACCTCGTACCTTCCTGTGACCTCGCACTGCCCTGGCTAGTGCACTGGCCGGCAAGGGTGCTAGCCTCACCACTGCAGATGGTACAACACAAGGATTGGTGACAAGAATCAAATAGACAAAGTAAAAGTGCAACACTTAGCTTCCAGACTCCGCTGCCAAGCTCCACACAGCAGAGGACATGGAAACAGAACCCTGAACTCCAGGAGTAGCTGATGCAGCGCTGACACCAAAGAGCTGCAACTGCAAGGCTGGTCTCCATAGAATAACTCTATCACCAACAGTCAGCTTGTGCATCAGGTGACTATTTAAATGATGGTGGGAGTGGTCACCAACCACATCCGCTGACCTAGCAATTCAGCAGCTGCAGCGCGCTGCCAGCAAGGAATACTGATATTAAAGCCTGTTGGCATGAAAGGAAAAAAGCTACATTTAAATTATAGTGGTGCCAGAGCTGCCACGAATCCAAAAATGGATCGTAACTGTACCCCCCTTTCAACGAGGTGTCTCTGGACCCTTAACACCAGACCTGACCGGAAACGACATACAGTGATGATGCCTCGACCCACTAAGATTCATCTTTACAGTCACCTAATCCTCAGGTTTATGGCAAACACAGTCCAATGGAGATGGGAATAACGTATGCTCCAGAGGCGCAACAAAACTCCAGAGCGATGACCTGTGGAATACGTTGTGTATGTAAGTCCCAGGGCTGAGAATGGCTGACATCCTATATTGCCGGATCACCCTAAAACTCCAGGTCCCAGATGCGTACTTCCACCTGATGTTTTGGTGGACACCCACACATACTCATTCACATACAGGTCCGGACCTGAACATTTATTTCCACGCATGCATTTGCCAAAGGATGGTGAACTCTTTGAGGAACCAACAGCAGAGGCGTCACCCTGTGTCACCAAACTCATACCCTCAACTACATACAGAGGGAACCACCACCCTCCCCTGATTCCTCCTCCTGAGAGGACACCGGAACTCAGGGTTTACTTGCGGTGAGGGTTGAATCTTGCCCCTACTTCCTGGTAGCACCTTGGCTGCCTCCACCAGAGAAGAAGGGGTAGGAGCAGTGGGACCGGGGTTATGTTGACCCGTTTAACTAAACGGTCGACCCTTTGTGTGTGCCAGATTAATGAGGAGGAGGACTGTGCCCATGTGTGTTTTGACGAATATTTTTATGAGCCAAAGGGCCGGTTTAAGTAAAGGACTCTGACAAAGAGAGTGTTAAATTTTATGCACATATAAATGTGTTTGGTGTCTTACAGGTGCCGTCATAAAGGGATAACCATGTTTTAGGAGAAAGGAGAAAGGAATGTAAGAGGGTGACCGGGACGGTCATGTACTTCTCCCTTGATTAGAAAAACAGTTATAATCTGTGCATATGAAAAAATGTTTTATATTGCATAGAACCTTATAGGCACCAAGGTGGATGGTTAATGTATCATTGTAGTAAGTGGATGACTCAATGTGATCTGATAAATTTATGAGATATAGCGAAAGGATAAGATTCGGACATAGGTTAAGATTTAGCTATAAGATAGGATTGGGTATAGTGCAGTGGTGGGCAAGTTGAGGAAAAAGACAGGTTTAGGATAGAAAAATGTTAATGTGTTCAGGAACAGCTCCAGTGTTGGAGGGGCAGGGCCAGTTAACATTAGGAACACTTCCTGGTTAGTGCAGGCAGACTAAGAGATTAGATGGAGAGAGAGCAGTAGTTGGAGGTCCGAGGGCACGAAGAGCACAGGCTGTTCAGCAGCAAGAGAACGTCAGCCATAAACTCGGAGTGGACATTCCTGGAACGTCCAGGGCCTACGGTCCAACAGAGGCACTGATAAAGGTGCCTCAATATCTTCCTAGGAGATAAAGTCAGACGGGGAATCACATAAAGGAGTTGGGACGGGACTCATGGAGGCTACAGAGCCAGATGGAGCATCCCAGGGGCCAGAGATGTCAGTAAGGAAAGGGATAGCTCAGGGAAAGCGAACAGTGGACATCAGAATGTGCTGTACTATGGACTTTGAAAATGGAAAAGTTTATGCCAGATACAGCCTATTTCAATATGATGAAAATGGACTGTTAAGTAAACTTCTTTATTATAAAACAAATTTGATGTCCCCCATTGTATGTGTAGTGGTTCCTGAAGTTGAAGAACTGGAGACAGCAGAGGCCTGCAACCATAATGTGAGTGTTACACACCACACACATAGCACAAGAGGATCAGGACACTGTTTTTTGTGGCGTGCGGGAGAACAATAGCCCCTCATCCATGACTACTGCCCTGTGCATCTTACAGGATCACTATGGAAAAAGGGGGCAGCAAGGGATCGGATCACTATGGAAAAAGACGCAGCGTGGGGTGGGCTTAGAATGGAAAAGGGGGCAGCATGGTCTGGGTTACTATCAGAAACAGGTAAGCGTGGGGTGAGATGACTATGTAAAAGGGGACAGCATGGGGTGGGATCACTATGGAAAAGAGGGCAGCATGAGGTGGAATCATTATGGTAAAAGAGGGCAGTGTGGGGTGGAATCACCATGGAAAATGGGGCAGTGTGGTGTGGGATCACTATGGGAAACTTGTCAGCGTGGGGTGGGATCACAATGTAAAAGGAGGCAGCATGGGGTGGGATCACTATGGAAAAAGGGGCAGCATGAGGTGGGCTCACTATGGAAAAAGGGGCAGCATGGGGTGGGATCACTATGAAAACTGTGGCAGTGTGAGGTGGGATTTCTATGGAAAAAGGGGCAGCATGAGGTGGGATCTCTATGGAAAAAGGGGCAGCATGGGGTGGTATCACTATGAAAACTGTGGCAGTGTGAGGTGGGATTACTATGGAAAAATGGGCAGCCTGAGGTGGGATAACTATGGAAAAAGGGGCAGTTTGGGGTGGGATTACTATGGAAAAAGTAGCAACGTGGGGTGGGCTTGGAATGGAAAAGGGGGCAGTGTGGTGTGAGCTTAGTATGGAAAATGGGGCTGCATGAGGGAGATAGTTTAAGGAGGGGGCAGCATGGCGTGGGGACAGTGTGGAGATTGTAGTTCATAAGTAAGGAGGGTACTGTGAGTATAATTCATAAAGGGTGATGATGTGGGGGTCATAGTAAGATTAAGGCTTCTCGCTGAAACGCGTCGGTCTGTACTGCTGTTTATCTGTTTGTGGTGTTCAGTTACCCCATTTTTTATGTGGACCATTAAGAGCTACATTTTAAACCACTTGAAGCACTTTTTTTCCTGCCGCTGGAAAGTAATTCTGTTGCTTTTTTTCATTTTTTGTCCACGTCCGAGTAGGACAATTCCGGGCATCAACTCCATACAAGGTGCATGCAGATGAGTGAGCTGAACAATTTTCTTTTTTACTGTCATAGTATATAAGGGAACGGTGTGGTGGTCAAAGTATGTAAAGTGGGACGGTGTGGTGGTCATAGTTTATAAGGAGGAGCAGTGTGGATGTTGTAGTATATAAGTAGGGATGATGTAGTATATAAGGGTACCATAAAAGGAATATTGTGTGTATATTTTTTCGCCGGAATGACAGTGACGGGTTGTTATTTATCTGGTGCACAGCGTAGGCTTTACTTAAAGGGAAACTTTCAGGTGATTTTTTTCATAGCATACTAACAGTACCCTGAAATAAGGGCTTGGGCAGCCGTTTCACAATATGTAACACCGTCTTGTTGCTTCTATTTATGGCCTGGACATATACTTTGCACATAACCTGTATATATTTCATTTTCTATGTGGACTAAATTCTGTACTACTTTCTGCTTGTACTTTCAAAGTATTTCCAGAAGAGGGCAGTGTAATACAACAAAATAAAATGTAAATGTCCTTCACCTTCCAAGCGCTTGAACTTGTCAAATTTTGTCAGACTACATACTGCTTGTCACCTTCACCTCCTTGTATTAAAGTGATTAAGTGTATGCATAGAGATAATTACTCTAGACAAATGAATTGTCAGATAAGTAGTTGTCCACTAATCACAGTGAGGCCGTCACTTGGTATGAATGCTAGTGGCGAATTGTTAGGGCCAAAGCTGTGATTATAACTTTACACAAAGTTCTTGTTTCTAAAAGAGCTTAGAAAGTTTTGTGAAAACTGAAATTGTCATTTCTAAACACTTGAAAACTTTGTGGTAATGATCATCATCCTTAGAAATAATGAGAGCTTCGCGTAGCATAAATGAGAACTTATTCTTAGGAAAAAGGTTATCCAGCAGTTGAGATGTGAATTATATGGCATAATTTACCCTCTACTATAAGTTATGAAGAATATTTACATCGCGACTTTGCCTGCAATATTGGATGCTGTATGCTGGTGTCACATCACTGGAAGGGAATGGGGTTGGATTAGGACACATAAGCAAGTTCTTCAATTTTACAAATTATTTTTTTACCTGTCTTATGACTAGAGTTGAGCGATACTTTCCGATATCCAAAAGTATCGGAATCGGAATGGTATCGCCGATACCATTAAAATATCGGCGATACCCGATACCGATACCGGAAATCCAATGTAAGTCTATGGGAACAAAATATCGTAACTAAAAAAACCCCATTCTTTCCTTGTAAACACTAAATATACACACATAGAATACATATATATATATATATACATGTCATTGCGACATATATATATACATATATGTATAGTTTATACACTTCTACATAGTAAAATAGCCTCTGATTCAATTGCCGGGTAAAGCCGGCTTCTGTGAAAAGACAGAAGCACCCGACATGAAATGACACTTGGTGTACATAGGGTTAACCATGTCTTTTCATGTCGTTTGCTATCTGATTTGCACAAACAATTACATCAGTCTATGTGTGCAAAATTTCACACCTGTAGGGGTTAATTAAAGGTGTAAATTCGTTGTAAAAAAACGGACTTTTTTGCTACGAATTTACACCTTTAATTAACCCCTACAGGTGTGAAATTTTGCACACTTACACTCATGTAATTGTTTGTGCAAATCAGATATCAAACTACATGAAAAGACATGGTTAACTCTATGTAAACCAAGTGTCATTTCATGTCGGGTTCTGCATTTTCACAAAAGCCGGCAATTGAATTAGCGGCTATTATACTATGTAGAAGTGTATGAACTATAAATATATATATATGTGTCACAAATTCAATGACATGTATATATATATATATATGAGGTGTAAAATTGCTAAAAAAAAATGCGTGGGCTCCCGCCCTATTTTCGCAACCAGACAGACAAAGCCAGTGAGTGGGGGCAGATAATAATAGCCCAGAGAGGGACCATTATTTTTGCCCCCCCCGGCTACTAACATCTGCCCCCAGACACCCCAGAAAAGACAAATCTATAATAAGATTCGCCCTTTCTGGCACTTTGCCCGTCTATTCCATTGCCCTGTAGCGGTGGCGAATGGGTTAATATGGGGTTAAAGCCACCTTGCTATTGAAAGGTGACCTTAAGCCAGGTTAATAATTGAGAGCTGTCAATTAGACAACTATCAATTATTAATCCTATTGCATGAAATAAAAATAAAACACACACACTTTAATTAAAAATCATTTTAATGAAATAAAGACACATGTTTTTGACCATCTTTTATTTGACTGCAAAAACCATTTCCTGTAATAAAAATAAAATAAAAAAGCAAAATTATTCTTACCTATCCCATGCACAGTCAGGTCCCACGGTGTAATCCTTCAGAAAGGGTTAATGTTTACTGCAGGGACCGCAGCTAATGCTGCAGCCTCACAGTAAACCCCCAAATGAATGAGTTCCTCTCCTGGCTGACAGGAGAGTAAAGGCTGGGTCTCACATAACGATACACCAGCGATCCCGACAACGATATGCACTTGTCAGGATCGCTGGTGTATCGCTACATGATCGCTGCTGAGCTGCCAAACAGGCAGCTCAGGCAGCGATCTGGGACAGCGACACTGCGGGTAACATCGCTTAAGGGCCCGTCTCACATAGCGATATCGCTACCGTGATCGCTGCTGAGTCACTAGTTTTGTGACGCAGCAGCGAGCTCACCAGCGATATCGCTGTGTGTGACATTCAGCGACAATCAGCCCCCCTGCCGGGTATCGCTGATCGTCGCTGAAATGTCAGGACCTTTTTTTGATCGCTGGTTTCCAGCTGACAGGCACGCATCGCTGCGTGTGACAGGCGGGAGACCAGCGATCCGCTGGTATCCAAGGTACACAGCGGGTTTCCAGGCACCGCGCAGCGCTTGGAAACCCGCTGTGTACCTTGGTTACCAGTTCCCTGCATCAGGGCGCTGGTATCCAAGGTACACTGCGGGTAACTAAGCGATGTTACCCGCAGTGTCGCTGTCCCAGATCGCTGCCTGAGCTGCCTGTTTGGCAGCTCAGCAGCGATCATGTAGCGATACACCAGCGATCCTGACAAGTGCATACTGTTGTCGGGATCGCTGGTGTATCGTTATGTGAGACCCAGCCTTTAGTTACCCGCAGTGTACGTTGGATACCAGCGCCCTGATGCAGGGAGCTGGTAATCAAGGTACACAGCGGGTTTCCAAGCGCTGCGTGGTGCCTGGAAACCCGCTGTGTACCTTGGATACCAGCTCCCTGCATCAGGGCGCTGGTATCCAAGGTACACAGCGGGTTTCTAGGCACAGCCCCGCGCCTGGAAACCCGCTGTGTACCTTGGTTACCAGCGGATCGCTGGTCTCCCGCCTGTCACACGCAGCGATGCGTGCCTGTCAGCGGGAAACCAGCGATCAAAAAAAGGTCCTGACATTTCAGCGACAATCAGCGATACCCGGCAGGGGGGCTGATCGTCGCTGAATGTCACACACAGCGATATCGCTGGTGAGCTCGCTGCTGCGTCACAAAACTAGTGACTCAGCAGCGATCTCGGTAGCGATATCGCTATGTGAGACGGGCCCTTAAGTGGAAAGCTTAATTGATTGCTTTCCACTTTCACTTCAGGTCAGCCAGGGACACAATCAGTGACGTCAGAGGGAACTGATTAACAAAAATAGGGGTTCCCTTCGAAAAAAAAATGGCGTGGGGTCCCCCCTATTTTTGTTAACCAGCCAGATGAAGCAGACCGCTGAGGCCTGGATTTTCAGGCTGTTAAGGAGCCAAGATCCATGGACCTTGCCAGCCTGATAATACCAGGCCACAGCAGTCTGCATATCTTGGCTGATTAACAAAAATAGGGGATCCCCTCGAAAAAAATTGGCGTGGGGTCCCCCCTATTTTTGTTAACCAGCCAGATGAAGCAGACCGCTGAGGCCTGGATTTTCAGGCTGTTAAGGAGCCAAGATCCATGGACCTCGCCAGCCTGATAATACCAGGCCACAGCGTCTGCATATCTTGGCTGATTAACAAAAATAGGGGATCCCCTCGAAAAAAATTGGCGTGGGGTCCCCCCTATTTTTGTTAACCAGCCAGATGAAGCAGACCGCTGAGGCCTGGTTTTTCAGGCTGGTAAGGATCCAATATCCATGGACCTTGCCAGCCTGATAATACCAGGCCACAGCAGTCTGCTTAGCTTGGCTGGTTAACAAAAATAGGGGATCTCCTCGAAAAAAAAACGGCGTAGGGGTCCCCCTATTTTTGTTAACCAGCCAAGTAAAATGCAGACTGCTGCGGCCTGGTATTAAAAGACTGTCAAGGCCCATGGATTTTGGCCCTCAACAGCCTGATAATACCAGGCTACAGCAGCCCCACATTTGGCGCATCAAAAGATGTGCCAATTGTGGCACTTTACCCAGCTCTTCCCACTTGCCCTGTAGCAGTGGCAAGCGGGGTAATAAGGGGTTAATGTCACCGTTGATTGCACGGTGACAATAAGCCCGGTTAATAATGGAGAGGCGTCAATAAGACACCGATCCATTATTAATCCCAAAGTTTTTAAATGTGTAAAAAAAAAGACACAGCAAGAACAAAGTCTTTTAATGAAATAAAAGAGACAACACAGTTTTCATTTTTTTTATTACTCTCTCATTCCTGCGACGCCATCGATCTCCTGTAAAAAAAAAAAACAAACCAACAGTATACCACCTGTCCGACGCAGTCCATAGTAACGACTGTCCCACGACGATCCAGCTCTGCTACATCGGAATGACAGGCAGAGCCTGTCATCACGACGCAGCACAGCTGCTTACCAGCTTCCCCGGCGGTGACGTCATCGGACTGCTTTACGGCCGCGATTACCCAGCAGTCACTGCAGTTATCGCGAGAAACTGCATGTGACCGCCGGGGAGAAGAGGATGGCGGCCATTAAGCAGTCCGGGATGTGACCGCCGGAGATCTTCTGCCGGGTAAGTGCCGCTGACTCCTGACAGACCCGACCGACGGACACTGACAGTGACAGTGACATTCCGATTCCGGTATCCGATATGACGAAAATATCGGTACTCGGAATCGGAATTCCGATACAGCCAATATCGGCCGATACCCGATATTTGCAGTATCGGAATGCTCAACCCTACTTATGACACATTATATTTCATTCTTACTCGTGATTTATGCATGATCCTCTTGTTCGGTCTGTACTATAAGAGTTAATATGATGATGTGATGATGAGTTGTTTGCTCCTTCTGTATTTCTCACTTCTTTCCATTGTATAGTTTATTATTGGATATCATATGAAAAGCTCAGAATCACATGCATACAGCATGGTGCTGGCACAGGGGCTGGTAATTGTAAGACTGAATCCACACACCTCATAAGTATTCATTCCCAGGCTTCTGGTGGGATTCTGTCAGGGTCCCGCTATCCTGCCTGGTCGGCTGATCTAGACTGATCTGGATCTGGCAACTTCTGCCAAAGTCAAAGAGGCAATTATGATCTTTACTGCCTAATAACCGATGGCCAGAAACTGACACAGAGAGATAAAACTGTAGATCGCACACGGAGCTGGCAGAGGCAGAACCCACAAGTTTGCGGATTTGTCCTATTTATTCAAGACCCGACCATTAAACACTGAGCCGCACTGATTATACGATTCTATGGAAAGAACGATTCGGTGTTAAGATTTCCGAGATATCCAAATATGTGTGCAGAAGCCACGTCCAGCAGCTAAACCTGACCCAACATATGTATTTCATCACAGTTCTTCCTGCACCATGATTTTCGACATTATGTTACATTCTACTAATAATACGGATTTTGCTTTAATGGGATAAATATCAAAATATCAATAACGTCAATACCGATAATGCAGAATTAGCGTCCATGGATTCTACATGTTGTGAAACAGGGAATCGTTGCAAATCGGGAGCCGGGCTGACAAGGACAAGCCTTAGATATATCTCCTTTAATATTCTGCAAGCAAAAAGGCTATGGGCCCTGTTAATTATTGCAGTTGCGCCATTTTTTTTAGTTTTAGGTGTTTTTTTTCTTCGCTTTTAATTTGCGCTATTTTGAAAGTCTATGTTATATGTCCACATGTTTTTTGTTTTTTAGTTTTTCCATTGAGTCCAGATTTTGGGGTTATAAGATATTTTCGGCTGAATGATGAATTGTGACTTTTAAAAAGTCTCAACATTTTTGAGTAAATGTACTCCAATCTTTCCCTAGCCTGGAGTATTGACATGTACTCCTGAAATTTTGGCATAAATTTGACAAAACATTAATCAATAATAAAAAGAACAGTCTTTGTTTTTGGCATACTTCTTTCCTCGCCATAGTTATTTTTTTGCACTAAAAGTCACAAAATAAGTTTAAGAGAAAATTAGAGCATTTTTTTTTATTTTGCACAAAAATAAAACATGGCTCTGTAGACTACATTCTGTGCGTGTTCAATCTGTGGAAAATACTGACCGAACACGTTCGTGATTCATGGACGTCTGAATGAGGCCTAGGTAAGTGGAAATTTACAATCTGTTGTGCCTTTAAATACACACAATTCCACTAAGACTATTGGCAATCATTGTAAGATAGATAAAATAATTAATAGGAACAGTTGGTGGTCATAGCTGGATGATCTGTAGATTCAGACACGGTCCTCTTTGCCAGCACAAGACAGTGACGCAAATGATGTATTTTTCGGCTCCTGTATCTCACTTCCAGTCATTGCTAAGCACCTTGTCATTAGTGTGAATAAAGGGCTCCTGATATCCTCACTCACACCCGGTGTTGTGCTGCTGGCATCGATGACAGTGGTTGTCTAACATTCAGGGTACTTTATATTGATTGATTTTAAAGGAGCAGTAATCCTAGAATAAATAACGGCAAAAACCTATACTTTTCCTATTTATCAGTGTTCAAGTGGATCCTGTAAGCTAACAGCATTGCGCACAAAAGCGCCCATTTGCTTCTCCACCTTCGAGATGGAGAACAGGCAATAGATTGGGTCTTAGCATGTTTATTCTCCATTGCAGTCCGAGCAGCGGGTAGTGGGAGTTCATCATTAGCAACATGGCTCCCTGCAGAGATAAATGATCTAACCCCCGACCCTTGTACCCGAGCCAAATACGACGGTGAAAAGTGGGCTTATTCCATAACATGAAATTTGTACAAATGGTGAAATCTGCTAAGTTCTCATTTCAGTAGCTTCTATGGAGCATATATCTTAATCAGGGTCTAGATGGTCCATTTTTTAACATAGTTAGATTAGTTAGGTCATGGAGCGGTAGGGTGAAGGGACACATGCTTCATTAAATAGCCACCATTGGGAGGAAAACTCAAGTTCTTCTTGCAGAAGTGAGCCCTTTCCTACAGATGAGAGGAGGTCCTAGTAAATCTAGGGCAGCCAGTGACATGAATATTGCTTTCTAGGAAGTTGAGCTGTCAGACACAGCTGCTAACATATGTTGAACATAAGAAGCCATTATTTTAAGATGATAATCTGTCTACAGTAATTGTACGGTTGTATTTATCTTTTACAGCTCTTGTCATGTGAACGAGCTAATTTCTCATTCCCAAATACTCAGTTTCAGGGCTGTAAGTATAATGTCTCGGGCTCAGGATACATAGCACTGGCTGTTACACACTGTTTGCAGAGGCATTTACAGGTTACCCCTGTAGCCTGTTCACGCCACATTTGCCCTGTCCTGGATCCGGCATCACTTAATTTTGACATCAGTGGTGTTGTCACCACAGCTGCACACGGTTGGGTCACAATGAGCTTCAATGCGGCCCGTGTAAACAGTGAGGGCATCTCATAGTAAACACACAATGCTGTTACCGGCCCTTTTGTTTGCTTTGCAGTAACCTCGCAGTTGTAGAAAGAAGTGCAGTGAAGGATGGTGTGCGCTGAAGCAACCTATTATTTCTCTATAGGCTGCTGGAGCTGTTTAAATAGAGTGGCTTTGCGGTCTATGCACAGTATTTTTCCCCCTTTCACGGTGGATGAGTGACACTCTGCTGATAACTGGGAGAAGTTTTCGGTTAATGAAAGGTCCAGATTTTGAAGCTGCTATTACATTTAATGTTACGTTTCTAACGAGCAACACAGAGTTGTGGATGTCTGAGGGATGAAATGGTGCAATATGATGGTGCAGATTTGCTAAAACTGTCTGTAAATTAAACAGTGAAGAATTTGACTAGAAGTACCACATTTATTACAGTGGCTCATGCTTGATGATCAATTTGATAAATTACTAAACTGTCCAGTCAAACTCTCCACCACCTCTAGCTTTGCTTACGAAATCTTTAGTCATGCCCCTTTCCTTCTAAGCCACTCTTCTTTACGAGGTGAGTTGTTGTCTAACATGGGAAAACATAAGAGTGCCATCCTGTATGAGCGCCACAATTGTGACTCAAAATTCTTGGGCATATCGTTTAGTAAATTTGCCCCACAGTCTTGAGAAAATAACAACATTGTTAGCAAAAAATGAACATTATAGCTCAACGCATCAATTGTCCATCGATCTACTACTTGAACTAATGTACTCAATACATACTTTCGTTAAAGGCAGTGCAGTGTTTCTGTCAGCAGTTTTCCAGTGAATAAGACCAATGTTACATTGCCTCGTAAAGGTCTCTTCATGGCGTTGCCCATGTGGTCTACACACCAATCTCCAGCCATCATTGTCTCCAAGACAAATGCAGGACTCATCACTGAAAAGGGTAGACCAGTCTCTATTACGCCATTTCAACCTCCGTTCTCCATCACCATGTGGGCAATACCATCAAAAGGTCTCCAGGTGGGAAATTCACACAGATCCTACTCCCTATGTGACGTCAGCGCGAGCACAGTGGGAAATTTTCCCACAGTGCTTGCGCTGAAGTCAGAAAGGTAAAGTGAGTTCATTGGCTGTGAACTCGCAGCACCTGCCTGACGGCACCACGAGCAGGAGAACTTTCTCACGCTCGCGGTGTCCTCAGACAGGGAATATGAATTCATAGGGTGACACAGAACACACGGTGCTCAGTGTCTACTGGATGACAGGCTACTGCATCATGCAACCATACAGCCTGCCATCTAGATGTAGCAGAGCTAGACCCGTCGTGGTACCAATGGATTAAAAGCATCTCTGCAGAAAGGTGAGGAATATTGTTTACTTTTTTACCTCTTTTGCAGATGATGAGGGCATCGGGGGGAATGGGCAAGGTCGTAAGTATGGTTTAATTAAGATTATTAAAGGAGTCTGTGTCTTTCTTTAAATTAAAGGACTTTTTCTCTGGGTGTCTGTGTTTTCATACAATGTGACTATGGGGTTAGTAATGGGGGCATCTTATTGATGCCCTTCCATTACTAACCTCGGGGCTTGAAGTCACCTGGTGATGTTTTCTCGCATAGCACTCGCCCGTATTCTACGGTAGTGTGACACCGGCCTTCATCAGACGTTTCTGCGCTGTAAATAAATAGTTTAAAAAAAACTGCTTGGGTTCCACTGTATATTTGATAACCAGACAGGCAAAACTCACAGCTGAGGATGCAACCCTCAGCTGTCAGCTTCAGCAAGGCTTATTATCAAGAATAGAGGTGTCCTACTCCCCACGCCGTATTTTTTAATTATTTAAAAAAGTAATTAAAAAATGGCATGAGATCCTCCCCCATTTTTGACAGCCAGACTTGCTAAAGCAGACAGCTTTGCATTTGTATTAATCCCCAGGCATTGATTACGGCGTGGGACAGAACGATCGACAGGTGAGGGATATTGTTGTTTTTTTGTTTTAGTTTTATTACAGGAGAATAAGGTCTTCGGTGGAATTAGGCGTTAAGTGGGTTATTTTTAAATAAAATGGAAAACTGCATTTAGTCTTATTTCTAATAAAGGACTTTATTCTGGCTGTGTCTTTATTTACCGTATAACTATAGGATTAGTAATGGATAGGCGTCTTATAGACACCTCTACATTAGCAATCCGTGGGCTTGACGTCACCGGACAATACAAAGGTGACATCAACCCCACAAATATGAACCCCACTTGCCACCGCTATAGGGCAAATGGGAGGAGTCGGACAAAGCCCCAGAATTGGTGCACCTATTAGATACACCTTTTCTGGGTAGTTGCAGGCTGCTATTTTTAGGCTGGGGTGGGTCAATATCCATGGCCCCTTACCAGCCTGAGAATACCAGCCCCCAGCTGTCTGCTTTAGCAAGGCTTGTTGTCAAAAATGGGGGAGACCCCACACCATTTTTTAAAATTATTTATTTAAATAAGACTTGGGGACCCCTCTATTCTTAATAACCAGCCTTGATGAAGCTGACAGCTGAGAGTTGCAGTCCCCAGCTGTGAGTTTTGCCTTGCTGGTTATCAAAAATACAGGGGAACCCACGCAGGTTTTTTTTTAAATTATTTATTTACAGTGCAGGAGCGGTTGATGACTCCCATCTTCCGCTCCTGCTCTCACTGTTATTAGCGGCAGCAGGTGTCAGCTGATGGGAGCTGTAGTCCCATGAGCTGACACCAGTGACCGGAGGTAAACTTTATACCTCCGATCACAGCTGAGTGCTCACGCTGTCTTTAGACAGCGTGGGAACCGCGGCTCACTGACCGGTGGGGATGATTTCACCGCCGATCAGAAGCGCTACACCAGTGTTTCCCATGCTGTCACACAGTGTGGGAAACACCGGTTTTTGTGTTGTGTATGTTCGCCTATATTCGGCGAACATAAATTGATGATTAAATCGGAGAATATTGCAAATTTGGCGATTGTGAGCCGAGCCTAATATTGAAATATTCACTCATCTGTACTTTTCTCTCTTTGAGTACATCTGGGAGGTCATTGGTTAGCAATTGCAAAGAGAGTTGCCAGCAGCTGATCTTTATGACTTGTATGCCCAAGTGCATTTAGTGAGGCTGAATTTCTCAAGACAACCATTAATAATCTCTTTGATAACATGCCAAAGCATCTAAGTGCATGTATTTCTGTGCTTGGTGCTCATACTTGATACTGAATATATCAAAATGTTTTGAAAATTTTGTCAGGAATACATGTAAGGAAAAGGGATTAATGGGGTTGTCCATTGTCAAAGGATAAGAATTAACGTGTTGATTGGTGTGGGTCTGACCACTGGGACACACACCAAGCAGTAGAATGGGACACTTTTGTCCCTGTTAAAATGGACGGCCATTACGTATGCTTGTCCACCACTTCATTCATTCTTTATGGGGCTGTTGTGCATTATCCTTGGCTTTTTCTGGTGGTCCCATACAGAATGAATGGAGCAGCAGTTGGAAATTCGACCTGCCTCTCTATTTTGTATCAGGGATAAAAGTGCCACATTGGTGATAAAATTCCCCATTTGGCCGATTGGTTTGGATATCAGGCTTATATCAGGCAGATATCAACTACTCAAGGATAGGTGATACCTTGTTTCCATTGTACAAGTCCTTTAAAGTGTAACTGTTGCTTCTGATGTACTTGCAGCAATAAGTGTTTCTCTGCCTTAATCTCTAATTCGTCCTTCCTCTCCATAGACATTATGAGGAGCAAATAACTTATCCTTTATAAACTGCATATACTACAGAATTGCAGTGCATTGTATAAGCAATTGATAGCAGGTTCAACTAATAAAAATGTGAAAACTTTAATAAAATTTATATATATAATATATTATAAATATAAAATAAAAATCACATTTTTAAAAATATAAATTCTAAAATCTAAAAAAAAAAAATTAGCATGTTTTGTATTGAAAAATGCATAATTGTCTGAACTATTAAAATATCAACATATTTATTCTATACTGTAAACACCGAAAGTTGGTCGATATTTTCCAGTCACTTTACTTCCCAAAATAATACTGGAAAAAAGAAATATCAGAAAGTCCCCAAAATAGTACCAATAAAGACTACAGCTTGTACCACATAAAACAAGCCTTCACACATCCGACTAAAGGCAAATTTCTTTTTTTTGCAATTACGGTATCTTTATTTTTTAAGTGGTAAAACTAACTGTAAAAACTATGTGTCATCAAAACTGTACTAACCTGTCCCATATGATTTTTAACACAAAGTGGTCACCAGCAATGCAAAAAATAACGGCGTAATTGTATTGTTTTTTCTTTTAATTCCACTCGCTTGAAATGTTTTTTGCTGTTTTACAGTACATTATAAAGTAAAATGAACATGTCATGCAAATCTACAACTCATCTTGCCGAAATATAGCTCACATAATGTCGACAGAAAATATATAAAAGTTTCAGCTTTTGGAAGGCAAGGAAGTAAGATTTAATACAAAAAAAATAAGAATGGCTTCAAGGAGTTAATAGTGTTTCCACATCTTAATTAACCCCTTAACGACCGCCGATACACCTTTTAACAGCGGTGGTTAAGGGTACTTAAACCACAGTGCCGTTAATTAACGGCACTGTGGAGAAAGTATATAGCGCCCCCCAGAGTCGGATTTTCTCCGGGGCCTCGGCTACCACAGAGAACATGATTCGGGTCAGTTTTTACCGACGCCGCTTTTGCAATCGACGTTATTAACCATATAACGGAGAACGCAAAAAAAGCCGCGATTGTCCATTTAATTTCTCTCTCCTCTGATGTGATTGCACATTAGAGGTGAGAGAAATAGGGTCCCCAGGACCCCCGATCTGTTCCCTGTACCTACCGGTGTTGCCCCCCGTCCTCCCATGGCTCACTCAGCTCCCCGCGTCTTCTCACTACAAAGAATATGGCAGGCGCATGCACAGTGCACAGTGCGCCCACCAAGTCGGATTTTCTCTGGGGTCTCGGCTACCAGGGGTAGCCGAGACCCCAGAGAACATGATTGGGGTCCCCGCTTTTGCGATCGCCGTTATTAACCATATAACGGACGACCGCAAAAAAAAACAGCGATTCTGCACTTAATTTCTGATCGCACATCAGAGGGGGAGAAATAGGGTCCCCCGATCTGTCCCCTGAACCTCCCAGTGTCCCCCCCGTCCTCCCATAGCTCCAGCAGCTCCCGGTCTTCTTCCTGCAAAGAAAATTGCGGGCGCATGCGCAGTGCACCCGCCGAGTCTGCCGGGTGGCAGATTCATTCATTCAGTGCAGGACATTTTGATCACTGTGATAAACGCAGTGATCAAAATAAAAAAAATAGTTAATAACCCCCCTTTATCACCCCCTTAGTTAGGGACATATAATAAAATAAAAAATATATATTATTTTAATTTTTCCATTAGGGTTAGGATTAGGGTTAGGGTTACAATTAGGGTTGGGATTAGGGTTAAGATTAGGGTTAGGGTTGGGATTAGGGTTAGGGGTGTATTGGGGTTAGGGTTGGTGCTAGAATTGAGGGGTTTCCACTATATAGGCACATCAGGGGGTCTCCAAACACGACATGGCGTTCAAAAAGTCAAATAGTGCTCCCACCCTTCTGAGCCCTGCCATGCGCCCAAACAGTGGTTTACCCCAACATATGGGGTATCAGTGTACTCAGGACAAATTGCACACCAATTTTGTGGTTCAAATTTCTAATGTTACCCTTGGGAAAATAAAAAATAGCTGGCTAAAAAAATAATTTTTGAGTAAAAAAATGATTTTTTTATTTTCACGGCTCAACGTTATAAGCTTCTGTGAAGCACTTGGAGGTTCAAAGTGCTCACCACACATCTAGATAAGTTCTTTAAGGGGTCTACTTTCCGAAATGGGGTCACTTGTTGGGGGTTTCCACTGTTTAGGCAATCAGGGGCTCTCCAACTGCGACATGGCGTACAGCCAATTCTGTGTTGAAAACGGCGCTCCTTCCCTTGCGACATCTGCCGTGCGCCCAAAAAGTGGTTTATGGGGTATGGGCGTATTCAGGAGAAATTGGACAACAAATTTTGTAGTTAATTTTCTCTTTTAACACTTGTGAAAATAAAAAAAATTGGTTCTGAAGTAAATTTTTTTCAAAAAAAGTTAAATGTTAATGTAGCGTCGGCGTCCCGGCCCTCTGCCAGGCAGGGACGCCGTTCCCCTTACCAGCGCTCTGCGTCCTCAGCGCCCCCAGCGTCCTCAGCGCCCCAGCGTCCTCGGCGTCCTCCTTCCATCCTGTTGGTCCCGCGCGCTCCTTCCCTGCTGCTGGACTTAGGGCGCGCGCCCGCACCCTCCCCCGCTCTTAAAGGAGCCGCGCGCATTTTCCAAATTAGTCTCCGGCCAATGCCGGAGGACTCCACCCTATATTAAGGGCTTCCTCCTTAATGGAGGTGCCCGAGCAATGTTGTTGTTGCACTGTATAACTCTGCTTCAGCCCTCAGCTCCTGTTTCCAGTTGCCTGCCTGTTACCTGTCTGCTTGCTGTCTGCCATCTGACTGCAGCCCTCCCCGGAGGTTCGGACATCACCTGCAGTGATCCCCGGCTATTACAGAGACTCTTGCCTGCTCACTTGGGAGCGATCATCTGCCATCCGACTGCAGCTCTATCCGAAGGTTCGGACTTCATCAGCAGTGATCACCGGCTACTCCAGAGACTCTTGCCTGCTCACTTGGGAGCGATCATCTGCCATCCGACTGCAGCTTTATCCGAAGGTTCGAACATCTCCAGCAGTGATCACCGGCTACTCCAGAGACTCCTGCCTGCTCGCTTGGGAGCGATCATCTGCCATCGGACTGCAGCCTACCAGGAGGCTCCAACATCTCAGGTCGTATAAGCCTGTATATTCAGTAACTGTCCTGGTCACTTGCTGTGACAACCTGCCTGTCCAGAGACTGCCTTGGTCACTTTCTGTGACAACCTGCCTGCCCAGAGACTGCCCTGGTCACTTGCTGTGACAACCTGCCTGCCCAGAGACTGCCCTAGTCACTTGCTGTGACAACCTGCCTGCCCAGAGACTGCCCTGGTCACTTGCCGTGACAACCTGCCTGCCCAGAGACTGCCCTAGTCACTTGCTGTGACAACCTGCCTGCTCAGAGACTGCCCTGGTCACTTGCCGTGACAACCTGCCTACCCAGAGACTGCCCTGGTCACTTGCCGTGACAACCTGCCTACCCAGAGACTGCCCTTGTCACTTCCCGTGAATTCCTGTCCGTATTCCCCGGGCGCCACCTGCTCTCTTACAAGTATACTGTCTTGTATAATAAAGCTCATTGGTTTCACCTACCAGACCCGTTACAGTTTGCTCGGGCCATGGAACCCGGTGGCACCCAAACCCCTTCACTTCCAGAACTGTGTCATGAGCTGTCTCGCCAGAGGTCTCAACAGGAGGCTATCCTGGGTCACCTGCGGAACGTCAATTCCCGCTTGGACACTTTGAATCCATCACCAGCAACTACCGCTGGAGCCATGACTCACAATCCGGCAGTCTCGCTGCTTCCCAATTCCGTGATTTCCATTCCCGGACCTCGTCTTTCAGCTCCTCCTAGGTTTGGAGGCGACCCTGTTCTGGCTCGTGGTTTCATTAACCAGTGCACCCTGCATTTCGAACTCCTGGCACACCAGTTTAACTCTGACCGGGCCAAAATTGCCTTCATCATGTCCCATCTCACCGGAGAGGCTCTGGCCTGGCTTAATCCTCTCTGGGAGAGAGAAGATCCTCTGGTATCTGACCTGTCTGCTTTTCTCTCAGCCTTCCGGAAGGTATTCGACGAACCTGGACGGAAGACCTCCTCTGCATCATCTCTGTTGCGTCTCCGTCAGGAGAGTCTCACCGTTGGTCAATATGCCATACGGTTCCGTACTCTAGCCTCTGAGTTGGCTTGGGACAATAACGCCCTGATTTCGGTCTTCTGGGAGGGTCTGTCCGGCCGTATTAAAGATGAACTTGCCGGTCGGGACATTCCAACCTCCCTTGATGATTTAATAAATCTTGCCAATCGAATTGATCTACGGTTCCAGGAACGTGCCAAAGAGGTCACCCGTGAGAGAGGGTTTCCTCGTCGTGCACCCTCGTTTCAGAGACCTATAACCCCTTCCGTTTCTCCCCAGATGCACACTGCTGAGCCTATGCAGGTCGACCAGACCAAGATGGTCAAAGCCCGTCAGGACTCACGCCGTGCCGAGAGGAGTTGCTTCTACTGTGGCAGTAAGGAGCACTGGATCCGTACCTGTCCGGAGAGGTCGGGAAACGCCTGTGTCTAGGTTCGCTCGGAGAGGTCCACCTAGACCAGAATAAATCCTCTTCATCTCTGCTGCTGTCTGTCTCTATTCTCATCGGTAAGAACCGTTACTTCGAAACTGGCCCAACTTGATTCTGGAGCAGCTGGGAATCTTGTTTCACAGGCTCTAGTAGAGAAGTATCGCATTCCCACCAAACCTCTGGTTGAACCAGTATCTGTTGCTGCTGTGGATGGGGTCTCCTACCTCGTCCCATCCAACTTATCACCGAAGCCATAACCCTGCAGGTGGGAATGTTGCATTCTGAGAGCATCTCGTTTCATGTTTTACCTGGACTCTCTCATGCTTTCTTACTAGGTCTGCCTTGGCTCCAAAAACATGCACCCGTGCTCGACTGGCAGAATGGAGAGATTCTTCGCTGGGGACAGGACTGTCATAAAACGTGTCTGGTGCCTGTCCATCCCGTCCGTTCTTCTCCTACACCTGCTAATCTACCTGGACTCCCGATTCCATATTGGTCATTCGCTGATGTCTTTAATAAAAAGGAAGCAGAGACATTACCCCCGCATAGACCATATGATTGCCCGATCGACCTGCTACCCGGTACTACGCCTCCCCGTGGGCGTATTTACCCATTGTCCGCTGCAGAGACCAGGTCGATGTCAGAATATATCGAGGAGTATTTAGTGAAAGGATTCATCCGGAAATCTACCTCCCCCGCGGGAAGCAGGTTTCTCTTTTTGTAAAAAAGAAAGACGGATCTCTCCGTCCCTGTATTGACTACAGAGGCCTAAATTTGATCACGGTGAAGAATAAGTACCCTCTTCCGCTCATTCCGGAGTTGTTTGATCGTCTTAGAGGGGCTAGAATCTTCACTAAACTGGATCTTCGTGGAGCATACAACCTGGTTCGTATCCATCGAGGAGATGAATGGAAGACGGCATTCAACACCCGGGATGGCCACTACGAGTATCTGGTTATGCCCTTTGGTCTCTGTAATGCTCCAGCAGTCTTTCAGGAGTTGGTCAATGACATCTTCCGGGACCTCCTCTACTCCTGCGTTGTGGTGTACCTTGACGACATGTTGGTCTTCTCTCCGGATCTCCAGTCTCACCGGAGGGATGTTCGTCAGGTTCTGCTCAGGCTCAGGCAGAATCACCTCTTCGCCAAATATGAGAAGTGCCTCTTTGAGCAGACCTCGCTTCCGTTTCTGGGCTACATTATCTCTCAGACTGGCCTACGAATGGATCCGGAGAAACTGTCTGCCATCGAGAAGTGGCCCCGACCAGAGGGGTTGAAGGCCATTCAGCGGTTCCTGGGATTCGCTAACTATTACCGTCTCTTCATACCGCACTTCTCTTCCAGGACTGCTCCTATCTCAGCGCTTACCCGCAAGGATGCTAACCCCAAACAGTGGACACCCGAAGCAGAGGAGGCCTTTCTTTCCTTGAAACAAGCCTTCTCTTCCGCTCCAGTGCTGCATCGCCCGGACGGCAACAAGCAGTTCTTCCTGGAGGTGGACGCTTCCTCTGCTGGAGCCGGAGCGGTACTTACTCAAAAATCTTCATCCGGGAAGACGGTTTCCTGTGGTTTCTTCTCCAAACTCTTCTCCTCCTCCGAGCGCAACTACTCCATAGGAGATCGAGAGTTATTGGCCATTAAGTTGGCATTGGAGGAGTGGCGTTACCTACTCGAGGGGGCTCTTCATCCGGTAATCATCTACACGGACCACAAAAATCTGTCTTACCTTCAGCATGCTCAGAGACTTAACCCTCGCCAAGCCCGGTGGTCCTTGTTTTTTGCCCGCTTTGATTTTCTTTTGCATTTTCGCCCGGCTGACAAAAACATCAAGGCGGATGCCTTGTCCCGGTCCTTCCTGGTGTCGGATCTCGAAGATGAGCCTAAACATATCATTGATCCCGCCAGAGTGATGCAAGTGGCTCCCGTGAGTCTAAATCGTCTCCCTCCTGGTAAGACGTTCGTATCAGAGACTGATCGGAAGAGAATTCTACATTGGGGTCATTCGTCTAAACTCGCTGGCCACGCTGGTCAGAAAAAGACCCTCCAACTCATTACCCGGCATTATTGGTGGTCTACCCTGCACAAAGACGTGATAGACTTTGTTTCTGCCTGTGTCTCCTGTGCCCGCAACAAAGTTCCGAGACACCTGCCTGCCGGCCGTCTTCTTCCGCTTCCTGTACCCGCTGCTCCCTGGCAACATATAGCCATGGACTTCATTACGGATCTGCCCGTCTCTGCCGGTTGTACGGTCATTTGGGTGGTCGCTGACCGCTTTTCCAAGATGGCTCACTTCATTCCTCTGCCAGGTCTTCCGTCTGCACCCGAGTTGGCTAAAGACTTTATCCGCCACATCTTCCGTCTTCATGGTCTGCCTCGTCACATCGTGTCAGATCGTGGGGTACAGTTCACCTCACGTTTCTGGAGAGCTACTTGTAAGTTACTAGACGTCACCTTGGATTTCTCCTCCGCTTACCATCCACAGTCCAATGGACAAGTTGAGCGAATAAATCAGAATCTGACCAGCTATCTCCGACACTTCGTTAATGCTCATCATTCTGATTGGGTGGAGCTCCTGCCTTGGGCCGAATTCTCTTATAATAATCACGAGAGCGAATCGTCCACCAAGTCTCCGTTTTTTATAGTCTTCGGTCAGCACCCTCGGATTCCTGTCCCCATTTCCATCTCTGTGGACAATCCAGCTGCGGAATCTCTGGTTAGAGAATTCTCGTCCATCTGGGAGAGTACCCGGTCCGCACTCATTCAGTCATCCGAGCGCATGAAAAGACATGCTGACAAGAAACGTCTGGATCCTCCTCAATTCCGTCCTGGGGACAAAGTCTGGCTTTCGTCCAAATATGTTCGGCTCAAAATTCCTTCCTACAAGTTAGGTCCTCGGTTTATCGGTCCTTTTGAGGTCATCAGGCAGATCAACCCAGTGTCCTATAAATTGAAACTCCCGGCCAATTTGCGAATTCCTAACTCTTTTCATGTGTCTCTCCTCAAACCTGTGGTACTTAACTCTTTTTTCAAGTCTACAGGTACACCTCCTGCTCCAGTGTCTGCTGATGATGAATTTGAGGTAGAGAACATTCTGGCCACAAAAAGGGTAGGAAGAAAGACTTATTTTTTGGTGGATTGGAAGGGGTTTGGTCCTGAGGAGAGAACCTGGGAGCCTCGGGAGAACATCCATGCCCATCTCATCCTAGCTAAATTTCTTTCTGGCCTAAAGAAGGGGGGGCCTAGAGGGGGGGGTACTGTAGCGTCGGCGTCCCGGCCCTCTGCCAGGCAGGGACGCCATTCCCCTTACCAGCGCTCTGCGTCCTCAGCGCCCCCAGCGTCCTCAGCGCCCCCAGCGTCCTCGGCGTCCTCCTTCCATCCTGTTGGTCCCGCGCGCTCCTTCCCTGCTGCTGGACTTAGGGCGCGCGCCCGCACCCTCCCCCGCTCTTAAAGGAGCCACGCGCATTTTCCAAATTAGTCTCCGGCCAATGCCGGAGGACTCCACCCTATATTAAGGGCTTCCTCCTTAATGGAGGTGCCCGAGCAATGTTGTTGTTGCACTGTATAACTCTGCTTCAGCCCTCAGCTCCTGTTTCCAGTTGCCTGCCTGTTACCTGTCTGCTTGCTGTCTGCCATCTGACTGCAGCCCTCCCTGGAGGTTCGGACATCACCTGCAGTGATCCCCGGCTATTACAGAGACTCTTGCCTGCTCACTTGGGAGCGATCATCTGCCATCCGACTGCAGCTCTATCCGAAGGTTCGGACTTCATCAGCAGTGATCACCGGCTACTCCAGAGACTCTTGCCTGCTCACTTGGGAGCGATCATCTGCCATCTGACTGCAGCTTTTCCGAAGGTTCGAACATCTCAAGCAGTGATCACCGGCTACTCCAGAGACTCCTGCCTGCTCGCTTGGGAGCGATCATCTGCCATCGGACTGCAGCCTACCAGGAGGCTCCAACATCTCAGGTCGTATAAGCCTGTATATTCAGTAACTGTCCTGGTCACTTGCTGTGACAACCTGCCTGTCCAGAGACTGCCTTGGTCACTTTCTGTGACAACCTGCCTGCCCAGAGACTGCCCTGGTCACTTGCTGTGACAACCTGCCTGCCCAGAGACTGCCCTAGTCACTTGCTGTGACAACCTGCCTGCCCAGAGACTGCCCTGGTCACTTGCCGTGACAACCTGCCTGCCCAGAGACTGCCCTAGTCACTTGCTGTGACAACCTGCCTGCTCAGAGACTGCCCTGGTCACTTGCCGTGACAACCTGCCTACCCAGAGACTGCCCTGGTCACTTGCCGTGACAACCTGCCTACCCAGAGACTGCCCTTGTCACTTCCCGTGAATTCCTGTCCGTATTCCCCGGGCGCCACCTGCTCTCTTACAAGTATACTGTCTTGTATAATAAAGCTCAGTGGTTTCACCTACCAGACCCGTTACAGTTAATTTTTTCCTTCCACATTGCTTCAGTTCATGTGAAGCAAGTAAAGGGATAATAAACTTCTTGAATGTGGTTTTGAGCACCTTGAGGGGTGCAGTTTTTAGAATGGTGTCACTTTTGGGTATTTTCTATGATATAGACCCTCAAAGTGACTTCAAATGTGATGTGGTCCTAATAAAAAATGGTTTCGTAAAAATGAGAAATCGCTGGTCAACTTTTAACCTTATAACTTCGTAACAAAAAAAAATTTGTTTCCAAAATTGTGCTGATGTAAAGTAGACATGTGAGAAATGTTATTTATTAAGAAATTTGTTTGACATATCTCTCTAATTTAAGGGCATAAAAATTAAAAATTTGAAAATTGCTAAATTTTCAAAATTTTCGCCATATTTCTGTTTTTTTCATAAATAAACGCAAGTCATATAAAAAAAATTGTAACACTAGCGTGAAGTACAATATGTCTCGAAAAAACAGTCTCAGAATCAGCGGGATTCGTTAAAGCGTTCCAGAGTTATAACCTTATAGGCCGGCGTCACACTTGCGAGTGTGATGCGAGTTAGTCGCACGACTTTCTTGCATCAACACCCGGCACGGCCGCCCTCTCTCGGACCCGAGTGTGCGGCTGCATAGAAATACATGCAGCCGCACGCTCAGGTCCGAGAGCGGGCGGCCGTGCCGGGTGTTGATGCGAGAAAGTCGTGCGACTTACTCGTATCACACTCGCAAGTGTGACGCCGGCCATAAAGTGACATTGGTCAGAATTGTAAAAGTTGGCCCGGGCATTAAGCTGCAAATTGGCTCTGTCACTAAGGGGTTAACTATACGGCTTAATTATTTTTTCACTACCTGTTACTGAATGTTGCTTTATTTATTGGAAAAATGACTACATTTAGACAGATATTTATAACTTAACATTGGAGTCTCCTATGACTCAACTGTCACTTTATATTCACTACAGAAAAGATATCTTTAATTAACACATATAAACATTTCAATATAATTCTTACATCCAAGTTGGTAAAAATAAGAAGATTCTGACAACATGCTCCCATAGTCACCTGACCGCTGCTGCCATTCACAAGCTGCAGCTGTCCTGGTGACTTCTAAAATTAGCAGATCTCTGGAGCGTCCTGTGCTGGATCCACTGGATGTGCTAACAGGTGAGTATATCTCCATTTATTGTTTTAAAACCTAAAAAGAAAATTATTCAAGTATTGGACAGCCGATTTAACAATAAACTAGAGTTGGACTGAGGACAGCAGAGGGCCTTTAATGCTTCCCCCATCTAGAATATTGAGAATCCATTACTGTAGAGGTCACTTCCTCAGGGGTTTTCAGGTTGTCAAAAAGGAACATTGTGGCTTCAATTCCGACCCTGCTCATTGAGCTCTTCGTGGAAAATATTGCTTGGCTTATGATTAGAGTAGACATAAATGCCACATTACAGACGCAGCAAAGTAAATGAGAAGGGATGATATTTGTGAATTACTCAGATGCTCGACAGTGTGAGTATTATCAAGTGAGACATCATCATACTGGTGAATATGACTGTCAAAGCCACAAAGTCCCGCCATGCTTCATTACTTCTCTTTACCAAAGGCATATTTTCTAGGCATAGTTGTGTCTCATTTACTCTTCACCAGACAAGTGTAACAGGCTCCACCATTCAAGACATGAAATAATCAGATACAGTGATTAGCTTGAGTCTGTATGGTCCTACAACAAGAGCAAGAACATTGCTAAGATGCTACTTTTCCATTTATGAAGCTCACATTCCTCCACAAAAGTAAGAGATCTTGATTAGCTGTTCTTGCTCTGCAGAATCATCAGATGACTTCTTATAATGAGAAGATGTAAAATAAATTGTAACTAGGCAGATGTTAATAGTCTCAGACACATTTTTAACCCATGCACAGCTACTGGCGGACACAGTCCAAAAAGGGCCACTGTGAAAGAACAGTACATGAGCCCTTTACAGTCCAAAAGCTCATCCTAATGCAACATTTCACCTGCTTTGGAGGTGGAAATTTGCAGCCTTACCTATTGGGCCACTGTGCCGCTGCACAGAGTGCACCAATGGTATGTCCGTCCCTACGCACAGCCATGCTAGTTCCCCCATGTGTTTTCCTCTTAACAGTGTCATTGCGGCTATATTTAAAGCAGCATAGTCAAGAACCAATTTGTCCTAACTGATCAAAGGAACTGGAACCCCAATGTGTTATCCGAGCATGCTCGCCAGCATGTTTTGCAGCTGTTTGACTACTGCAACAAATGTTGGGATTGTCTAACAAACAGGCAATCCCTGCATGTGTTGCAACTGTCCAACAGCCACGAGACATGTAGGCACAGTGACTCGAACGTAGTATTCGAGCACGCCGAAGACACTCGCTCAGCACCCGAGCATGCTTGGGTAACACCTTATCCGAGCACGTTCGCTCATCACTACTACTGACACAAGGAGGTTTTAACCATGTAACCTGCAATTTCTTCCCCCCCATGCACTGAACCTACGAGATTTAAATATTGCAGATGCAACTTTTACAAAAGGTATAAAATGATAGACTGGTCCAGAGAAGGTGCTGCCAATTCATGTTATAGTCAATAAATTTATGTGGCTGTGTGTGGGGATTCTAACTTAAGACTTGAACTCTCAATCAGGTCAGACAAGCAGAACAATGGGGAATAGTAAATTTCGGGGTCAGCTGTTATTCTGTAACTTTCATTCACTTCAATAACGATTACCTACAAATGAATTAAGTGCTTCATATGAATGACCTTGTTAAAGAGATCAGTATGTGTCCTATCAGACGCCAATTGACTTTTTAAGCCATGGCAGTCTGTAGCTACCGACGAAGCTGCAGAGGCGGTGAAACGCGCATTGAGATGTCTTTTTGGCAGCATACTGCATACCCTATCCACTATGACTACAGGTATTTGTTAATAACTAGTTAGAAAGATGGTGTGCTATTTGGCATTTTGCTGGTGAACTACGCACTTATTGGCAATTGGGACCGGTATACCAGTGTATTCTTTATACTTTGAATGTCCAAACAGTGTTGTTTACCTTTATCCATAGGCAATATACCATTCTTTATCACTTCTTTACCATAATACTATAGTACTATATAGTACTATATTTACTATAGTATTATACATTTTGCTTTGACTCTTGGTATTGTGATAAAGCTATGTTCGAATATATTGTTATTTTACATGCTAATTTTTACTAAGATACAGTGGGAAAAAAGTATTTAGTCAACCACCAATTGTGCAAGTTCTCCTACTTAAAAAGATGAGAGAGGCCTGTAATTTACGTCATAGGTAGACCACAACTACGAGAGTCAAAATGAGAAAACAAATCCAGAAAATCACCTTGTCTGATTTGGCAAGATTTATTTTGCAAATTATGGTGGAAAATAAGTATTTGGTCACCTAAAAACCATGCAAGATTTTTGGTTCTCACAGACCTGTAACTTCTTCTTTAGGAGGCTCATCTGTCCTTCTCTCATTACCTGTAGTAATGTCACCTGTTTGAACTTGTTATCAGTATGAAAGACACCTGTCCACAACCTCAAACAGTCACACTCCAAACTCCACTATGGTGAAGACCAAAGAGCTGTCGAAGGACACCAGAAACAAAATTGTAGCCCTGCACCTGACTGGGAAGACTGAATCTGCAATAGGCAAGCTGCTTGGTGTGATTAAATCAACTATAGGAGCAATAATAAGAAAATGGAAGACATACAAGACCACTGATAATCTCCCTCGATCTGGGGCTCCGTGCAAAATCTCACCCCGTGGGGTCAAAATGATTACAAGAACGGTGAGCAAAAATCCCAGAAACACACAGGGGGACCTAGTGAATGACCTGCATAGAGCTGGGACCACTGTAACAAAGGCTACCATTAATAACACACTACGCCGCCAGGGACTCAGATCCTGCAGTGCCAGACGTGTCCCCCTGCTTAAGTCAGTACATGTCAGGGCCCGTCTGAAGTTTGCTATAGAGCATTTTAATTATCCAGAAGAATATTGGGAGAATGTCATATGGTCTGATGAAACCAAGGTAGAACTGTTTGGTAGAAACAAACTTGTCGTGTTTGGAGGAGACAAAATGCTGAGTTGCATCCAAAGAACACCATACTTACTGTGAAGCATGGGGGTGACAGCATCATGCTTTTGGGGCTGTTTCTCTGCAAAGGGACCAGGACGACTGATCAGTTTACATGAAAGAATTAATGGGGCCATGTATCATGAGATTTTGAGTGCAAACCTCCTTCCATCAGAAGGGCATTGAAGATGAAACGTGGATGGGTCTTTCAGCATGATAATGATCACAAAGACATCACCAGGGCAATGAAGGAGTGGCTTCGTAAGAAGCATATGAAGGTCCTGGAGTGGCCTAGCCAGTCTCCAGATCTCAACCCCATAGAAAACCTTTGGAGGGATTTGAAACTCCGTGTTGCCCAGCGACAGGCCCAAAACATCACTGCACTAGAGGAGATCGGCATGGAGGAAAGGGCCAACATACCATCAACAGTGTGTGGCAATCTTGTGAAGACTTACAGAAAAAGTTTGACTTCTGTCATTGCCAACCAAGGATATATAACAAAATACTGAGATAAACTTTTGTCAATGACCAAATACTTATTTTCCACCATAATTTGCAAAAAATTTTGCCAAATCAGACAAGGTGATTTTCTGGATTTGTTTTCTCATTTTGACTCTCATAGTTGTGGTCTACCTATGATGTCAATTACAGGCCTCTCTCATCTTTTTAATTGGGCACAATTGGTTCCTGACTAAATACTTTTTTCCCCACTGTATATCCTGACACTTTATTAACTTTATCTAATTAACTTTATATCTTTATTATTAGTATTTTTGCTTAACGTCTTGATATCTAGTGGGGTATGCGCCTGCTGCTTTAGTTTTCTGTTATAATGTCCCATTAGACTAGCATTCCATGTTTGTATGTTGTTTAACACATTTCTGACCCCAGACGTACTATTCCGTCCATGTGACCTGGGACTTAAATCCCATGGAAGGAATAGTACATCTTGTGCGATCGGTTGCACTCACGGGGGGAGCACGGTCGATCGTGGCCGGGTGTCAGCTGATTCTCACAGCTGATACCCGGTACTAAGTGCCAGAGTGGTCACAGACTGCTCCCAGCACTTTAATCCCTGGAACATGATCGCAGCGTTCCGAAGCCAGCACAGGGGTTGACAGCCCCTCTGCATTTGTATCTGAGACCCCGCGGCATGCCACAGGGTCCCGATCACTGCCATGGAGACCAGATATCATCATGATGACATCCGGGTCTCCAGAGCTGTGAAACTTCCTGTCATGCACCGTGCATATCAGGAAGTCTCACTGGTTAGTGTACAGAGGATGCAGTGCTGACAGCTTCTGTAGCATGCAGATGCTGCTTCATCTGTATGCTATAGAAGCGATCAGCCTGCACAAAATCATTGTCTCATAGTGGGATAAAGTGTAAATGTAAGAATTAAATAAAAACATTTTTTTAAAATAATTGTAAAAATATTTTTTTAAATTAAAAATAATAAAAAAAATCAATATTTATTCAATCACTAAATAAATATTTGAATTAAAAAAATCTAAACAATAAAAGTACACATATTTGGTATTGCCACGTCCATAGCGACCCGACCTATAAAACTGTCCCACTAGTTAACCCCTTTAGTGAACACCATAAAAAAAGGCAAAAAACAATCCTTTATCATCATACTGCCGAACAAAAAGTGGAGTATAACACGATCAAAAGGACGGATATAAATAAACATGGTATCGCTGAAAACATCATCTTGTCTCGCAAAAAATAAGCCACCATACAGCGTCATCAGCGAAAAAATAAAAAAGTTGTAGCTGTCAGAATAAAGTGATGCAAAAACAATTATTTTTTCTAAAAATAGTTTTCATTGTATAAAAGCGCCTAAACATTAAAAAATGATATAAATGAGGTATCGCTATAATCGTACTGACCCGAAGAATAAAACTGCCTTATTAATTTTACCACACGCAGAACGATGTAAACGCCCCCCCAAAAGAAATTCATGAATTGCAGGTTTTTGCTCATTCTGTCTCCCAAAAATCGGAATAGAAAGTGATCAAAAAACATCATGTGCCTGAAAATAGTACCAATAAAAACATCAACTCATCTCGCAAAAAAAAAAGACCTCACATGTAGGCCAAAATATGGAAAAATTATAGCTCTCAAAATGTGGTGATGCAAAAATTATTTTTTTGCAATAAAAAGGGTCTTTTAGTGTGTGACAGCTGCCAAACATAAAAACTCACTATAAAAACCCACTGTAAATAGTAAATCAAACCCCTCTTTATCACCCCCTTAGTCAGGGAAAAATAATAAAATAAAAAAAAAATTATTTATTTCCATTTTCCCATTATTGTTAGGGTTAGGGTTCAGGCTAAAGTTAGGGTTAGAGTTAGGGTTGGGGCTAAAGTTAGGGTTGGGGTTAGAGTTGGGACTAAAGTTAGGGTTAGACTTGGGGCTAAATGTAGGGTTAGGGTTGGGGCTAAAATTAGGGTTAGGGTTGGGGCAAGAGATGGGGTTAGGGTTTGGATAACAGTTATGGTTGAGATTAGGGTTAGGGTTGAGATTAGGGCTAGGGGTGTGTTAGGGTTAGGGTTGGGATTAGGGTCAGGGGTGTGTTGGGGTTAGGGTTGGAGTTAGAATTGGAGGGTTTCCACTACTTAGGCACACCAGGGGCCTGTTACCATTGGGAAAATTAAAAAATTGGGGACAAAGATATTATTTTTGTGAAAAAAATGATTTTTTATTTTTGAGGCTCTACATTACAAAACTTCTATGAAGCACTTAGGGGTTCAAAGTGCTCACCACACATCTAGATAAGTTCCTTAGCAGGTCTACTTTCCAATATGGTGCCACTTGTTGGAGGTTTCCACTGTTTAGGCACATCAGGGGCTCTCCAAATGCGACATGGAGTCAGATCTCAATTCCACTCAATTTTGCATTGAAAAGTCAAACGGCGCTCCTTCCCTTCCGAGCTCTGCCATGCGCCCAAACAATGGTTTACCTGCATATATGGGGTATCAGCGTACTCAGGACAAATTGTAAAACAACTTTTGGGGTCCAATTTCTCCTGTTTCCCTTGGTAAAATAAAACAAATTGGATCTGAAGTACATTTTTTGTGAAAAAAGTTAAATGTTAATTTTTTTAAACATTCCAAAAATTCCTGTGAAGCACCTGAAGGGTTAATAAACGTCTTGGATGTGGTTTTGAGCACCTTCAGGGGTGCAGTTTTTAGAAAGGTTTCACTTTTGGGTATTTTCTATTATATAGACCCTTCAAAGTGACTTCAAACGTGATTTTGGTACCTAAAATAAAATGGTGTTGTAAAAATGAGAAATCGCTGGTCAACTTTTAACCCTTATAACTTCCTAACAAAAAAAACGGCTCCAAAATTGTGCTGATGTAAAGTAGTCATGTGGGAAATGTTATTAACTATTTTGTGTTAACTATTTTGTGCGATATAACTCTCTGATTTAAGGGCATAAAAATGAAAAGTTTAAAAATTGCAAAATTTTCTAAATTTTTGCCAAATTTCTATTTTTTTCACATACAAACGCAAGTTATTTTGAAGAAATGTTACCACTAATGTGAAGTACAATATGACACAAAAAAACAGTCTCAGAATCGCCAAGATCTGTTGCAGCGTTCCAGAGTTATAACCTCATAAAGGGACAGTGGTCAGAATTGTAAAAACCATGCAAACCACCCTTGGGGGTTAAGGGGTTAAAGGAAATTGTGTCTATATTTATTCAATAAAATTGCTTTATTTATTATAATATTTTTTGATCATTGCTCCTTCTTTTTGCTGCTGTTGGTGTTCTGTCCGTATGAAGTCTGATGGAATATCACACATTTCCTTGTGTGACTATATAAAATTAGAGACTGTAATATCACAACAAGCAATTTACCTAACTCTTGGTAATAAACAGGAATGCCAAAATATAGTAATTAATACTTTTTATTGACAAAATTCATAAAATCAATGATAAGTCTGAAACAACAATACAACCAGGGATATACACCATAGAGTCCACGTTTTAAATAGAATCACCTGTAGCTGAATAATGAATTCAAGGAGATGCACAAAATACATAAATGAAAATACTGGTCTGAGGCAAATGGAGTCTACTTCCTATATCATGCACTAACAAAAAACCAGACATCTATGATGTAAATTGCAACCTCCATTTAGAGCTATCAAAAAAGCAGCAGGTATGAACATATGTCACAGAAAGTCCCAAACGGGTATTTGTAAGACACACACAGTAGTGTGTATGATCCTTGTTAGAAAGTGCCAAGTGCTTAGATATGAAACATATTCCTTAAATTGCACTGTGCCCGGTATCTTTTAGTTAACAATGAATGACAAAATATACCGACTGCCAAATAGTGAAAATAAAATAGCTACCTGATGATAACACGTGGATATCCTGGCGTCCCTGCTACCCCGACGCGCGTTTCGCAATCCTTCTTCGGGAGGCGTGTCAGGGTAGGGGATACGTCAGGTTTAAATACCCACAATCAGCCTTTCAATTGGTTATGTAAATGCCTGTGCTGTTTTAATTGGTCAAGACATACCGATGAACCACCTGTGACATCCCAGAGCTTTAAGGCGCATGCGCCGGCATACCACCCTGTATGGCTAATGGAGGATAGGAGGCGCGGCCATGGGGGGAACGATGTGACATCACAAAGGACGCACATCCTCCAACATATATCGCCACACATCTAATCCCAGACAGGTTTGGCCACCTGCAAATGCGCACCGCTTAGGATGTCAAGTGGTTGGTAAGTATACACTCATCCATAAGTTCAATTCCCCCACATTTTTTTTTAAAGTTATTGACAAATTGCAATTTAAACATTTACATATACCAGTGAATCATATACATGGTTATAACACTCAAAAAAATAATAATAAATATATTACAATTTTCCAAAATATGAAACATCCAGATATTATAGTCAGGATCTCAGTGTCTTCCTTTTAATCAAACAATCAAACTCGACACCCAGGAGCTTGATCTTCTTAAAGATATATTCTCCTTTCCCATATAAATGGTACGAAAAAATGCCATTCATCCAAATGGTCCTGATTTCATGGAAATAGGTATTATTGAAAAACTGTAAAAAACTGAAAAAAATAATTAGTGAAAAACAAAAAATACAACAAATAAAACTAATCATAAAAATCCCCTACCCCCATTACTACAATTGCCACCTGAATTGAACACAGGTCATCAAATGTCAGAATAATTTAATGCAACTGATCAATATTAAAGGAATGCTCCAAAACCAAAACTTTCATTCAAGCCCTGTGGGGCCAAAGTCCCCAACCGATATATCCACTGGCACTCCTTTTTTGATAATCTCTTCTGGATATCACCACCCGAATTCCCAGATCAACCGTATCAATCCCTTTAACCAATAGCAATTTAGAATTGCACGAATGGAAATTTTTAAAATGCCTGGGAAGTGACTTCAACGAGGCAATGTCCTGAGCTGTCTTTGCTTTATCAATATCTATGCAATGTTCCCGGACTCTGATTTTAAGCTCACGACTCGTAAGTCCTATATAAATCTTTGGACATGGACATTCTGCATAGTATATAACCCCCTTGCTTGTACAGGTAATATGAGTCCTAATGGAAAATGATCTACTGCCATCAAAATTTTTAAAAGACGAACTCTTTCTCATATTCCCACAACCCTTGCACAAACCACAGGGGAAAAAAACCATCCCTTCCCCTAGACCTAGAAATTTTTTTTCTTCTCTTTGGATCGTACGTGCTATGCGTAAGGATATCTCGGAGATTCGGTGAGCGTTTTGCCACCATAGATGGTATACCTATTGGCCAATTTTTGCGGATTAAAAGAATTTGTTCTGAGGACTATCAGTTTGAGGTACAGTCCAAAGAATTAAAAAGAAAAGAAGATTTCAGGAACGAGGCTATAGCCGTAGGGTAATCAATCGTGGTTATAGTAGAGCTAAAAGTACCCCTAGAAATCAACTGTTGCAGAATAAAATAACTTCTGGTGATTCCATAATCTCGGACAATCAGGTAAGGTTTATTACAAATTTTTCCAGTAATTGGTATGACCTTAAGACCATCATTCAAAAACATTGGCCTATCTTGTTTACGGATTATTCACTCAAAAACATACTATCGACACAACCTTCTATGGTGGCAAAACGCTCACCGAATCTCCGAGATATCCTTACGCATAGCACGTACGATCCAAAGAGAAGAGAAAAACTTTCTAGGTCTAGGGGAAGGGATGGTTTTTTCCCCTGTGGTTTGTGCAAGGGTTGTGGGAATATGAGAAAGAGTTCGTCTTTTAAAAATTTTGATGGCAGTAGATCATTTTCCATTAGGACTCATATTACCTGTACAAGCAAGGGGGTTATATACTATGCGGAATGTCCATGTCCAAAGATTTATATAGGACTTACGAGTCGTGAGCTTAAAATCAGAGTCCGGAAACATTGCATAGATATTGATAAAGCAAAGACAGCTCAGGACATTGCCTCGTTGAAGTCACTTCCCAGGCATTTTAAAAATTTCCATTCGTGCAATTCTAAATTGCTATTGGTTAAAGGGATTGATACGGTTGATCTGGGAATTCGGGGTGGTGATATCCAGAAGAGATTATCAAAAAAGGAGTGCCAGTGGATATATCGGTTGGGGACTTTGGCCCCACAGGGCTTGAATGAAAGTTTTGGTTTTGGAGCATTCCTTTAATATTGATCAGTTGCATTAAATTATTCTGACATTTGATGACCTGTGTTCAATTCAGGTGGCAATTGTAGTAATGGGGTAGGGGATTTTTATGATTAGTTTTATTTGTTGTATTTTTTGTTTTTCACTAATTATTTTTTTCAGTTTTTTACAGTTTTTCAATAATACCTATTTCCATGAAATCAGGACCATTTGGATGAATGGCATTTTTTCGTACCATTTATATGGGAAAGGAGAATATATCTTTAAGAAGATCAAGCTCCTGGGTGTCGAGTTTGATCGTTTGATTAAAAGGAAGACACTGAGATCCTGACTATAATATCTGGATGTTTCATATTTTGGAAAATTGTAATATATTTATTATTATTTCTTTTGAGTGTTATAACCATGTATATGATTCACTGGTATATGTAAATGTTTAAATTGCAATTTGTCAATAACTTTAAAAAAAAATGTGGGGGAATTGAACTTATGGATGAGTGTATACTTACCAACCACTTGACATCCTAAGCGGTGCGCATTTGCAGGTGGCCAAACCTGTCTGGGATTAGTTGTGTGGCGATATATGTTGGAGGATGTGCGTCCTTTGTGATGTCACATCGTTCCTCCCATGGCCGCGCCTCCTATCCTCCATTAGCCATACAGGGTGGTATGCCGGCGCATGCGCCTTAAAGCTCTGGGATGTCACAGGTGGTTCATCGGTATGTCTTGACCAATTAAAACAGCACAGGCATTTACATAACCAATTGAAAGGCTGATTGTGGGTATTTAAACCTGACGTATCCCCTACCCTGACACGCCTCCCGAAGAAGGATTGCGAAACGCGCGTCGGGGTAGCAGGGACGCCAGGATATCCACGTGTTATCATCAGGTAGCTATTTTATTTTCACTATTTGGCAGTCGGTATATTTTGTCATTCATTGTTAACTAAAAGATACCGGGCACAGTGCAATTTAAGGAATATGTTTCATATCTAAGCACTTGGCACTTTCTAACAAGGATCATACACACTACTGTGTGTGTCTTACAGATACCCGTTTGGGACTTTCTGTGACATATGTTCATACCTGCTGCTTTTTTGATAGCTCTAAATGGAGGTTGCAATTTACATCATAGATGTCTGGTTTTTTGTTAGTGCATGATATAGGAAGTAGACTCCATTTGCCTCAGACCAGTATTTTCATTTATGTATTTTGTGCATCTCCTTGAATTCATTATTCAGCTACAGGTGATTCTATTTAAAACGTGGACTCTATGGTGTATATCCCTGGTTGTATTGTTGTTTCAGACTTATCATTGATTTTATGAATTTTGTCAATAAAAAGTATTAATTACTATATTTTGGCATTCCTGTTTATTACCAAGAGTTAGGTAAATTGCTTGTTGTGATATTATTGTATTTAGAGGGATGCCCTTCTCCCAGTAAGTAGGGAGTTATTTTATCAATTGGACAATTAATGTGATAAAAATTAGAGACTGGCAGCAGAAGATTCAAGTAACCACACACAAATCTGAGCAGTATTGCTGTTGACTCGCACCACAATTGTGGATACCAGGGCTATGGGGTACTCGGAGCCGAGCCCATTGATTTCCATGGGAGATGTCACTGGCAGCGGGACTCGGTCCGTGGCCCTGGCGGTCTTGCAATGGGGGATATTTACAGGGGATTATTAGGATAGGTAGTTCGTGACGCCACTTGTGGTATCTGATCAATTGGACCAGCGCTGCTATAAGGATCTTCACAGGGGATGTTATGGGGCAGCTGGGTGGTAAGTCTCCCACAGGTGAGACTGGTCCCTGGAAGTCTATGGTGATGATGCAGGGTGTAGTTAAGAATTCAGTCACACACAATGCAGCTTCTTTTCATACCTTTACTGGTAGATGGTTCAGGCAGGTCCCGGGGAGCTGGTCGGGGTGGAGAATGCACATTCGGGATAACCGCTGAGCAGGTTAGAGGCCTCCTTTACTTCAAATGTATGTGAGTCCAAACTTGCATGAAGCGAAGTTAACTCTGCAATCTCCAGCTTTCTCGATAGCTGACAAGCCCGGCTGACATTGTGGTGGAGCCTTCTATGTCTCTGATAATCAGATGTTGAGAGAACTAAGTCCTTACTTTTGTCTGGCGCTTGACTCAAAGTCCCCGTTCTCCCTGACTCCGGTTACGTATCAGCGCTTAGGGCTGCTCTCTGCGACCTGTAGTCCAGAAAGCCTCCGGTTATCTTGTTACTAAGCATGAAGCATTAGCAACGCTTCGGACCCCGGTGTCCGGCGAATTAGTGCAGGTAATCCAATACCCGAAGCACTTCTCTCTGTCTTCTCCACTATGCCCTTCGCCCTGCTTCCCGCTCTTAACATAAGCACTTGTAGCTTTTGATGGTAATGTCAGCTTTCTCCAGAGCTCACTGGACAGCTCTCAGTATCCTCCAAGTCCAGACTGGACTGAAACTGAACTGCACTGTCCTTAGTCAGGAAACAGACTAGGATGACTCACTCCTGAGCCACCCGGAGGTTGACTGACTGACTAGAAAGACTGAACTGGGGATGACTCACTCCTGAGTCTCCCAAGGCTTGAATGGCTGACTGCTACGTGTCACTTCCTCTTATACCCCTGGTGGGTGTGTCTGAAAGTGTGAGTGACGTGAATGGATATCAAGCGTTGCGGTTACCTTCCTGTGCATTCTCCTGGATTTTGTGTGCCTGACATAGCTGGGCCACACACTGTCAAGGACATGAACCCTACTAGGCCCTCAAAAATATCACCAAAGTTTAATCTATAATATTAATTATTAGTTGAAAGCAAAACTTTTCTTTATATCATTTTTATTACGCCAATGTGATTCCATTTCTCCAATATAACTGATTCCAGCTTGGAGTAATATTTAAAAATATTTTTTTCATGTTTAGCTTATAAAGCATTAGTTCTGTGCGTCTATATATATCCTAATGGTACAGAGCTTTCAATGGTAAGAATCTGCTCTGCAGCAATGAAATCATTAGCTATTAATACAAATATAAAAGTAAAAATAGATTTTATTATGTGTCCACACATCTGACATGTAATGAGGTTCTACGATCCCATAGTTGTCCAACATCATTTCTTGTTTTTTCTATGTGTGCACAGATTTCATTTTCGACTATAAGTTTGGCAACACTAAGCTGAGTGTGTATGTATGTAATTAGAGGCTGCTAATGGAGCAGTAAGTGTCCCGCTCTTCCCCTTATACACTGGCAGTGAATACATCAGGCCGGCTGTATTACTGTCATACATGCTCACTATGGCAGAATTCTCACCACATAAATCAAATGAAAAGATTTTTTCCATTTCATCCCTACAATAAAATTGGCCTCCATCTGAATGAATGCAGTTCTGTGATATGCATCTACTATAATAAGTGCCCTGCATTAAAAGGAGGGAGATGGGATCTCTGGTCATCAGTTTGTTGCTAGACAAGATTTCAGGAAATAGATAAAGTTAATTGTACAGGAGGAGAACTGGTGTTCAAAACCTTGAGTCATAGTATAATTGGTGCTTATTGGAGACTTGTCTTCTTGTTTTGCTATACAGAACCAGATCACTAAAATCTAGAATATTTTCAGTTTTTCTATAAAAGTCAATGTAGAAGGCCTAAGTCATTAACTATGTACAATTCAGTGGATAATAGGAATGAATATGGTTTCTATGTAAAAGGCCTTGTAAGTAAGAGAAAATCAAATCTTTCCTTAAGGCTAAGGAGACATTGCACTCTACAGTGGTTTGATGGTTTCCATCCATGACTTCAATCCCAATTCTTGAAAAAAATCATACAAATGTGAACTCTTTTGCCTCGCTTTCTTCTTTTCAGAGGGCCACAAGAATGTAGTCAACTTTACAATGTCAATTTTAGAAGCCAGTTCATACAGGAGGAAGATATGAAAGAAACGATGGTGGGAGGGAGTTATGGAAAAATAGTTCCCAAACCAAGTAGTGGCCAGACTACTAGGGAGTCATCAAGATATCAACTTTAATGATGCATGAGAGAGCATAGACAGGAATAAGAGTATTATGTTCAATCCTACTAAAGGAATTGTGAGGATTAAATTATAATCATGGTAAGGTGAAGTAGAAGCAAATTCATAATTTTAGAAAGCTGGAGAAGGTGTGAGACATACAAAATCTTAGCCTTTCTAAGGCAGACATGATTTGAATATATATATATATATATATATAATATATACATACATATATATATATACATATATATATATATGTATATATATATGTATATATCGGCTATCAGTGCACTTTGATGTATACTTGGGATTATTGAACCATTGGGAGGTCCAGAGTATCCAGTCTTCACCTTCCACACAGTTCTGTGGCGAATACCAATCAAGCTGCATGGTGTTGTGTATAAACATGCATACCACAGAAATGCATCTAGATCTTCCTGCACTTGCGGCAAAGACTCAGTTTGGTGGCCCATCCTATACACAGCATAAGCATTCTGAGTGGTCAAATGTGATTTGCTCACTTAGGGTCACGTACTGACTAGCCACTCTTCCTAATTCTCTCAATGATTAGTGAAAAACTACAGCTTTTGTTTCATTCAGAGCAGCAGGAAATTAAGTTAATTGGCATGTGACGGTAAGTTTGAAAATCATATATGAATGGTCATGTGATGACCATTAGACCAGGCAAGAGCCGAATCCTAACAGTGAAAATATTATTACACACTGTTAGGATTTGGCATGCTATGGTGCTTAATTTTATACCTAATGTTCCTAACATACCATAAATGCAGATGTATCAATCCTTAACTTTTCAGACTGCACAATACTTTTTTAACACAGCCATGTATCAAGTTACCTGACAAGTTCTAGATTGCTACATGCGTGCAGGATCATAACCAATAACATTACAGAAATACATCACTAGAACCACAAGCTTTACAGAATTACAGCATCACAACCACTATCAATACAGGCGCACATCACTAGAAGCACAATCTATACATGAGTACAACACCAGAACCACCAATATTACAAAAACACAGCATCACAACCAACATTAACACAGGAAAGAAACACCAGAACCACCAATATTACAAAAACACAGCATCACAACCAACATAACACAGGAAAGAAACACCAGAACCACCAATATTACAAAAACACAGCATCACAACCAACATTAACACAGGAAAGAAACACCAGAACCACCAATATTACAAAAACACAGCATCACAACCAACATTAACACAGGAAAGAAACACCAGAACCACCAATATTACAAAAACACAGCATCACAACCAACATTAACACAGGAAAGAAACACCAGAACCACCAATATTACAAAAACACAGCATCACAACCAACATTAACACAGGAAAGAAACACCAGAACCACCATTAGAACATGAACAGTTGAATCAGTGTCAAGGTGATGGGTGCCCAAAGCTTATTGCACATGGGAATTAACAGCTATCATACTTGTTTAGATCTAGAGATGGTGCTAATCAGCTCACAGGACAAGTATAGCAGCCATATCAGTAATCTGCTGCCGCCCAATGATCTGCCTCCCATTCGCCTGCATCCGTGGCTCTCTGTTTGATTAGTAAGCCTGGTGCAACATAACAAGTGCAAGGATGACGTCAGGTAAGAGGCAGTTCCAAGATTCCTGTCCGAAGGCGGTAAACTACTGACATGGCCATTGATCTGTGTACTGTGAGTCGATTCACATAATTTTTAGTTAGATCCCAACAAAAAACTCCTGTAACACAAATAATAGAAAAAAATAGATCACAGCATTATGTGTATGTGGCTGTAAAGTTGTGTAATACAAAATATTAGTTTGACAGGTTTTGAGATTATGTCCGAACGAATATATGTTCCTTAATTTAGTGATCGAATATATGTTCCTGAATTTAGTGAGTAGTGTACGCTCCTTATTATTTGCTTATATGTAAATAGGTTATCCACCACTGAGTATTTAAAAAATAACATACCAGCACAGACTAAAAAAAAAACCAAATACATACAAGTTCTCAAAGGTTCTCAGGTACTGCAGCTGTGTTTTACCACCAGTAACTCCTTCAACCTCTTTCAGTGGGACATGGTATGTGGCCACTTCTGCAGGAGTCACATATTCATCTAGGATCAATTTTCGATTTTACGTTAGACAAAAACCAAAGTGGTCATATGCTGTCCTCCACTGAAAAGAAGAAGACCATCAAGGAAACTGAGAAGTGGTATCAGAGGAGCACAAGAGAATTGGTAGGTGAGTATTTGTTATATTTATACTGACCTCAACAATGGAGTACAATCCCTTGAAGTGGTAGTAACGCTTGTTTCAACACACTTTGCATAAAACCATAGTATAGGCAAATCTTACTCGAGGAATATGCTTCTTTCTAAACTTCTTCTCCTTCCACCTGCTTCCACTCCTCATTTGCTCAGAAATGCAGCTAAAGTTG
Source organism: Oophaga sylvatica (assembly GCA_033576555.1). Classification (NCBI taxonomy): domain Eukaryota; kingdom Metazoa; phylum Chordata; class Amphibia; order Anura; family Dendrobatidae; genus Oophaga; species Oophaga sylvatica. The sequence goes on from JARQOD010000006.1 coordinate 273,419,709, forward strand.
TTTCCTGCTCACTGACTACAGCTGCCTATTGAAGTCTATGGAGTGAGGAAGGTAGCGATACACACAAGGAGGTTGCTGTTGCTTCCTGGTGTTCCTGGAAAATGCCTTCCATGCTGCAGGGTATCCGAGGGTGTCCTACAGAGAGACAGAAAAGGAGAAATGTCTCATGTACCTGTATACTGTGTAAAGGAGACAACACGGCAACTATTCGCCACCCACTAGCTCAGAGACAAGTGACACTATGAGATAGAGCCTGCTGGAAAAAAAAGATAAATATAAAAGACACACATTCCGTTAATAACTATTGTGGAGCAGAGAGCTAGTGGCTCCAAGCCACACAATACCTACATATGCTACAAGCTTATCAGAGAACAGAAGCAGTTCACAACAGATGTCCTGTCACAGGCAGCACAACAGTGTTACTGCATTGTGCCCCCTGTGCTAACTGAGGGAGGAGAAGAAAGATGTTACTGACGAAAACAGGGACAGGTAAGATAAATGGTTGGGTTTTATCCAATTGCTTTGTAAAGAACGCCTCAATGGGGAAATTATCAATGTATGGCGGCCAGAAAAGGAAACATTATTATTGCATAGGGACCAGAATGGGGAACATTATCACTGTATGGTGGCCACACCAGAAAACATTAATACAGTATGAGGGCCAGAAGTCCCAGACAATTAGTATAATAAGCCCCCAATGACCCTCCAGACAGTAACCATGGCTTGAGCTCCATAGCATTTAATAATCACATAATAATAAGTTAATTATTTTTATTATTAAGTGCTGTGCAGCTTATCCCATGGTTACAGTCTGAAATAGGGCTAAGAACATGTGATAATGGATGATTATTAATTGCTTATCATTACCCCCTGAAGAGGGGTCTTCATGTGGTGCTCTGATTAGCTATTGATAATGCAGGCTGCTGACAGGTCACTGATCCCTCACTGACCTGCCCCCTAGTTTGCATAATGAATATTATATGTACATACTGAAGAAAAAAACCCTTCTGCAGGCAGTAATCACTGTTCTTGATGTTATTGAGCAAGTACAAAAAAATAATCAATTTGAAAATGGTGCACGCCCACACCTCCAGGCCCTCCCCGGGGCACAGGCATATGATTAACTAAAAACTGAAAATAAAGATTAAACAACAACCACAAGACAGATTTAATCAACCAAGGTATCATTGTAATCAGTATAACAGTGCCGACCTGACACTGTCTGTAGGTTACTGTGCACAACCCTGCTGCCAGGTTCCCTTTAAATACCTTGAACAGAGCTGCAAAGTGTAGCTCCATTCATTGAATAGCCACTGATGGGTACTGAAAAACAGCTTTCAGCTCTGTTCAAAGTGGTCACATGTGGTGGCCAACAGTGCAAACAACAGCTGATCGGTGGGTGTGCTGGAGCCAAACCGATCTCATACTGATGACCTATGCCGCAGATACTCCAATAATGACCTGACAACGGATTTAAAAATGCTTCTGTTTTGTGCGATAATCCAAGTTCAGAAACTGTTTGGTTCAAATGTATAAATTTTCTGTTTTCAGCACTTTTATAGCATATGTCTCCATTTCACTTCAGATTATATATATAAAGTACTGTAGAGAAAAAAAATTGAACAGAGAAGCCAGAAATTAGGGGTTTCCATCAAAGTTGAGTGCAATTATCTGAACACAACCTTATGAACAAACAGGGCTGCCATTTGGCACTTCAGATGGGACTCCCATCAAAGGCCCAGTTTAAAAAAAGAAGTCAAAATTTTCCTTTTAAGGCCGGAGTCACACTGGCGACAAAATCAGACGACTGCAATGCGATGAAATATCGCATTGCAGTCGGACCAATGTTAATCTATGGCGCAGCTCCCAGTATCAGATATTTTGTGGTCTGTTTTAAACGTCCGAGTGCAATCGCAGCATGCTGCGATTGTCACCGATTGTGGGTCGACTATCGCCAATGTAAGTCTATGGGAGCGATGAAAAATCGGATTACAAACGGACCGCATGTGTGACTTGCAATTAAATCGCACCGGTGTCCTTTAGAAAAGCCGGCAATTCATCCCGGCTATACTGTAAAACCACACTGACAGCTTTAATAAAGAATAGAATCAATACATATACACACATAGAATACATATATATATATATGTCATTGTGACATATATATATATATATATATATATATACATACATATATTTATAGTTCATACACTTCTACATACTGTAATAGCCGCTAATTCAATTGCCGGCTTTTGTGAAAGTACAGAACCTGACATGAAATGACACATGGTTTACATACAGTTAACCATGTCATTTCATGTATTTTGATATATGGTTTTCACTAACAATTACATGAGTGTATGTGTGTGAAATTTCACACATGTAGGGGTTAATTAAAGGTGTAAATTCGTTGTAAAAAAATGCGTGGGCTCCCGCTGTATTTTCTCCACCAGACAGACAAAGCAAGCGAGTGGGGGCAAATAATAATAGCCCAGGGAGGGTGTATTTATTTTGTGCCCCCCCGGCTACTAACATCTGCCCCAGACACCCCAGAAAAGGCAAATCTATAATTAGATTCACCCTTTCTGGCACTTTGCCCGTCTATTCCCATTGCACTGTAGCGGTGGCGATGTCAGGATCCCGTCTGGGTTGGAGCCGATGTTACTGCAAACACTAAGGGAAGCAGAGGCAGGTAACGTAGTCAGAGGATAACCGGGTCGGTACACTGGAAAGGCGTTATTAGAAGCACTGGATCAGGCAGAGAGCGTAGTCAGAATGGCAGGCCGAGGTCAGTTCACAGGAGAGCGGTATTGGTAGCAATGGATCAGGCGGAGAGCGTAGTCAGAAGGGCAGGCCGAGGTCAGTTCACGGGAGAGCGGTATTGGTAGCAATGGATCAGGCGGAGAGCGTAGTAAGAAGGGCAGGCCGAGGTCAGTTCACAGGAGAGCGGTATTGGTATTGGGAGCAGCAGGAACAGCAGGAAACGCTTGACTAGAGGCTAGAAGCACAATAATCTCGCAATGACACACCCACAGGGCCAGGTTTATATAGGGTGTGTAATTGGCAATCAGAGGCCAATCAAGGAACACTGGGTGGAGCCGATCAGGAAGAACAGTCAATGGTATCTGGGTTCAGCAAGGAACCTTGCAGCCAGCAGAATAGCTCAGATGGTAGAGCTGCTGGCCGGTGGACAAGAGGTACTGGGTTCAATTCCTGACAGGCGAATGGGTTAATAAGGGGTTAAAGCCACCTTGCAATTGAAAGGTGTCTTTAAGCCAGGTTAATAACAGAGTTGTCAATTTGACAACTATCAATTATTAATCCTATTGTATGAAAGGAAAACAAAAGCGCACATTAATTATTAATCCTTTTAATTAAATAAAGACAGTTTTGGACCATAATTTATTGCTCAGCTGTAATCCCCTGAATGAATCAGTTCCTCTCCCGGCGACAGGATTACAGCATTAGCTGCCTGCTAGCTGTAACCTGTTAACCCTTTCTGATGGATTACAGCGTCGGACGTGACTGTGCATCGGATAGGTAAGAATCATTTTTTTTTTTTTTATTTATTTTTATTACAGGAAATGGTTTTAGAAGGAAAATAAAAGATGGTCAAAAACTGTTTGCTTATTTCATTAAAATGATTTTTTATTAAAGTGTGTGTGTTTTTTTTCCTTTCATACAATAGGATTAATAATTGATAGTTGTCAAATTGACAGCTCTCAATTATTAACCTGGCATAAAGTCACCTTTCAATTGCAAGGTGGCTTTAATCCCTTATTAACCCATTCGCCACCGCTACAGGGCAATGGGAATAGACGGGCAAAGTGCCAGAAAGGGCGAATCTAATTATAGATTTGCCTTTTCTGGGGTGTCTGGGGGCAGATGTTAGTAGCCAGGGGGGCACAAAATAAATGCACCCTCCCTGGGCTATTATTATTTGTCCCCACTCGCTTGCTTTGTCTGTCTGGTGGAGAAAATACAGCGGGAGCCCACGCATTTTTTTACAACGAATTTACACCGTTAATTAACCACTACATGTTTGCAATTTTGCACACATACACTCATGTAATTGTAAGTTAAAACCATATATCAAACTACATGAAATGACATGGTTAACTGTATGTAAACCATGTGTCATTTCATGTCGGGTCTGTATTTTCACAAAAGCCGGCAATTGAATTAGCGGCTATTACAGTATGTAGAAGTGTATGAACTATAAATATATGTATATACAGTACAGACCAAAAGTTTGGACACACCTTCTCATTCAAAGATTTTTCTATATTTTCATGACTATGAAAATTGTAGAATCACACTGAAGACATCAAAACTATGAATTAACACATGTGGAATTATACATTACACTTTACAAAAAAGTGTGAAACAACTGAAAATATGTCTTATATTCTAGGTTCTTCAAAGTAGCCATCTTTTGCTTTGATTACTGCTTTGCACGCAGAAAAGGTGAACGGCTGGACTCTACATGCCTAGTTCCCACCGTAAAGCATGGAGGAGGTGGTGTGATGGTGTGGGGGTGCTTTGCTGGTGACACTGTTGGGGATTTATTCAAAATTGAAGCGGTGAGCAGTCCAGCTCACCCCAAACCATCTCGATTGGGTTCAGGTCTGGTGATTGTGGAGGCCAGGTCATCTGGCATAGCACCCCATCACTCTCCTTCTTGGTCAAATAGCCCTTACACAGTCTGGAGGTGTGTTTGGGGTCATTGTCCTGTTGAAAAATAAATGATGGTCCAAATAAACGCAAACCGGTTGGAATAGCATGCTGCTGAAAAATGCTGTGGTAGCCATGCTGGTTCAATATGCCTTCAATTTTGAATAAATCCCCAACAGTGTCACCAGCAAAGCACCCCCACACCATGACACCACCTCCTCCATGCTTCACGATGGGAACCAGGCATGTAGAGTCCATCCGTTCACCTTTTCTGCGTGCAAAGCAGTAATCAAAGCAAAAGGTGGCTACTTTGAAGAACCTAGAATATAAGACATATTTTCAGTTGTTTCACACTTTTTTGTAAAGTGTAACATATAATTCCACATGTGTTAATTCATAGTTTTGATGCCTTCAGTGTGATTCTACAATTTTCATAGCCATGAAATTACAGAAAAATCTTTGAATGAGAAGGTGTGTCCAAACTTTTGGTCTGTACTGTATATATGTCACAATGACATGTATATATATATATATATATATGTGTGTTCTATGTGTATATATCTATTCTTTCTTTTGTGATTTAAATACTATTCATTTGGATCCATTATATGTCCGTTTTGCAAGCCTGCGAGAAAATCTCGCAAGTCGGATGTAAATCGGATGTTACAACTATGGTCAGATGCGATTAAATCGCATCTTTCCAGGAAAATCGGATGCCAGACGGATGACTGTTCATTACATTTTGGTCCGATAATCGACCGACTAAAACGGTCCGATTTTTTGTAGGCGTGTGTGACTCCGGCCTAAGTGTCACCTACTGTTCACTGCTCTATTGAATAGGAGACCACTAAATGTTGTGAGACAGTGACCGACGTTATTGTGAATGGCCGGTATGTGTTGCAGGGGCAGAGGTCCTCTGCGCTGTAAGCCTGGAATGTTTCTCTGGGACTTGTAGTTCCACGAGACTTGCTTAGTTTATGAGGGCTGGACTAACCACATACCTCCCATCAATGGGTGTGTCTCATGAGATATAATGAGACTATTGTTTCGTCACATGGTCTCTGTGTTGGAAGGTCCTGGAAGAGGACATGCTTTCCTGGAAAGCACATGGAGGAGGTCATGTGCCTGCAGAGTCCGGGATGGCTCTCTGAGTTGGGGAAAGCTACCGTCCTTCTGAGGGTCTGGAATTGAAAGGGTTGAGCTTGTCGGGCAAGTCATAGAATGGATCAGTGATCCCAGTTGAGCAGCTTCCCTGGAAATCAGGACTGACAAGAAATTAGCATGTGGAGCGGAACTCCTGGAACGTAACCTCAGACAAGGGGATTGTAGGAAAGGCAGACAGGTGTATCT
>JARQOD010000006.1:273425832-273475925 GCA_033576555.1 Oophaga sylvatica
GCACATGGTTGATTTCATGCTTCAGTGCCTGAGAAACGACCACCGCATCGCCCACATTCTCACCACGTCAGATTATTGGGTGTACACCCTCCTAGACCCTCGCTACCGGGACAATTTACAAACCCTCATCACACCGGTGAACCGGGACCGTAAAATGCAGGAGTACCAAGACACACTGGTGCAATCCATACTGTTGTACATTCCAGCCGAGAGAGGTGCTGCTGCTGCTGCTACTGCTTTACAAAGCAGCTCTGTGCGTCGAGGCAGTGTAGACACCTCTACAACAAGAGGGATCAGAAGCAGCGCCTCTGCACAGGGCAAGAACTGTATGTTACAAATGTGGCAAAGTTTTGTGACAGCGCCAGCAAGGTCTACACCATCCGAGACGGCTCCAGTCACCAGGAAGAAACGTTTCCGTAAGATGGTGACAGACTACTTGGCTTTCCCTCTAAGTGTACTCCCAGATGCCTCTTCCCCTTTCAAATTTTGGGTCTCTAAGTTGGATACATGGCCAGAGCTTAGCCAGTATGCATTGGAGGTGCTGGCTTGCCCTGCTGCCAGTGTATTATCTGAGCGTGTCTTTAGTGCTGCAGGTGGTGTAGTAACAGACCGTCGCATGCGACTATCCTCAGAGAATGTAGACCGGCTTACTGTTCTGAAAATGAACAAGGCATGGATCTCACCTGAATTTGCCTGTCCGTTTTCAGATTAAATAACTGTTTGGCAACGTTTTCCATGTCTCCTGTTATGTTCATCTTTCTACCACCTGAACTCTACTCCCTGGGCTACAACACCGCCATTTGTTGCTCGTAAGTAATTGGCAGGGGTACTGATTCCTGGCCAGCCTGGTTACAGCACGACAGCTGTTTCCTGGCAGTGTGAACGTCAATTATCCTCCAATAAGTTGTGCTGTCGTGTTGCATTCGGGTTAGCCGACTCTATGGTGCCTGAAGTTTAGGTGATTCCTATGTGTGCTGTGGGATATGTAAATAAAGGCGGTTTCCATTGTGACAATAGGATAAGCACCCACTGTAGGACTGTGTGATTCGGTAACTGCGGACGGCTTGCGTCCTGTCAACTTACATTTTCATGGGTGCGTTCTTCTACCCGTCCGGGGTCCAGTACCGTCAAGTGGTTCTCCCCAGTGCCTTTGGCCTAGGTGCCTCCATCTCCGTATCCGAGTTCCAGCAACGTCTGCTGGTCCTTGGTAGTGCTTTGGAGCACAGGTACCTCCTGCTTAGTAACCGTGTCACAGTAACGTCAGCTGGTACTCGGTTGTGACATTGCCTCTTTTCCTTCTGCTACCCGTCCGGGGTCCAGTACCGTCAAGTGGTTCTCCCCAGTGCCTTTGGCCTAGGTGCCTCCATCTCCGTATCCGAGTTCCACCAACGTCTGCTGGTCCTTGGTAGTGCTTTGGAGCACAGGTACCTCCTGCTTAGTAACCGTGTCACAGTAACGTCAGCTGGTACTCGGTTGTGACATTGCCTCTTTTCCTTCTGCTACCCGTCCGGGGGCCAGCACAGTCAGCTGGTCCTCGTTACTTCCATTGTCTCTTGCTCCATCTGATACCCGTCAGGGTTCCAGTAACGTCAGCTGTTTCTCGGAAATTAGACGACATTAAAGACCACCGAGAAGAAGATGACGACAACAAGGACGACGAGCATGAAGCCAACCAGCCTGAACACCATCACAAAGAAAAAATAAAAGATTACCCAGAAGAAGATCACCAACAGGACAAAGAAGGTTAAGACAAACTACAAGATACAGAACAAGAGACAGAAGAACAATAAGCAAAAGATCAAAAAGCAGAAGAACATGAAGTATAAGACCAAAATGAAGAGCAAAATATATGCTCTAAATTCTAAGCAGAAGAAGACTAAGCAGTGTATGGGGGTGAGTCCGTTCCTCCTCGTGGTGCCCCTGGAAAATGCCTGCTGCTGCAGGCTAAACTGAACACGGACAAATACTGTTGTAATTTAAATCTTTTGTGACAGCAAGAACGGAAGGATGAACAATTCATACTTTTACAGATTACAAGTACAGGAATCTCTGTCACAAATAAGAATATGATGAAGAAGATGAAGAGAAGAAGATGAAGAATTTGAATATGAAGAAGATTAATTAGTTTAATAATAACAATATGAGTAATGTAAACAAAAACATGAATAGCAAGAAGTTTAAGAAGAAGATTAAGAAGGTGAAGATGAAGAATAATTTGATGAGAAAGATGATGCTGCTGCTGAAGATTATGAAGGAGAAAGTGTGGCACTGGCAAAAGTTAAAAAGGTGAACAGCATGGAAGTTGTGAAACATACATATTTGCCAAAATAGAAAAAAGGTTAACAACATTGTCAATTTGTTAGTCAATCCAAACGTATTTCCAAAAAAAAATATATTAATGCTATTCCAATGCATTGGGTTAAACATGTATGCCTTTATTGTCTTCTCAACCTCCCCCAATACATTCTACATTAGTCTTTGTTGTTTTCCTTCATGTACAATTAACCAACAAGGCAAGAATGGTTTTTTTTAATTTCGATATTTTGTTCCCATAGACTTACATTGGACTTCCGGTATCGAAATCGGATATCGACGATATTTAGTGCTATCGGCGATACAATTTCGATACGATATTTTTAGATATCGAGCACTATCGCTCAACACTAGTTATGTCCCATGAATGAGACATTTTCCAGACTGTCCTGTGTATTTTACATGCTTTATTGCAGTCTCTCATATTGTTTACTGTTGCTATGTGTCCCTGTGTTTGCATAGCTGAAATCCTTCCTTTACATCAAGTTTGTCCCTTCTGTCTCTCTGTCTCCCTCTTCTGGTATGATGTCATTTCCTTCTTCTTTCTCCTGTGTTTCATTCTCCATCTTGATTTTATCAGAATCACATGTGTTTTCAGTCTGTCTGAAGAAAGTCTTTTTTGCCTGCTGCTGTTTGTATGCATTCAACAAGAATTCTTAAAGAAATCAAAGTCTCTTCTGGATTCTTCATAACATGTGTGCCGGCAGCTGAGTTAAGCTATCTGCGACCGTCGCCAATTGTAAGTAAGGTAAAGAGATCCAGCATCTCACAGAGCCATAGTTACAGCCACAGGCCCCGGGGACAGAATAGTAAAAAAGACTTTTCAGATTCATCTGTAAAACCCACAGCTTCTATAAAGCTACAGAACTTCCTGCAGAGCATCCGCTCTCAACATAAGAGTCTATACAGCTCCCCTTCTCCCTGTGAATCAGGATGGCTGAAGGAATGACTACACGGTCTCTGCCAGACCCATTGTCAGAGGAAGAGTGCATAGACCCTAATCCACCATTTAGTGAGAATGCTAGATGTCTCACAAAGCCAACATGGAAAATAAGGGAGAATCTGGAATCCAGTAAACATGATCTTCTCCGTGCAACAGCAGAGCTATGGCAAAAACTCTTAAGCCACATAAATAGCCTGTCTCAGCCTGCTTCTATCCAACGACCACTGGAGGGAGCTCTCGCACAACTGTGTTCAGATTATCAATGTTATGCAAAAATAACAGACCAGTATATCGCAGTGTTAAAAAGACTTAACCCATCAGTTACCTACAAAGAGCTGCAAGCTTTCCAAAAACTTAACTCTGAGATAGAAAGCATGGTGCGCGATATAAAAGCCAAAACAGAGGCAAGAATCGCACTAATAGCCGAGATGTCATCTTGCATTTCTGGCTCTGCCAGACAGTCAAAGCGAACATCTAAGTTACGCTCTTCAAAATCCTCAACCCTCAGTGAACAGCTCATAAAAGCACGTGCGGAAGCTGAGGCCACTAAAATACAAGCTGCCGTTGCTCAAAAGGAAACTGAGATGAAAACTGAGGCCACTAAAATACAAGCTGCCCTAGAGGCCACTAAAATACAAGCTGCCCTAGAGGCCCTAGAGAAGGAACGCCAACACGCCATAGCGATGGCAAAGTTAAAGGTCCTGGAACAAGCCATCAGTGGGAGCCAAAGAGACAGCATCAGTTTAAGTGGTTTTAATACTGAAGACCCTCTTAAGCGTACTAGAGACTATGTACAAAGCCAACACAGCGCTATCCCTGCTCCTGCAATCCTTCCTGACCACACAGATGCTCCCCTGAAACAACAGGGTTTTGATACTGAAGACCCTCTTAAGCGTACTAGAGACTATGTACAAAGCCAACACAGCGCTATCCCTGCTCCTGCAATCCTTCCTGACCACACTGATGCTCCCCTGAGACAACAGGACACAGCGTTTATCCGCATCCTGCACCCAAGGTCAGTACAATTACAATACGCTGCCAATCTTGTATCCTGATCCACCTCTGTGCACCGAAATGTACCAGAAACCTGCAAATCACCAAATCTTATACTCAGAATCCTACGTACAGGCCAATATGCAGGCCAGTCACCACACTCTGGTCAATCACACAATTCCAGTCCCATGTGTGGCAGAAACTAAGCTCATTAAGCCAGTTAATGGACTGAACGCCTACACTGCCCCATATATACCTGCATTCCCAGGTCAAATCACAGACTGTATGAACAAAGCTATCCAGCCAGCATCGGTCCTTCCAAAATCGGAGAATGCTGATATGACTGGCCTCGCAAGGTACATGATTCGGCGTGATCTAACTAAGACCGGTCTTACAGAGTTTGACGATAAACCTGAGAACTACAGGGGTTGAAAGTGTACCTTTGAAACCACGATCAGTGATCTCGGCATCACCGCCGCTGAAGAGCTAGACCTGCTAATCAGGTGGCTTGGGCCACAATCCACGGATCGGGTCAAGAGACTTAAATCTGTCCACATCAGTAATCCCATTGCTGGTCTCACTGCTGCATGGAAGAGGCTAGAAAGAAGCTATGGCAGTCCTGAGGTCATAGAAAGGGCCCTGTTCAAACGACTAGAGGATTTTCCAAAGGTATCTAATAAGGACAGTACAAGGTTCCAAGAGCTCAGCGACCTCCTGTTAGAGCTTCAGCTGGCCAAAGCAGACCCGTACCTTCCTGGCCTCAGCTACCTGGACACTGCTCATGGGGTAACCCCAATAGTTTCCAAGTTGCCATCCAATATCCAAAATAAGTGGGCCATGCTTGGATCAAAATACAAAAGGGAAAACCAAGTCTCCTTCCCTCCATTTTCCTACTTCTGCGAGTTCATCGAAAATATCGCAGAGTGTAAGACCGATCCAAGTTTTTCCTATGGAGAACACAGCGACCCTGTTTCATCTACTAAACACGACAGTCCACGTCTTAACTACAGGAACCACCAAGCTCCAATGTCCATCAAGAAGACTGATGTTCTTCCGGCACCTTCAGTATCACAAGATAAGAGCGACAAAGGTGAGAAGGTTGAGAATCCTAATTGCCAGTGTCCAATTCACAAACTGCCACATCCTCTGAAGAAGTGCATCGGCTTCAGGAAGAAGCCCCTTCAAGAACGAAAGGAGCTCTTGAAGAAGTTTGGAGTATGCTTCAGGTGCTGCGCCTCTACCGAACATCTTGCTAAGGACTGTGTCATCCCCATCAAGTGTCTAGAGTGCGACAGTGAAGACCACGTACAGGCGCTCCATCCATCACAGCCTGACTCTGCGTCTTCACCTTCTCCCACCACAAGCCATGGTGGGAAGAGTACAGACCAAGTGGCAAGCCATGTTGCGGTATCTTCCTCATGCACCGATGTCTGTGGAGAAGGTCTTCGAGACAAGTCCTGTGCGAAGATTTGCCTGTCATGGGTGTATCCCAAGGGCCATCCAGAGAATGCAGTCAAGGTGTACGTTAGCCTGGATGACCAGAGCAACAAATCATTAGCCAGGTCTTTGACTTATTTGACTTAAAAGGAGACATCTATCCCTACACCTTGGGCACCTGCAGCAGCGTTTTACAAACCTCTGGAAGAAGGGCCAGTGGCCTCATAATAACTTCTCTTGAGAAAGGCGCCACGGAGATACCACTACCCACGCTTGTAGAGTGTAACCAAATACCATTCAATAGGGAAGAAATCCCAACACCAGAAGTCGCTCTTCAGCATCCTCATCACAGAATGATAGCCAAAGAGATGCCACCCCTGGACGATAAGGCAGACATCCTAATTCTCCTCGGCAGAGACATTATACGACTGCACAAGATGCGTCAACAAATCCACGGACTACTCAATGAACCATATGCCCAGCGCCTCGAGCTGGGCTGGGTCATCATTGGCAATGTCTGTAGTGACCAGACAAAGAATCAGAACAACATCTCCTCTTACAAAACCGTTATTACGTCAGATGACAACGACTTGTCCTCCCTGTCATACTCACGTCACCAATGGATGAAGGAGAAGTCAAACGACACTACGTGTCAACGGCAACCATCCGATATTTCAAGTCCGCTTTATCCTCGAGACTACAACCTCGAGATAACAGCATTCGATCCTTCAACCAAGGACAACAACTCACTACATACAGAGGGAGACAAAGTGATCATCAGGGTCATGAGCATCAAACCCACTGAAGACAACTATAACAGCTGGGTAGCTCCCTCACCTTCTCTTCCAGCAAAGACTAAGTTGCCAAGGGATCCACAGCAAGTAACTGCTAAGTTCCCAACCTTTAATTCCCATTTCCATCACAATCCTGGTCAAACCGAAGCTGTGCTAGACTTCAGTGCTCAGAGTGAGAGCCCCTCTCTCAACAGCCTACCTCTAACCGATGGTGCCAGCGTTTTACCCACGCAATTCAGCCTCAGCTCACTGGCGGATGTTGAACAAGACACGTTCACTTCCCAAGCATCACCCTGTAAGGAATTTGCTATCGAACGAGGAGCCTCGCCTGTTGAAAACAGCATCGACGGTCCTCTTGGGTTTAAGACACCCATCGCAGTTCTAGGCAGGGTACCACTGAGACAGCTTGCTACTCAGGATATCAACGGGAACACTATGTCACCATCTCAGAGACAGCAAAGATGGGAGACGGCGGAGAAGTCTCTAAAAACCTTACAACAAGTCCTGCCCCGTAGTTCTGTAAAGACTCTTTCAACCGTCATCAAGAGACAAGTCTACCTTTCCTACGACGTGTCTACGAAGACTACAGTTGCAGGAGCCTCTCCCAGCGCTTCAGAAACCGGCAAAAAGGTACAGAAGCTGAGCTCTCTTTACCCTGGACATCCTTTCAGCTGGTCAGCCATCCTATCTGCTGACATACATTTCAGGCAAATCATCTGCTGGCTCCTTCGAGGAGGAGTCACATGATCTTAGCTTTGTCTCTGAACTCTGCCACGGCGGGGAGCATGTCTCTGCATACTACTACCGTGCTAGTATGCAGAACTATCAGCATCTGAATGAACTTTGAACTTTCCCTTGTTAACTTGAACTTTCATCTTTGGATTGTTTGGGTTGGTGGAGGCGTTTGCATGTTGCAGCTTCCCCAATCTGAAGATGGGTTTCTCCCATAACTTGGTCTATCTAACCGTTGAGGACTTCACATCATCAACCAAGAATTGGACTTACAACTGTTACAGTTTATTTCCGCATGTTGTGTTTCTACTTTATGTCTTTCAGGTCTACAGTGACATCTCCAGTGGACATCATAAAAATTATGAAATCTATAGATTTCAGACGGGGAGTGTTATGTCCCATGAATGAGACATTTTCCAGACTGTCCTGTGTATTTTACATGCTGTATTGCAGTCTCTCATATTGTTTACTGTTGCTATGTGTCCCTGTGTTTCCATAGCTGAAATCCTTCCTTCACATCAAGTTTGTCCCTTCTGTCTCTCTGTCTCCCTCTTCTGGTATGATGTCATTTCCTTCTTCTTTCTCCTGTGTTTCATTCTCCATCTTGATTTTATCAGAATCACATGTGTTTTCAGTCTGTCTGAAGAAAGTCTTTTTTACCTGCTGCTGTTTGTATGCATTCAACAAGAATTCTTAAAGAAATCAAAGTCTCTTCTGGATTCTTCATAACATGTGTGCCGGCAGCTGAGTTATGCTATCTGCGACCGTCGCCAATTGTAAGTAAGGTAAAGAGATCCAGCATCTCACAGAGCCATAGTTACAGCCACAGGCCCCGGGGACAGAATACCATCCATTCTAGCATCTGCCCCTTACCAGCAGCCCATCCATTCTAGTATCTGCCCCTTAAAATCAGCCCATCCATTCTAGCATCTGCCCCTACTAGCAGCCCATCCATTCTAGAGTCTGCCCCCTACCAGCAGCCCATCCATTCTAGTTACTGCCCCCCTACCAGCAGCCATTCCATTCTATCATTTGGTTCTAGCATATTTCCCCCTACCAGCAGAACATCCATTCTAGCACCTGCCCCCTAACAGAAGCCCATCCATTCTAACATCTGCCCCCTACCAACTGCCCTTCCATTCTAGCATCTGCCACTTACCAGCAGCCCAACCATTCTAGCATCTGCCCCTTACCAAAAGCCCATCTATTCTAGCATCTGCCCACCTACCAGCAGCCAATCCATTGTAGCATCTGCTCCCTACCAGCAGCCCATCCATTCTAGCATCTGACCACCTACGATCAGCCAATCCATTGAAGCATCTGCCCCCTACCAGCAGCCCATCCATTCTAGCATCTGCTCCTTAAAAGCAGCCCATCCATTCTAGCATCTACCCCTACCAGCAGCCCATCCATTCTAGCATCTGGTCCCTACCTGCCCATTCATTGTAGGATAAGCCCACTACCAGCAGCTCATCCATTCTAGGATCTACCACCCTACCTGCCCCCCACCAGCAGCCATCCATTCTAGCATTTACCACCCTACCTGCAGCCCATCCATTATAGCATCTGCCCCCTACCAACAGCCCATCCAATCTAGCATCTGCCCTCTACCAGCAGCCCATTCATTCTAGCATCTGCCCCTACCAGCAACACATCCATTCTAACATCTGCCCCTACCAGCAGCCCGTCCATTCTAGCATCTACCCCCTACCAGCAGAGCATCCATTCTACCACCTGCCCCCTACCAGAAGCCCATCCATTCTAGCATTTTCCCCCTACCAGCAGCCCATCCATTCTAGTATCTAGTCACCTACAAGCAGAACATCTATTCTACCACCTGCCCCATACCAGCAGCCCATCCATTCTAGCATGTTCCCCCTACCAGCAGCCCATCCATTATAGCATCTACCCCCCTACCTGCAGCCCATCCATTCTTGCATCTTCCCCCTTCCAGTATCCCATCTGCCCCCCACCAGCAGCCATCCATTCTAGCATTTACCACCCTACCTGCAGCCCATCCATTATAGCATCTGCCCCCTACCAGCAGCCCATCCAATCTAGCATCTGCCCCTTACCAGCAGCCCATCCATTCTAGCATGTTCCCACTACCAGCAGCCCATCTATTCTAGCCTCTACCCCCCTACCTGGAGCCCATCCATTCTAGCATCTGCCCCTGCCAGCAGCCCTTCAATTCTAGCATCTGCCCCCTTCCAGTATCCCATCTATTCTAGCATCTGTACCCCTACCTGCAGCCCATCCATTCTAGCATCTGCCCCCTTCCTGGAGCCAATCCATCTCGCCTCTGCCCTTTTCCAGGAGTCTATCCATTCTAGCATCTTACCTCTAACAGCAGCACATCCATTTTAGCATTGCCCCCTACCAGCAGCCCATCCATTCTAGCATCTACTCTCCTACCAGCAGAACATCCATTCTACCACCCGCCCCATACCAGCAGCCCATCTATTCTAGCATCTGCCCCTACTAGCTGACCATGCATTCTAGCATCTGCCCCCTACCAGCAGCCCATCCATTCTAGCACGTTCCCCCCTATAAACAGCCATCCATTCTAGCATCTACCCCACTACCTCCAGCGGATCCATTCTAGCATCTGCCCCTACCAGCAGCCCTTCCATTCTAGCATCTTCCCTCTCCCAGTATCCCATCCATTCTAGCATCTGCTCCCTACCAGCAGTCATTACATTCTAGCATCAGCCCACTACCAGCCGCCCATCCATTCTAGCATCTACCCCCTACCAGCAGCCCATCTATTCTAGCAACTACACCCTACCCGCAGCCCATCCAATCTAGCATCGGTCCCCTAACAGCAGCCCATCCATTCTATCATCTGCTCCCTACAAGCAGCCCATCCATTCTAGCGTCTGCCCCGTACCTGGATCCAGGGGTGGGATTCAGCCGGTTCTCCCCGGTTCGATGGAACCGCTTGTTAAAAAAGTAGGCGGTTCCCCAAACCGGGGAGATTGAAAGGCGCGAACCGGTACCCTACTGCCTGGGTGGGCCGGCCGGCCGCACAGCAAATTGTGTGCGGCCGCCCGTGCCTGCTTTGTGTGATGTGACGCGGCCGGCAGCAGACACAGCCGCCCGCGTCACACAGT
The DNA here is from genome assembly GCA_033576555.1 of Oophaga sylvatica. Classification (NCBI taxonomy): domain Eukaryota; kingdom Metazoa; phylum Chordata; class Amphibia; order Anura; family Dendrobatidae; genus Oophaga; species Oophaga sylvatica. Next base: position 273,436,158 of record JARQOD010000006.1, read on the forward strand.
ATCTGGCAGGGAGCTGTGCACCTTGACGGCTGCGCAGCTCCTTCTTCCTCCCTCTCTACTTCAGGTGTCACGTCGGGCCTGCGCGATGACATCATCACGCAGGCCTGACATGTACCGGACGCAGACGCTGGAAGCAGAGAGGATCTGCAGGGGAGCAGCGCAGCGGTGACTCTGAGGTGAGTATGGAAATTTTTTTTTTTGTTTATAAAATGAATTGAGCGGGGGCTGCATGGTGGAGGGGCTGCACAGGGCTGTATGGTTGAGGGGCTGCACAGGGACTGTATGGTGGAGGGGCTGCACAGGGGCTATATGGTGGAGGGGGCTGCACAGGGGCTGTATGGTGGAGGGGGCTGCACAGGGGCTGTATGGTGGAGGGGCTGCACAGGGGCTGTATGGTGGAGGGGCTGCACAGGGGCTGCTTGGTGGAGGGGGCTGCACAGGGACTGTATGGTGGAGGGGCTGCACAGGGGCTGTATGGTGGAGGGGCTGCACAGGGGCTGTATGGTGGAGGGGGCTGCACAGGGACTGTATGGTGGAGGGGCTGCACAGGGGCTGTTTGGTGGAGGGGCTGCACAGGGGCTGTATGGTGGAGGGGGCTGCACAGGGACTGTATGGTGGAGGGGCTGCACAGGGGCTGTATGGTGGAGGGGCTGCACAGGGGCTGTATGGTGGAGGGGGCTGCACAGGGACTGTATGGTGGAGGGGCTGCACAGGGGCTATATGGTGGAGGGGGCTGCACAGGGGCTGTATGGTGGAGGGGCTGCACAGGGGCTGTATGGTGGAGGGGCTGCACAGGGGCTTCTTGGTGGAGGGGGCTGCACAGGGACTGTATGGTGGAGGGCTGCACAGGGCAGTATGGTGGAGGGGCTGCACAGGGGCTGTATGGTGGAGGGGCTGCACAGGGGCTGTTTGGTGGAGGGGCTGCACAGGGGCTGTTTGGTGGAGGGGCTGCACAGGGGCTGTATGGTGGAGGGGGCTGCACAGGGACTGTATGGTGGAGGGGCTGCACAGGGGCTGTATGGTGGAGGGGCTGCACAGGGGCTGTATGGTGGAGGGGCTGCACAGGGGCTGTACGGTGGAGGGGGCTGCACAGGAACTGTATGGTGGAGGGGCTGCGCCTGCGCAAGGGCTGTACATGGTGGCTGTATGGTGGCGGGGGCTGTGGAGACTGCACATGGTGGAAGGGGCTGTACATGTGGCAGGGGCTGTATTGTGGAGGGGACTGTGGGCGGCCTGGGCACTGCACACGGGGGGCTGTATGGTGGAGTGCTCTGCGACCTGGGGGCTGTATATGTGGCGGGGGCATTATTGTGGAGGGGGCTGCGCAGGGGCTGTACATGGTGGCGGGGGCTGTATTGTGGAGGGGGCTGCGCAAGGGCTGTACATGGTGGTGGGGCTGTATGGTTGAGGGGGCTGCGGCCCGGGGGCTGCGCAGGGGCTGTACATGTTGGCGGCCGAGGGCTGTATGGTGGTGGAGGGGCTGCGCCTGCGCAAGGGCTGTACATGGTGGCTGTATGGTGGAAGGGCTGCGCATGGTGGCAGGGGCTGTGGGGACTGCACATGGTGGAGGGGGCTGTACATGTGGCGGGGACTGTATTGTGGAGGGGGCTGCGCAAGGGCTGTACATGATGGTGGGGCTGTATGGTTGAGGGGGCTGCGGCCCGGGGGCTATGCAGGGGCTGTACATGTTAGTGGCTGGGGGCTGTATGGTGGTTGAGGGACTGCGCCTGCGCAAGGGCTGTACATGGTGGCTGTATGGTGGAAGGGCTGCGCAAGGTGGCGGGGGCTGTGGGGACTGCACATGGTGGAGGGGGCTGTACATGTGGCAGGGGCTGTATTGTGGAGGGGGCTGCGGCCTGGCACTGCACATGGTGGTGGGGGCTGCGGCCTGGGTACTGCACATGGTGGAGGGGGCTTCAGGGGGTTGTACATGTGGAGGGGTGGGATTCAGCCGGTTCTCCCTGGTTCAATGGAACCGCTTGTTAAAAAAGCAGCCAGTTCCTCATACCGGGGGATCCAGAGCCGCCATCCGGTTCAGTGACTACTCTCTCTTTTCCCGTGGACACAGGAGTACATGCCGGAGCCCCGAGGAGCACTTTAAAACTCGCACGTGATGTTCCACCAGAAGTGACATGCTAGAAGATGACCGGAAATTAGGTAATTTCGGGAGGAGATTGTGATGGAACCATGGAGGCACTTCAGGGAATGCTTCAGATCCATCAACATGTCCTCGCCTTGGAATCGGGGATGTCGGCCATGTGAGCGGATCGTGATATGTTCTGCACCGGTAGGCTCAGGTGGGCAGTACATTAGGAGCTGAGCTATGTCTTTATATCTTTTTTTTTCCTCTGTTCTTTCTCTTCTTGTTCTATTCTCTCTCTTTCTCCTTTCTCTCTCTGTTCTTTCCCCTTTTTTTCTTTCTCATCTTTCTTTCTCTCTCCTCTTTTTTTTCTTTCTTTCCCCTTTTTTCTCTTTCTTTTTCTGTCCACTCTTTCTCTCTCTTTTTCTTTCTTTCCCCTCTGTTCTTTTTCTTTCTTTCTCTCTTTCTTTCTTTCCCCTCTTTTCTTTCTATTCGCTCCTTTCTTTTCTTCTTCCCCTCTTTTTTTTCTTCTTTCTCTCTGTTCTTCTTTCCCCTTTCTTTGTTTATTTCTTTCTCTCTCTACTTTCACTATGTTCTTTCTTGCTTTCCCCTCTTTCTTTCTCTCTGTTTTCTTTTTTCTCTCTCTGTTCCTTCTTTTACTCTTTTCTCTGTTCCTTTTCGTACCACTCTTTCTCATCTTGTTTTCTTTCTCTCTCTAGTTGTTATTTCGTCTCTGTTCTTCATTCTCTCTCTGTTCTTCCCTTTTTTTTTTCTACTTCTTTTCCTTTTTTCTCCTCTTTTCTTTCTTTTTTGTCCACCTTCTCTCTTGTTTTCTTTTCTCTCTGTCTTTTTTCCTCTTTTCTTTCCCTTCTTCTATCGCTCTTTCTTTCCTCTTGTTTCCCTCTCGTCTACTCTTTCTTGTTTATTTCTTTCCTCTTACTTCCTTGTCTTTTTGCTTCCTCTTCTTTCTTGTTTTCTTTTCTTTCGTCTTCTTACTATACTGCCCCTACAGTCAGTGTGTCACCTGCTAAGGGTGTGTTGGGGTGACATGCTGTGACTAGTTGTATAGGTGTGGTCGGCGTGCAAATATCCTTCCACACCGTAGTCAGTATGAGGAGTGCAGGTAAAAAAGGAAATACACCAGAGCAGTTGGAATCTATGGGATTGCAGTACCCTGACTAACCACCACAACTAGAGGCAGCCGTGGAGCGTTCCTACGATGGTCCTAGACGCCTCGTCACAGCCTGAGAAACTAACTACACCTAAAGATAGAAATAGGAAAGCTATCTGCCCCGTAGCAGAACCCCCAAAGATAATAGAAAGCCCCCAAACATGTAATGGCGGTTAGACAAGAGGAAATACTGACACAGAAAGAAAATAGTATGAGCAAACGCTGGGGCCCAAACTATCTAAATAGAAAAGGACAGGAAGGGTACTTACTGCAATCCCAGAAAACCCTGAAAAAACACCAACTCTACTAATTTCAAAATCACCTGAGATCACACGACCTCTACCACCTAAATTAGCTCTCTGGTGTAACAAAAACAGCAGCCACTGAAAAAACTGGAAAAAGCAAAAGTACAAAACACAGTGGCTGGACTAAACTGAGAGGGCAAAAGCCCCCGGAGGGGACCCAAAAGGCCCCCACAGAAGTGCAGGACAAAATGCAAAAATATAGCAAAAACACAAAATAAGAAATTGTCTTATCTGATAGCAGGAGATGCAGACACGACACAGCAGGCTACAAGGGAAACTGGAAAGAAGGATTCAGACCAGAACAATTGATCACCGGCAACCCTGATGGGAAAATGATTCCCTTAAATAAGACCAATCAGTAACACCTGATTCCCAATCCTCACTAGTACCGCTTGTAACCACCAGAGGGAGCCTCTGCTCAGAACTCATCTCAAACCCATTCACAACAGTACCCCCCCCCTTGAGGAGGGGTCACCGAACCCTCATTTGAGCAACCAGGTCGGTCAGGATGAGTTCTATGATACGCACGGATAAGTCTCCTAGCATGGATGTCCGAAGCAAACACCCAAGAATTATCTTCCTGACCATAACCTCTCCATTTAACCAAATACTGGAGTCTTCGTCTAGAAAAACGAGAATCCAATATTTTCTCAACCACATACTCCAGATTGCCCTCAACCAAAACAGGGTCAGGAGGCACAGCAGCAGGAACCACTGGCTCAACAAACCTCTTCAACAAGGACTTGTGGAACACGTTATGGATCTTAAATGTCCCTGGAATAAGCAAACGAAAAGAAACAGGATTAATAATCTCCATGATCTTATAAGGTCCAATGAACCTAGGCTTAAATTTAGGAGATGCTACTCTCATAGGAATATTCTTTGAGGACAACCAGACCAAGTCCCCCACTTTAAACCGAGGACCATCAGTCCTATGCCGGTTAGCAAACCGCTGGGCCTTCTCCTGAGAGAGGGACAACCTCTCCACTACCTGGTCCCAAATCTGCTGCATACGCTCAACAACAGAGTCAACACCTGGACAGACAGAAGCCTCCGTCTGTCCTGAAGAAAATCGAGGGTGAAACCCAGAATTACAGAAAAACGGAGACATCAAAGTGGCAGAGCTAGCCCTATTATTAAGAGCAAACTCAGCCAAAGGCAAAAAAGAGACCCAGTCATCCTGATCAGCAGACACAAAGCATCTTAGATAAGTCTCCAATGTCTGGTTTGTTCTCTCAGTTTGACCATTGGTCTGAGGATGAAATGCCGAGGAGAAAGACAATTGAACACCCAGTTTAGAACAAAAAGTCCTCCAAAATCTGGAAACAAACTGGACTCCTCTGTCAGACACAATGTTCTCAGGAATGCCGTGTAAACGAACCACGTGCTGAAGGAACAACGGCACCAATTCAGAGGAGGAAGGCAACTTAGGTAATGGCACAAGATGTATCATTTTGGAAAACCTATCACAAATTACCCAGATGGTGGTCATTCTCTGAGAAACAGGAAGATCGGAAATGAAATCCATAGAGATATGAGTCCATGGTCTCTTGGGCACAGGCAATGGCATCAACAAACCACTAGAGCGAGAGCAAGGCTTGGAGCGAGAGCAAGTCCCGCAGGACTGCACAAATTCCCTGACATCGCGAGACAAGGTAGGCCACCAAAAGGACCGACTAACCAAGTCTCTGGTACCAAAAATTCCGGGATGCCCAGCCAATGCGGAACAATGAATCTCAGACATCACACTCTTTTTCCATTGGTCCGGGACAAACAATTTTCCAACAGGGCAGCGCTCGGGCCTATCCTCCTGACACCCCTCCAGAGCAAGTCTCAAATTGGGCGAGATGGCGGAAAGAACTACACCCTCCTTCAAAATAACAGAGGGATCAGATAGCTCAGGAGAGTCCGCAAGGAAACTCCTCGAGAGGGCATCCGCCTTAACATTCTTAGTGCCAGGAAGAAAGGAAACCACAAAATTAAAACGTGTGAAAAACAAGGCCCACCTGGCCTGTCTAGGATTGAGTCGCTTGGCAGATTCCAGATAGACCAGATTCTTATGGTCCGTAAGGACCACCACCTGATGTTTGGCTCCCTCCAACCAATGTCTCCACTCTTCAAAAGCCCACTTCATGGCCAATAACTCCCGATTACCCACGTCATAATTACGTTCAGTAGGAGAAAAATTTCGAGAGAAAAAGGCACAAGGGTTACTTTTAGAGGTCTCTGGATCTTTTTGGGACAAAACGGCACCTGCCCCAATTTCAGAGGCATCAACCTCCACCTGAAATGGCAGAGAAACATCAGGCTGCCGTAGAACAGGAGCAGAAGTGAATCTCTGCTTAAGTTCCTGAAACGCAGAGACTGCCTCAGGAGGCCAATTCACCACATCAGAACCCTTTCTGGTCAAATCAGTTAATGGTTTAACAATAACAGAGAAATTACCAATAAATTTACGATAAAAATTGGCAAAACCCAAAAATCTCTGAAGAGCCTTTAATGAAGTAGGTTGGACCCAATCACAGATGGCCTGAACCTTGACCGGGTCCATTTCAATAACAGATGGGGACAAAATGAATCCCAGAAATGAGATCTTCTGTACGCCAAAAAGACACTTTGATCCCTTCACATACAGAGCATTCTCTCTCAAAATCTGGAATACAGTTCGAACATGTTTCACATGAGAGTCCCAGTCATTAGAAAAAATCAAGATATCATCCAAATAAACAATCAGAAACTTGTCCACAAAATCCCTGAAAATGTCATTCATGAAGGACTGGAAGACGGAAGGAGCATTAGTGAGCCCAAAGGGCATCACAAGGTACTCAAAATGCCCTTCAGGGGTGTTAAATGCCGTCTTCCATTCATCCCCGTGTTTAATGCGAATAAGGTTATACGCCCCCCTGAGGTCAAGCTTGGTAAACCAAGTAGCGTTTTTCACCCTGGAAAACAGGTCAGAAATCAAGGGTAACGGGTATTGATATTTCACAGTAATATTGTTCAAGAGACGATAATCAATACACGGCCTTAATGAACCATCTTTTTTGGCCACAAAGAAAAAACCGGCACCTAAGGGTGAAGAGGATGGTCTGATATGACCCTTCTCCAATGATTCCTTGATATAAGACCGAATAGCGTCATGTTCAGGTACAGACAAGTTAAAAAGGCGACCCTTAGGGAATTTACTACCTGGCACTAATTCAATAGCGCAGTCATAGCTCCTATGGGGAGGTAAGGATGCAGATTTACTTTCGCTAAACACATCAGAAAAATCAAACAAAAAGTCAGGAACATCCTCAGCCTGGGGGGAGGCAGAAAAAACAGGAGTGTTGGTATTAACACATTGGCAGCCCCAACTGGTTACAGACACAGATTTCCAATCCAAAACAGGATTATGAGACTGTAACCAAGGGAAACCCAGCACGATAATGTCATGCAGATTATATAGAACCAAAAATTTGCAGCACTCCTGGTGATCAGGTTCAACCCTCATTATCACCTGAGTAGAAAACTGGGGTTTATTCTCAGCCAAAGGGGTAGAATCGATCCCCAGTAGGGGAATAGACTTCTGTAGGGGTATCAAGGGAAATCCACAACGTTTAGCAAAATCATAATCCATCAGGTTAATAGCTGCTCCAGAATCAACGAAAGCCTGAGCAGAAAATGAGGACAGAGAGCATATCAGAGTGACAGTTAATAAAAACTTAGTCTGAACACTACCCAAGACAACTGAGCGTGCAAAATGTCTTCCCCGCTTAGGGCAGACTGAAATAGCATGAGAGGCATCACCACAGTAGAAACATAACCCATTGCGCTTTCGAAACTCATGACGCTGTGCCCCAGACACCACTCCATCACACTGCATGGGCTCAGCAGCTGGCTCACAAGGCAACACCACTCCACGCATACCTCTCCGCTCACGCAAACGTCTGTCAATTTGAATCGCTAATGACATAGAATCATTGAGACCAGAGGGGACAGGGAATCCCACCATAACATCCTTTACATTATCCGACAGACCCTTCCGGAAAAGGGCCGCCAAAGCGTCGTCATTCCATTTGGTCAGGACTGCCCACCTACGGAATCTCTGACAGTATAACTCAGCGTCCTCAAGCCCCTGATTTAATGCCAACAAGGCTTTTTCAGCTTGATCAGTGACATTAGGCTCATCGTACAATAACCCTAAAGCCTGAAAAAATGCATCAACATCACTCAAAACAGGATCCCCAGGTATCAGGGAAAAAGCCCAATCCTGAGGATCGCCACGCAGGAGAGAGATGACAATTTGAACCTGCTGCGCTGCGTTTCCTGAGGACTTAGATTTTAAGGCAAGAAACAATTTACAATTATTTTTGAAATTCTGAAACTTAGCTCGATCCCCTAAAAACAAATCTGGCATGGGGATCCTAGGTTCCACAACAGGCAACCTAGCAAGATATGCAGCAATACTCCGAACCTCAGTGGCAAGCTGATCCACACGGCCAGACAACTGTGCAAACTCCATTGGGAGAAAAGATCCTCCCCAGCACCCAGAGATACAGAGGGAAAAAAAAAAAAAAAAAATGCAACAAACAGAAAAATATCTCTGACAACTTTTCTTCCTTCAAAATATTTTTTCCCTTCTGTGAGTACCATACAATTTTTATGGCCGGTGATACTGTTATGTTACGGTAGCTGAGGAGTGCAGGTAAAAAAGGAAATACACCAGAGCAGTTGGAATCTATGGGATTGCAGTACCCTGACTAACCACCACAACTAGAGGCAGCCGTGGAGCGTTCCTCGTCACAGCCTGAGAAACTAACTACACCTAAAGATAGAAATAGGAAAGCTATCTGCCCCGTAGCAGAACCCCCAAAGATAATAGAAAGCCCCCAAACATGTAATGGCGGTTAGACAAGAGGAAATACTGACACAGAAAGAAAATAGTATGAGCAAACGCTGGGGCCCAAACTATCTAAATAGAAAAGGACAGGAAGGGTACTTACTGCAATCCCAGAAAACCCTGAAAAAACACCAACTCTACTAATTTCAAAATCACCTGAGATCACACGACCTCTACCACCTAAATTAGCTCTCTGGTGTAACAAAAACAGCAGCCACTGAAAAAACTGGAAAAAGCAAAAGTACAAAACACAGTGGCTGGACTAAACTGAGAGGGCAAAAGCCCCCGGAGGGGACCCAAAAGGCCCCCACAGAAGTGCAGGACAAAATGCAAAAATATAGCAAAAACACAAAATAAGAAATTGTCTTATCTGATAGCAGGAGATGCAGACACGACACAGCAGGCTACAAGGGAAACTGGAAAGAAGGATTCAGACCAGAACAATTGATCACCGGCAACCCTGATGGGAAAATGATTCCCTTAAATAAGACCAATCAGTAACACCTGATTCCCAATCCTCACTAGTACCGCTTGTAACCACCAGAGGAGCCTCTGCTCAGAACTCATCTCAAACCCATTCACAACACTACCCCCATAGCAGCAGCCTATCCATTCTAGCATCTTCTCCCTACCAGCATCCCATCCATTCTAACATCTGCCCCCTACCAGAAGACCATCCATTCTAGCATCTGCCCACTACCAGCAGCCCATCCATTCTAGCATCTGCCCACCTACCAGCAGCCCATCCATTCTAGCATCTGCCCCATACCAGCAGCCCATCCAATCCAGCATCTGCCCCCTACCAGCAGCCCTGAAAGAAAGGGAAAGAAAGAACAGAGAGATAGAGAGAAAGAAATAGAGAAAGAAACAGAGAGAAAGAAAGAGGGGACAGAAATAATAAACAGAAAGAGAGAAAAAAACAAAGAGGGGAAAGAAAGAACAAAGAAAGAAAGAAAGAACAGAGAGAGAAAGAAAGATGGAAAGAAAGAACAGAGAGAAAGAAAGAAACAGAGAGATAAATAACAAAAGAACAGAGACAGAAAAAAGAAAGAGGGTAAAGAAAGAAAGAACAGAGAGAAAGAAAGAAAGAGGGGAAAGAAAGCATAGAGATATAGAGAGAAGAAAGAAAGAGGGAAAGAAAAAGAACAGAGAAAGAAAGAAAGAAAAGAAAGAAAAGAAAGAAAGAAAGAAAAAGAAGAAGAAGAAAGAAAGAAAGAGGGGAAAGAGAACAGAGAGAAAGAAAGATCAGAGAGAAAGAAAGAACAGAGAATGAAAGAAAGAAAGAGGGGAAAGAAAGAACAGAGAGGGAGAGAGAAAGAAAGATGGGAAAGAAAAAAAGGGGAAAGAAAGAGAACAGAGAAAGAAAGATCAGAGAGAAAAAGGAAGAACAAAGAGAAAGAAAGAACAGAGAAAGAAAGAAAAACAACAGAGAGAGAAAGAAGGAAAGAAAGAACAGAAAGAGAGAAAGAAAGATGGGAAAGAAAGAGAACAGAGAGAGAAGGAAAGAACAGAGATAAAGAAAGAAAGAGAGGAAAGAAAAAGAACAGAGAGATAAAGAAAGAAAGAACAGAGAGAGAGAAAAAAAGAGGAAAGAACAGAGAGAAATAAAAAAGATTGATTAGAGAAATAAAGAACAGAGAGAGAACGAAAGAACAGAGAGGAAGAAAGAAAGAACAGAGAGATAGAAAGAAAGAGGGGAAGAAAGAACAAAGAGAAAGAAAGAAAAAGAACAGAGAGAGAAAGAAAGAAAGATGGGAAAGAAAGAGAACAGATAGAGAGAAAGAATAGAGAGAAAGAAGAGAAAGAAAAGAAAGAAAGAAAGAAAGAAAGAAAGAAAGAAAAAAGAAAAGAAAGAAAGAAAGAAGAGAGAAAGAAAGAAAGAAAGAGGGGAAAGAAAAAAAAGAACAGAGAGAGAAAGAAAGAAAGAAAGAAAGAAAGAAAGAATGAAAGAAAAAAAGAAGAAAGAACAGAGAGATATAAAGAAAGGGGAAAGAAAGAACAGAGAGAAAGAAAAATAACAGAGAGAGAAAGAAAGAGGAAAGAACAGATAGAGAGAAAGAAAAAAAGGATTAGAGAAAGAAAGAACAGAGAAAGAAAGAACAGAAAGAGAAAGAAACAGAGAGAGAGAGAGAAAGAAAGATTCTATAAAGATACTATGGCAGCCCGGCTCCCATTGTAGTGCCCACCTGAGCCACCTGATGCAGGATATATCATGATCCGCTCACATGGCCGACATCCCCTAGTCCAAGGCGATCCCGCTGTCTGCGCTATCGGAGGAGGACACGGTGATGGATCTGAAGCATTCCCTGAAGTGCTTCCATGGTTCTTTCACAATTTTCTCCCGAAATTACCTCATTTCCTGTCAGCTTTCAGCATGTCACTTCCGGTGGAACGTCACGTGTGAATTTTAAAGTGCTCCTCGGGGCTCCGCCATGTACTCCTGTTTCCACGGGAAAAGTAAGCTCCCAGCAGTGGGGCAGACTCTCAAAATCGGGACAGTCCCGCTGGATCTGGGACGGTTGGGAGGTATGAATGCTCCCCACCATACACCTTGTACACGCACGACTCTGCACACCTCATACACACACGGTTCCGCTTTGTATGCCTCGTACACGCGCTTCCGCTCCATACACCTCGTGCACACATGGCTCCGCTCCGTACACCTCGCGCACATATGGCTCCACTCACTACACACACAGCTTCACTCCGTAAACCTTGTACACATGTGGCTCCGCTCTGTTCACCTCGCGCACACACGGCTCCACTCGGTACACACATGGCTCCACTCCGTAAACCTCGTACACACGCAGCCACGCTCTGTACACCTTGTGCACACATGGCTCCATTCCGTAAACCTTGTACACATGCGGCTTTGCACCATACACCTCGTACACATGCGGTGCCGCTCTGTACACGTCGATCACATGCGGCTCTGCTCCATACACATGCGGCTCCACTCCATACATCCCGCGCACACACGGCTCAAGCACGGAGCCCTGTGTGTACAAAGTGTACGGAGCTGAGCGGCTCAGCTCCGTACACTTCGTACACACAGGGCTCCCTTTCGTATGCCCCATACACACACAGCACTGCTACATCCACCTCGTACACACATGGCTCCGCTCTGTACACCTCGTACACACACAGCTCCGCTCCGTACACATTGTACACACACGGCTCCACTCAGTACACACATGGCTCCACTCCATAAACCTTGTACACATGCGGCTTTGCACCATACACCCGTACACATGAGGTTCCACTCCGTACACCTCGAACACATGCGGCTCCCCTCCATACACATGTGGCTTCACTCTGTACACCCTGTACACACGGCTCTGCTCCGCTCCATACACACACGGCTCAAGCACGGAGCCCTGTATGTACGAAATGTACGGAGCTGAGCAGCTCAGCTCTGTACACTTCGTACACACAGGGCTCCCTTTCGTACACCCCGTACACACACAGCACTGCTACATCCACCTTGTAAACACACGGCTCCGCTCCGTACACCTCGTACACACACGGCTCCTCTCCGTACACCTCGTGCACACACGGCTCCGCTCCGTACACCTCTTCGTTCACCTCGCACACACACGGCTCTGCTACATCCACACTGTAAACCCCTCCTGACCCCACACATAAACTTACCCTCATACAGTACCATGACAACCAGCACAGCAGAGACCTGCACACACTGAGGAGCCTGACCATGTGACATCTAACTCCTCCCCTCCTGTGACCTCATCACAGGTCCTGTGCACACAGAAGAGGGCAGCCAGCAACATCATTTCTGGCTGTAAGGAACAGGTGGAGGGCTGGGAGGGCGAGGATGTGGTGCAAGGGGTGCGTGTGGCGGCTTCTCTCACTGCCAAAACATAGTCACGGCCGGGACAGCGGGTGGGAGCGTCAGAATCGCGACTGTCCCACTCAATCTGGAACAGTTGGGAGGTATGCTCCTACCTACAACCCATTTCTTCTAGCATCTGCCCCCTACCAGCAGCCCATCCATTCTAGCATCTGCCACCTACAAGCAGCCCATCCATTCTAGCATCTTCTCCCTACCAGCATCTCATCCATTCTAACATCTGCCCCCTTCCTAGAGCCCATCCATTCTAGCATCTGCCCCCTATCAGCAGCCCATCCATTCTAGCATCTGCCCACTACCAGCAGCCCATCCATTGTAGCATCTGCCCCTACCAGCAGCCCATCCATTCTAACATCTGCCCCCCTACCACCAGTCCATCCATTCTACCATCTGGCCCCCCACCAGCAGCCCATCCATTCTAATAATAATTATAATAATAATGTAGCACTAACATACTCTGCAGCGCTTTACAATTTGCACACATGATCATCACTGTCCCTGATGGGGCTCACAATCTAGATTCTTTGCAGATGTTGTCCTGGGTGGGATTTGAACCCAGGACTCAAGCGCTGCAAGGCTGCAGTGCTATCCACTGAGCCACCGTGCTGCCCATCTTTCATACTGAGGTTGTTGGCCAAAATCTCTCAATATACTCTACCGTGTAACAGTTTAGGGTCACTTAGAAATTTCCTTATTTTGAAAGAAAAGCACATTTTCTTCCAATGAAGCTAATATTGAATGATTCAGAAATACACTCTATACATTTGGTTTGTAATGCAATATCTTCATAGGTGTATAGAGGCCCATTTCCAACAACCATCACTCCAGTGTTCTTATGGTACTTTATGTTCGCTAATTGTGTAAGAAGGCTAATGGATGGTTAGAATACCCTTGAAAACCCTTGTGCAAGTATGTTAGCACAGCTGAAAGCAGTTTGGCTGATTAGGGAAGCTATAAACCTGACCTTCCTTTGAGCTAGTTGAGAATCTGGAGCATTACATTTGTTGGTTCCATTAAAATCTCAAAATGGCCAGAAAAAAAGAACTTTCATGTGAAACTAGACAGTCTATTCTTGTTCTTAGAAATGAAGGCTATTCCATGTGAGAAATTGTCAAGAAACTGAAGATTTCCTACAACGGTGTGCACTACTCCCTTCAGAGGAGAGCACAAACAGGCTCTAACCAGAGTAGAAAGAGAAGTGGGAGGCCCTGCTGCACAACTGAGCAACAAGACAAGTACATTAGAGTCTGTAGTTTGAGAAATCGATGCCTCACAGGTCCTCAACTGGCAGCTTCATTAAATAGTACACGCAAAACGCTAGTGTCAATGTCTACAGTGAAGAGGCGACTCCGGGATGCTGGCCTTTAGTGCAGAGTGGCAAAGAAAAAGCCATACCTGAAACTGGCTAATAAAAGGAAAAGATTAATATGGGCAAAAGAACACATACATTGGACAGAGGAAGATTGGAAAAAAGTGTTATGGACAGGCGAATCCAAGTTTGAGGTGTTTGGATCACACAAAAGAACATTTGTGAGACGCAGAACTGAAAAGATGCTGGAAGAGTGCCTGACGCCATCTGTCAAGCATGGTGGAGGTAATGTGATGGTCTGGGGTTTCATTGGTGCTGGGAAAGTGGGAGATTTGTACAAGGTAAAAGGGATTTTGAATAAGGAAGGCTATCACTCCATTTTGCAACACCATGCCATACCCTGTGGACAGCACTTTTTTGGAGCCAATTTCTTCCTACAACAGGACAATGACCCAAAGCACACCTCCAAATTATGCAAGAACTATTTAGGGTAGAAGCAGGCAGCTGGTATTCTATCTGTAACGGAGTGGACAGCGCAGTCACCAGATCTCAACCCCATTGAGCTGTTGTGGGAGCAGCTTGACCGTATGGTACGCAAAAAGTGCCAATCAAGCTAAACCAACTTGTGGGAGGGGCTCCTGGAACCATGGGGTGACATTTCTCCAGATTACCTCAGCAAATTAACTGCTAGAATGCCAAAGGTCTGCAATGCTGTAATTTCTGCAAAGGAAGCATTCTTGACTAAAACAAAGTTTGAATGAGAAAATTATTAGTACAAATAAAAATCTTTTCTTTGAACCTTGTCAATGTCTGGACTAGATTTTAAATTCATTTGGCAACTCATTTGATTAATAAACGTATGAGTTTTCATGGGAAACACAAAATTGTCTGGGTTACCCCAAATTTTGAATGGTACTGTATGTGTCACGAGTGTGTCAGAGGCTGCAGACAGTCGCACTGCACCTAGCTGCAGAAGGTCTCAGTGGTTGGCTTTGCAGACTTCTTCCTAGTCCTTCTGACTTTAGGAACCAGTAGCAACCTTCCCCAGCTATATATCCCAAAGAAGAAAGGCCAAATATATGATATGAGAACCTTGGATCAATTGTGACTATATGTACTATATATATTGATGCATAAAATTATCAGAATTATTATAACACTTGACTTATTTGATTAGAGATCTGGATGCTGCTTTTTCCCTTGTTCTTTTATTATAACATGTATTCAAACTTTATTGGTTTTTAATTATTGTTTTTTGTACAAATAAAAATTTATCTATTTACTATTACTCCTAGTCCATGATTTTTTGGTTTTTTTTTTCTTCCCCAGCTATAGTTGACACACCTGGACCAGGGTGTTTATAACTCCTAGCTTGCTGCTGGGAGTTGCAGGTGATATTTCCATTTACATTTCTCTGTTGAGGCTTGGAGCTATAGAAGTCAGCTATCTTCCTCTTTGGTGTTTGGTGTTTTTAAGGCATTTTTATTACTGCAACGTCAAAAGTTTACATACAATTCATTAGATTTTAGTACCATTGCCCTTAAACTGAATGACTTGGGTCAAACCTTTGGAATATCCTTCCACAAGCTTCTCACAATTGTTGGTCGTAATTTGGGACCATTCCTCCTGACAAAACTGGTGTAACTGATCCAGATTTGTAGGTCGCCTTCCTCACACCTACCTTTTCGGCTTTGCCAAAAATTTTCAATAGGATTGAGATCAGGGATTTCTGATGGCCACTCCAAAACATTGACTTTGTTATCCTTAAGCCACTTTGTTACCATTTTGGCAGTATGCTTTAGGTCATTGTCTGTTTGGAAGACCCATTTCCGCCCAAGTTTTAACTTCCTGGCTGATGTCTTGAGATGTTGCTTCGGTATTGCCACATAATCTTCTTTTCAAATAATGCCATCTATTTTGTGAAGTGCACCAGTCTCTCCTGCAGCAAAACAACGCCAAAACATGATGCTGCCACCGCCTTGTTTCACAGTTGGGATGGTGTTCTTAGGCTTCCAAGCTTCTCCCTTTTTCCTCCAAACATAACGATGGTCATTATGCCCAACAAGTTCAATTTTAGTTTAATCAGACCACAGAACATGTCTCCAAAAATTAAGGTCTTTGTTCTTGTGTGAATTTGCAAACATTAATCTGGCTTCTTTATGTTTCTTTTAAAGTCATGGCTTCTTCCTGGCAGACTGGCCTTTCAGCCCATTTTGATACAGTGTTCATTTCACTGTGAATATTGACACAATCTTACCAGCTTCTGCCATCATCTTCACAATGTCTTTTGCTTTTGTCCTTGGGTTGATATGTAATAAAAATAATAATAATATTATTATTATAATATTACATTACATTATTATAAGATTATAATAATAATCTTTATTTATATAGCGCCATCATATTCCACAGCGCTTTACAGTTTAACAGTTTCAAAACACAAGTCATAAGTAACAACGTTAACAATACAATAATTACAGCAAAATAAGCCGCCCCTACTCGTGAGAGATTACAATCTACAATGAGGTGGGGGAGATACAAAGTACAGGTGTGTATATACAATGGTGCATTTACAATGATGGTCCAGCCATCTTGAGGGAGTGAGGGATGGATGGAGATATTGAATGGGCTACACACACACACACACACTTACACATAGAATGACTTTGATTAGTGAATGTGATAGGCCGCTCTGAACAAATGTGTTTTGAGGGAGCGCCTGAAACCATGCAAATTGTGGATAGTCCTAATTTCTTGGGGTAGAGCATTCCAGAGGATTGGCGCAGCGTGGGAGAAGTCTTGGAGTTGGGAGTGGGAGGTACGGATTAGTGCAGAGGTTAGTCGAAAGTCGTTTGCAGAGCGCAGCAGTCGGTTAGGCCGATAGATAGAAATGAGGGAGGAGATGTAGGGGGTGCTGCACTGTAGAGAGCTTTGTGGGTGAGAACCAGTACTTTGAATTGGATCCTATAATGAATGGGCAGCCAGTGTAAGGACTGGCGAAGAGCGGACGCGTCCGAGTACCGATTAGCCAGATGGATGGCCCAGGCTGCTGCATTAAGGATGGACTGGAGAGGGGATAGTCGAATAATGGGGAGGCCAAGTAATAGAGCGTTGCAGTAGTCCAGGCGGGAGTGGATCAATGCTACAGTGAGGGTTTTTGTTGTTTCCATGGTGAGAAAAGGGCGGATTCTAGAGATGTTCTTTAGGTGTAGGCGGCAAGAGCAGGCAAGAGATTGTATATGGGAGGTGAAGGACAGATTGGTGTCAAACATAACACCCAGACAGCGAGCCTGCTGCCGGGGTGTTATTATGGTGCCACCCACAGAGAGGGAAATGTCAGATTTAGGGAGGTTAGTAGATGGCGGGAGCAGAAGAAGTTCAGTTTTGGAGAGGTTGAGTTTCAGATAGAGAGCGGACATGATGTTGGAGACTGCGGACAGACAGTCACTGGCGTTCTGTAGTACAGCGGGGGTAAGGTCGGGGATGACGTGTATAGTTGTGTGTCATCAGCATAAAGATGGTACTGAAAGCCAAATCTGCTGATGGTCTGTCCAATTGGGGCCGTCTAGAGAGAGAAGAGAAGGGGGCCAATGACTGAGCCCTGGGGTACACCGACAGTGAGAGGAAGAGGAGATGACATGGAGCCAGAGAACGAAACACTGAAGGAGCGGTCAGAAAGATAGGAGGAGAACCAGGAGAGAACAGTGTCCTTAATACCTAGTGACTGGAGCATATACAGTAGGAGACGGTGGTCAACCGTGTCGAAAGCTGCAGAAAGGTCGAGAAGAATGAGCAGAGAGTGGTCACCGTTACGTTTTGCTGTCAGAAGGTCATTGGTCACTTTGATGAGTGCAGTTTCAGTCGAATGTAGGGGTCGGAAGCCGGACTGTGAAGGGTCTAGGAGGGAGTGAGTGGAGAGGTAACGGGTAAGGCGGGAGTAGACTAGGCTGTTGTGAATGGGTTTGAGATGAGTTCTGAGCAGAGGCTCCCTCTGGTGGTTACAAGCGGTACTAGTGAGGATTGGGAATCAGGTGTTACTGATTGGTCTTATTTAAGGGAATCATTTTCCCATCAGGGTTGCCGGTGATCAATTGTTCTGGTCTGAATCCTTCTTTCCAGTTTCCCTTGTAGCCTGCTGTGTCGTGTCTGCATCTCCTGCTATCAGATAAGACAATTTCTTATTCTGTGTTTTTGCTATATTTTTGCATTTTGTCCTGCACTTCTGTGGGGGCCTTCTGGGTCCCCTCCGGGGGCTTTTGCCCTCTCAGTTTAGTTCAGTCTCTGTGTTTTTGTACTTTTGCTTTTTCCAGTTTTTTCAGTGGCTGCTGTTTTTGTTACACCAGAGAACTAATTTAGGTGGTAGAGGTCGTGTGATCTCAGGTGATTTTGAAATTAGTTGAGTTGGTGTTTTTTCAGGGTTTTCTGGGATTGCAGTAAGTACCCTTCCTATCCTTTTCTATTTAGATAGTTTGGGCCCCAGCGTTTGCTCATACTATTTTCTTTCTGTGTCAGTATTTCCTCTTGTCTAACCGCCATTACATGTTTGGGGGCTTTCTATTATCTTTGGGGTTCTGCTCCGGGCAGATAGCTTTCCTATTTCTATCTTTAGGTGTAGTTAGTTTCTCAGGCTGTGACGAGGCGTCTAGGACCATCGTAGGAACGCTCCACGGCTGCCTCTAGTTGTGGTGGTTAGTCAGGGTACTGCAATCCCATAGATTCCAACTGCTCTGGTGTATTTCCTTTTTTACCTGCACTCCTCAGCTACCGTAACATAACAGTATCACCGGCCATAAAAATTGTATGGTACTCACAGAAGGGAAAAAATATTTTGAAGGAAGAAAAGTTGTCAGAGATATTTTTCTGTTTGTTGCATTTTTTTTTTTTTTTTTTCCTCTGTATCTCTGGGTGCTGGGGAGGATCTTTTCTCCCAATGGAGTTTGCACAGTTGTCTGGCCGTGTGGATCAGCTTGCCACTGAGGTTCAGAGTATTGTTGCATATCTTGCTAGGTTGCCTGTTGTGGAACCTAGGATCCCCATGCCAGATTTGTTTTTAGGGGATCGAGCTAAGTTTCAGAATTTCAAAAATAATTGTAAATTGTTTCTTGCCTTAAAATCTAAGTCCTCAGGAAACGCAGCGCAGCAGGTTCAAATTGTCATCTCTCTCCTGCGCGGCGATCCTCAGGATTGGGCTTTTTCCCTCACACCTGGGGATCCTGTTTTAAGTGATGTTGATGCATTTTTTCAGGCTTTGGGGTTATTGTACGATGAGCCTAATATCACTGATCAAGCTGAGAAAGCCTTGTTGGCATTAAATCAGGGGCTTGATGACGCTGAGTTATACTGTCAGAGATTCCGTAGGTGGGCAGTCCTGACCAAATGGAATGACGACGCTTTGGCGGCCCTTTTCCGGAAGGGTCTGTCAGATAATGTAAAGGATGTTATGGTGGGATTCCCTGTCCCCTCTGGTCTCAATGATTCTATGTCATTAGCAATTCAAATTGACAGACGTTTGCGTGAGCGGAGAAGTATGCGTGGAGTGGTGTTGCCTTGTGAGCCAGCTGCTGAGCCCATGCAGTGTGATGGAGTGGTGTCTGGGGCACAGCGTCATGAGTTTCGAAAGCGCAATGGGTTATGTTTCTACTGTGGTGATGCCTCTCATGCTATTTCAGTCTGCCCTAAGCGGGGAAGACATTTTGCACGCTCAGTTGTCTTGGGTAGTGTTCAGACTAAGTTTTTATTAACTGTCACTCTGATATGCTCTCTGTCCTCATTTTCTGCTCAGGCTTTCGTTGATTCTGGAGCAGCTATTAACCTGATGGATTATGATTTTGCTAAACGTTGTGGATTTCCCTTGATACCCCTACGGAAGTCTATTCCCCTACTGGGGATCGATTCTACCCCTTTGGCTGAGAATAAACCCCAGTTTTCTACTCAGGTGATAATGAGGGTTGAACCTGATCACCAGGAGTGCTGCAAATTTTTGGTTCTATATAATCTGCATGACATTATCGTGCTGGGTTTCCCTTGGTTACAGTCTCATAATCCTGTTTTGGATTGGAAATCTGTGTCTGTAACCAGTTGGGGCTGCCAATGTGTTAATACCAACACTCCTGTTTTTTCTGCCTCCCCCCAGGCTGAGGATGTTCCTGACTTTTTGTTTGATTTTTCTGATGTGTTTAGCGAAAGTAAATCTGCATCCTTACCTCCCCATAGGAGCTATGACTGCGCTATTGAATTAGTGCCAGGTAGTAAATTCCCTAAGGTCGCCTTTTTAACTTGTCTGTACCTGAACATGATGCTATGCGGTCTTATATCAAGGAATCATTGGAGAAGGGTCATATCAGACCATCCTCTTCACCCTTAGGTGCCGGTTTTTTCTTTGTGGCCAAAAAAGATGGTTCATTAAGGCCGTGTATTGATTATCGTCTCTTGAACAATATTACTGTGAAATATCAATACCCGTTACCCTTGATTTCTGACCTGTTTTCCAGGGTGAAAAACGCTACTTGGTTTACCAAGCTTGACCTCAGGGGGGCGTATAACCTTATTCGCATTAAGCACGGGGATGAATGGAAGACGGCATTTAACACCCCTGAAGGGCATTTTGAGTACCTTGTGATGCCCTTTGGGCTCACTAATGCTCCTTCCGTCTTCCAGTCCTTCATGAATGACATTTTCAGGGATTTTGTGGACAAGTTTCTGATTGTTTATTTGGATGATATCTTGATTTTTTCTAATGACTGGGACTCTCATGTGAAACATGTTCGAACTGTATTCCAGATTTTGAGAGAGAATGCTCTGTATGTGAAGGGATCAAAGTGTCTTTTTGGCGTACAGAAGATCTCATTTCTGGGATTCATTTTGTCCCCATCTGTTATTGAAATGGACCCGGTCAAGGTTCAGGCCATCTGTGATTGGGTCCAACCTACTTCATTAAAGGCTCTTCAGAGATTTTTGGGTTTTGCCAATTTTTATCGTAAATTTATTGGTAATTTCTCTGTTATTGTTAAACCATTAACTGATTTGACCAGAAAGGGTTCTGATGTGGTGAATTGGCCTCCTGAGGCAGTCTCTGCGTTTCAGGAACTTAAGCAGAGATTCACTTCTGCTCCTGTTCTACGGCAGCCTGATGTTTCTCTGCCATTTCAGGTGGAGGTTGATGCCTCTGAAATTGGGGCAGGTGCCGTTTTGTCCCAAAAAGATCCAGAGACCTCTAAAAGTAACCCTTGTGCCTTTTCTCTCGAAAATTTTCTCCTACTGAACGTAATTATGACGTGGGTAATCGGGAGTTATTGGCCATGAAGTGGGCTTTTGAAGAGTGGAGACATTGGCTGGAGGGAGCCAAACATCAGGTGGTGGTCCTTACGGACCATAAGAATCTGGTCTATCTGGAATCTGCCAAGCGACTCAATCCTAGACAGGCCAGGTGGGCCTTGTTTTTCACACGTTTTAATTTTGTGGTTTCCTTTCTTCCTGGCACTAAGAATGTTAAGGCGGATGCCCTCTCGAGGAGTTTCTTTGCGGACTCTCCTGAGCTATCTGATCCCTCTGTTATTTTGAAGGAGGGTGTAGTTCTTTCCGCCATCTCGCCCAATTTGAGACTTGCTCTGGAGGGGTGTCAGGAGGATAGGCCAGAGCGCTGCCCTGTTGGAAAATTGTTTGTCCCGGACCAATGGAAAAAGAGTGTGATGTCTGAGATTCATTGTTCCGCATTGGCTGGGCATCCCGGAATTTTTGGTACCAGAGACTTGGTTAGTCGGTCCTTTTGGTGGCCTACCTTGTCTCGCGATGTCAGGGAATTTGTGCAGTCCTGCGGGACTTGCTCTCGCTCCAAGCCTTGCTCTCGCTCTAGTGGTTTGTTGATGCCATTGCCTGTGCCCAAGAGACCATGGACCCATATCTCTATGGATTTCATTTCCGATCTTCCTGTTTCTCAGAGAATGACCACCATCTGGGTAATTTGTGATAGGTTTTCCAAAATGATACATCTTGTGCCATTACCTAAGTTGCCTTCCTCCTCTGAATTGGTGCCGTTGTTCCTTCAGCACGTGGTTCGTTTACACGGCATTCCTGAGAACATTGTGTCTGACAGAGGAGTCCAGTTTGTTTCCAGATTTTGGAGGACTTTTTGTTCTAAACTGGGTGTTCAATTGTCTTTCTCCTCGGCATTTCATCCTCAGACCAATGGTCAAACTGAGAGAACAAACCAGACATTGGAGACTTATCTAAGATGCTTTGTGTCTGCTGATCAGGATGACTGGGTCTCTTTTTTGCCTTTGGCTGAGTTTGCTCTTAATAATAGGGCTAGCTCTGCCACTTTGATGTCTCCGTTTTTCTGTAATTCTGGGTTTCACCCTCGATTTTCTTCAGGACAGACGGAGGCTTCTGTCTGTCCAGGTGTTGACTCTGTTGTTGAGCGTATGCAGCAGATTTGGGACCAGGTAGTGGAGAGGTTGTCCCTCTCTCAGGAGAAGGCCCAGCGGTTTGCTAACCGGCATAGGACTGATGGTCCTCGGTTTAAAGTGGGGGACTTGGTCTGGTTGTCCTCAAAGAATATTCCTATGAGAGTAGCATCTCCTAAATTTAAGCCTAGGTTCATTGGACCTTATAAGATCATGGAGATTATTAATCCTGTTTCTTTTCGTTTGCTTCTTCCAGGGACATTTAAGATCCATAACGTGTTCCACAAGTCCTTGTTGAAGAGGTTTGTTGAGCCAGTGGTTCCTGCTGCTGTGCCTCCTGACCCTGTTTTGGTTGAGGGCAATCTGGAGTATGTGGTTGAGAAAATATTGGATTCTCGTTTTTCTAGACGAAGACTCCAGTATTTGGTTAAATGGAGAGGTTATGGTCAGGAAGATAATTCTTGGGTGTTTGCTTCGGACATCCATGCTAGGAGACTTATCCGTGCGTATCATAGAACTCATCCTGACCGACCTGGTTGCTCAAATGAGGGTTCGGTGACCCCTCCTCAAGGGGGGGGTACTGTTGTGAATGGGTTTGAGATGAGTTCTGAGCAGAGGCTCCCTCTGGTGGTTACAAGCGGTACTAGTGAGGATTGGGAATCAGGTGTTACTGATTGGTCTTATTTAAGGGAATCATTTTCCCATCAGGGTTGCCGGTGATCAGTTGTTCTGGTCTGAATCCTTCTTTTCAGTTTCCCTTGTAGCCTGCTGTGTCGTGTCTGCATCTCCTGCTATCAGATAAGACAATTTCTTATTTTGTGTTTTTGCTATATTTTTGCATTTTGTCCTGCACTTCTGTGGGGGCCTTCTGGGTCCCCTCCGGGGGCTTTTGCCCTCTCAGTTTAGTTCAGTCTCTGTGTTTTTGTACTTTTGCTTTTTCCAGTTTTTTCAGTGGCTGCTGTTTTTGTTACACCAGAGAACTAATTTAGGTGGTAGAGGTCGTGTGATCTCAGGTGATTTTGAAATTAGTTGAGTTGGTGTTTTTTCAGGGTTTTCTGGGATTGCAGTAAGTACCCTTCCTATCCTTTTCTATTTAGATAGTTTGGGCCCCAGCGTTTGCTCATACTATTTTCTTTCTGTGTCAGTATTTCCTCTTGTCTAACCGCCATTACATGTTTGGGGGCTTTCTATTATCTTTGGGGTTCTGCTCCGGGGCAGATAGCTTTCCTATTTCTATCTTTAGGTGTAGTTAGTTTCTCAGGCTGTGACGAGGCGTCTAGGACCATCGTAGGAACGCTCCACGGCTGCCTCTAGTTGTGGTGGTTAGTCAGGGTACTGCAATCCCATAGATTCCAACTGCTCTGGTGTATTTCCTTTTTTACCTGCACTCCTCAGCTACCGTAACATAACACTAGGCGCTCCAAAAGTTAAAAGTTTAGAGATGAAGGGGAGATTGGAGACCGGTCTGTAGTTGTTTGTGCAGGAAGGGTCGAGAGCGGGTTTCTTTAGTAGTGGAGTAAATATGTACATGTCGGATGAAAGCATGTTCATCTCTGGGACACAGAACCCGTCTCCTTCCTGAGCAGTATGATGTATGGACATTCCCATCTTGTTTGTATAATTGTTTGTATAGATGAACAAGGCACCTTCAGGTATCTTAAAATTGTACCCATGGATGAGCCAGACTTAAGCAAGTCCACAGTTCTCTTCCTGATATTTTGGCTGATTTATTTAGACTTAGCCATGATGCTACAGAAAGAAGCAGTGTGTCTCAGGTGTGCATTAAAATACATCCATGGGTGTGTTTCTAATGAACTCAGATGTTGCCAAAAAACAGAAGCTTCAAAACACATGATATAATCATGGGCAGTCCAGAATTGTTTAAAGGTAATGTTAGTGAATGTAGCTTTAGACTTTGCAGTAAGTAATAAAAATGCCTTGAAACATTCTCTCTCTCATTATTCTGGAATTTGGCAAATATTAATTATGGTATGGGAAAGGTTTATTCTAATTTCATGTCAGATATTAAGAAAAACATTCATATGTGTCTTTTTATATAGTGTATGTAAACTTCTAGTTTCAACTATATATACAGCCTGGCAAAAATTAAGAGACCACTGCACAGTTTTATAAAAATCAGCTTCTCTACATGTCTGACAGCCATTCCATTCCAGTGTCAGTTGAATTACAACTAGAGTACATCTCATTCTACTTAATGTGCTTCTGATTAGGTGATCACCTGAACCAAATCTTATTTAATGAACGAAAGTTAAAAAACACTGCTGTGATGTTCACAATCCTCTTGCAATAGGACAGGCTGGATGGCAAAACAAGTGCTAGTAATATCCCAAAAGTAAAAGGAATGAAAAAATAACTTTTAACCATGCCAAAGGAGTTGAAAAGAAAAGTCTTGAGTGAGGAAAAGAAGGGCTCAATTCTGGCTTTACTAGCAGAGGGATACAGTGAGCATCATGTTGCCTCCATCCTTAAAATTTCTAAGCTGGCAGTCCATTACAACAAGGTCAAGCAGCAGACATTGGGGACAACAAAGCGACAGACAGGCAGAGGGCGAAAACGACTCTCCACTGACCGGGATGACCGTTATCTTATTCGAATGTCACTCAGCAACCGCAGGATGACATCAAGTGACCTACAAAAGGAATAGCATGTGGCAGCTGAGGTGAAGTGCACGGCAAGAACAGTTCATAACAAGCTCCTAGAGGCAGGGCTCATGTCATGTAAAGCTAGAAAAAATCTTTTAATCAATGAGAAGCGAAGAAGAACCAGGCTGAAGTTTGCCAAAGACCATAAGGATTGGACCATAGAGGACTGGCGTAAGGTATTCTTGTCTGATGAGTATAATTTTCAGCTTTGCCAAACACCTGGTCATCTAATGGTTAGATGGAGACCTGGAGAGGCGTACAAGCCAGAGTGTCTTGCACCCACTGTGAAATTTGGTGGAGAATCGGTGATCTGGGGATGCTTCTGTAAGGAGGTGAAGGTATTAACCCTTTAAGGTTTTATCCCCTTTAATTGTACTTACCTGTGTATATATATGCCTTGTTTGATGTTATGTATATATATATGTGGAGGTTGAGTTGTAGGTAGATGTTGCATCCTAGAGGTCACTAGAGGAGGGCTCTGGAAGGGTAGTGCATATATTGTTGGGTTAAGTGTAGTTTTGCGAGGGATCACTAATGGGGGCACGTTAGAGATCCAGTTAGAATGTTATAAAAAGATGTCAAAGCAGTTATTGTGTTTAGTCACTAGAGGGGGGCATTGAGCACATCCAGTCCTATAGGGACAGTAGTTAGGGACAAGTTGCTAGGGAAAGATTGCCTCCAAGTGGGAATCTGTCAGGAAGACTTCCTCTAAGCGGGAGTCAGTCGGTGGGTGGACCTTGCTAGTGTGACATCGACGTTCCTGGGCCCTGAGCATAGGGTAGGAAGAGGGGACCAGCCACCCTGAAGAAGCCGGGGAAGGATTCACTGTGGGAAACGTGAGCCCAAAGAGAGTGGGTTTAAGTAGCAGTAGTCCAGTGGAAGAACCACTGTGGGAACGCTAAGCAGAAGAGGTCGTGCATGATCGTAGAAGCGAGTGGACCATCAGAAGTATCCGTGCAGGATAACCAGAGAGGGGTGGACAACCTAGTAGATGTGTCTTTCTTATGCTGGATTGAAGTGTCTCCAGGGGAAGAGATGGAAGTGCCATTTTCACCGGGATCCTCGTCCCGTCAATATTTAGTGATCCATTCTGGTGTAGCAGAGAAGAAGAGGCAGAATTGTGAATAATGTATTGCTGTATCGATTAAGACGTGCTTATGGTGTCTTGGATGTGCTGTGTCCAGAGGAAAATAAAGCAGAACTGTTTGACATGATTTGGAAATCTGACTCTAATTGCTCTATACGCTCCCTCATGGGAGGAGAACACCCCAGGCTAATGGAGACTACAGAGGTAAAATACGTAGCAGCTTCCAGTGCATCGGCCCCGCGCCCGTCCATTTTTGCTTCAGCAAGGCTGGATTTGGGCAGGTTAATCTTTGCGAAGGACGTATGAATCAAGACACATACAAGGTTATCTTGGAAAAACAGTTGATTCCTTCTACTCAGGCAATGTTCCCCAACTCTGAGGACTGGTTTTTCCAGCAGGACAATGCACCATGCTACACAGCTAGGTCAATCAATGTGTCGATGAAGGACCACCACATCAAATCCCTGTCATGACCAGCCCAATCTCCAGACCTGAACCCCATTGAAAACCTCGGGAATGTAATCAAGAGGAAGATGGATAGTCACAAGCCATCAAACAAAGAAGAACTGCTTAAATTTTTTTACCAGGAGTGGCATAAGGTCACCCAAAAGCAGTGTGAAAGATTGGTGGAAAGCATGCCAAGATGCATGAAAGCTGTGATTAAAAATCATGGTTATTCCACAAAATATTGATTTCTGAACTCCTTCTGAGTTAAAACATTAGCATTGTTGTTTCTTAATGATTATGAACTTGTTTTCTTAGCATTATTTGAGGTAGGTAAGCACTGCATTTTTTTGTTATTTTGACCATTTCTCTTTTTCTGAAAATAAATGCAAAATGTATTGCTTGGAAATTTGGAGACATGTTGTCAGTACTTTAAAGAATAAAAGAGTAATTTACATTGTACTCAAAAATATATATATAAAGAGAAAAGAGACAAACTGAAAATTTTGCAGTGGTCTGTTAATTTTTGCCAGAGCTGTATATATACATATATATATACATGATATTATAATATATTGAAGGGATTCAGCTCTTTGGCAGCTGTTGAGGTAAGCATAGGTAGCAAAGTTCTTAGTGAAAGACAGGTTGATTTACTAAAGTTAATTTCCTTCAGGTTGATTTACTAAAGGTGTTAGAACTCTCCTGTTAGGTTTTTTCTATCTTGCTGGTCACATGAGCTTTTTTGCCTATTTAATCCTGCTTGGCCCTTCTGGCTTTGCTGGACTTCATTGTAATTTCTACTATTAAGCTAGCTAGGTGCTTTGTTACCTTACTCAGTCAGTTTTGCTTGGTCTTTGGACCTCTATGTTCTATGTTGTTTTTTTTGTCTTTTACTGCTACAACTTCTGTTAGGAGGTGTCCATCTTTCTCACAGTCCCTGGTTCTTGTAGGGATCCCTTCCTCGCATCTATAGGTCTTCGTACAGACTAGCTTAGGACTTTAGCGGGTCTGATCGCAGGATCAGGTTCCCCGTTACATCGTAGGGATCTAGCTTAATTCTATCGTAGAGACAGATCTCCCTTCTTTCCTTAGTGCTTGTAGCAGAACATAACAGTAAGTCCAGCCCAAAAATATCTCTAAGGAAAGATTTCCAGTTTCCATCATGGTGTCGGTTCAGAACTTGGCTCAACGCCTGCAGGGACTCTCTCTGGAGGTGGCCGAGCTCCAGCAACACGTGAGTAGCTGTTCTGGGGCACATTTCCTGGAGCCAAAAGTACGTTTGCCTGATTTATTTTTTGGTGAGCAACAAGATTTTTTTTCTTTTAAAAATGCTTGCTTGTTGTATTTTCTTTTGAGACCCAGATCCTCTGGTGATGAAACGCAGCGCGTAGGGTTCATAATGTCACTTTTGCGCAAAGAACCTCAGGAATGGGCCTTTTCTCTGCAACCTAGTGATCCATGCTTTAGATCAGTGGATAGTTTTTTTTCTGCTTTGGGGTTATTGTATGATGATCCTGATCGTGTCTCATCAGCTGAAACAGAATTGAGATGTTTGAGGCAGGGATCAGTGGATGTGGAAAAATATTGTACTCACGTCCGTCGGTGGTCTACTCAGGTGGGGTGGAACGATTCAGCTTTGAAAAGTTTGTTTCTTGCAGGGCTAGGTGAAAGGGTTAAAGATTTGCTGATTGCTTATCCAATACCTGGTAACTTGCAGGAGGCTATGCAATTAGCTATACGGGTGGATAGGAGACTGCGTGCAAGGGTTAATGAGAGTAAATCCTCTGCCATGTCAGTGCAAAGTCTTGAGAGGGTCTGTACTGACATTGGAGAGCTGATGGAGATTGGAGCGATGGCACCTTGCTCTCAGGAAAAAGACCGCAGGTTTTCTGAAGGTTTGTGCTTTTATTGCGGCAAATCTGACCATTTCATTAAGAACTGTGTGCTTCGTATGAACAAAGAAATAAAAAAAGAGGTCAGTTCCCCCCGTATAGCCTGTTTAAACACTAAAGGTGTCTTTCTTTCTGCCTCTACTGCTGCTCAGGAAGAATTAATGGAATTTCGGGTATTTGTCGATTGTGGTTCTACTCTGAATGTGATTGATGGGGGATTCTTGGAAAAACTTAAATTAAAACCCATACCTTTGTCACCCCCTATTGCCGTGGTTTCTGTTGATGGCTCTCCCTTAAAGAATGTTACTCACAAGGTCTGTGAATTTCCTCTCACTATTAATGGTGTTCACCAAGAGAATTTGGATTTGGTAGTATTGAATAATTTGCCTTCTCCAGTGGTTTTGGGGTTACCCTGGTTAAAATTGCACAATCCTGTACTGGATTGGTCTACCAATGAAATTAAGTCCTGGAGCCCTAAGTGTTATGACAAGTGTTGTAACGGGCGTATTGCTGCTGTGGATAAAGGGGAATTACCTGTACCTATTCAGGATTTTTGGAAAGTTTTTTCTGAGAAGGAATCGCAGATTTTACCTCCCCATAGAGACTATAATTGTACTATTGAATTTGTTCCTGGAGCGACTCTTCCTAAAAGTCGTTTATTTAATCTTACTATTCCTGAGAGAAAGACTTTGGAGGAATACATACAGACAAGCTTGGCCGCCGGTCACATTAGGCCTTCCAAGTTTCCTGTGGCTGTTGGATTTTTTTTTGTTAAAAAAAGGACGGCGGTTTACGTCCTTGTTTGGACTTTCGTGAGATTAATAAAATTGCTGTACGCAATCCTTACCCACTGCCATTGATTCCTGATTTGTTTAACCAGTTATCGGGGGCCAAGTGGTTCTCTAAAATTGATCTTCGGGGGCATACAATTTGTTGCGCATGAAGGAGGGTGACGAATGGAAGACTGCTTTTAACACTCCTGTGGGTCATTTTGAGAATCTGGTTATGCCTTTTGGTCTTACCAATGCTCCTGCATTTTTTCAGAATCTTATTAATGACATCCTTAGACCTTTGATCGGCAAAAATGTGGTTGTGTATTTGGATGACATTTTGAATTATTCGCCGGATCTAGAGTCTCATTGGCGGAGCGTTCGTGAGGTATTATAGTTATTGATTGACAATTCGCTTTTTGCTAAGCTGGAGAAATGTGAGTTTGCTGTACAGAGAATTAGTTTTTTGGGCTACATTATCTCCAGCGAAGGTTTTGAGATGGACCCGGTGAAAGTTCAAGCTGTGCAAGAATGGCCTAGGCCTATTGGTTTGAAATCGTTACAGAGGTTTTTGGGTTTCGCCAATTATTATAGAAAATTCATTAAAAAAATTTCTATTATTGTCAAACCACTTACCGATCTCACCAGGAAAGGTGCTAATGCGGTTCAGTGGACTACTGAGGCCATTGAAGCTTTTGTGTTTCTAAAGGAGAGGTTCAGCTCTGCTCCCATCCTTATGCAGCCTGATGTGACTAAACCGTTTTTGGTTGAGGTTGATGCTTCTTCTGTGGGGGTCGGCGTGGTGTTGTCTCAGGAAAACAGGGATGGAGTACATCCCTGTGCCTTTTTTTCAAAAAATTTTTCTGAGACTGAACTGAATTATGATATTGGTAATCGGGAATTGTTGGCTATTAAACTCGCATTTGAACACTAGCGTCATCTCTTGGAAGGTGCTGAATTTCCCATTCAGGTTTTCACTGATCATAAAAATCTGATCTATCTTGATGCTGCCAAACGCTTGAATGCCCGTCAGGCTAAGTGGGCACTGTTTTTCTCGCGGTTTAATTTTTCCGTTACTTACATCCCAGGTACTAAGAATGTTAAAGCCGATGCTTTGTCTCGCAGCTTTTCTCCCATGGTTGGTGCTGAGGAGGAGGAGAACATTTTACAAGAAGGGTTGTGATTGCTGCTTTGGACTCTGTGTTGGAAGATGAGATTCTTAAAGCACAGGAGAATGCCCCATCTAACACTCCCCATGGGAGGTTGTTTGTGCCTGGGACCTTTAGGAGAGATTTGTTTGTTGAGTGTCATGAGTCTCGGTTGGCAGGTCATCCTGGAATCTCTGAGACCAAGAGACTTGTGGGTCGCAGTTTTTGGTGGCCTGGATGGCAGAAGGAAGTCATTAAGTGGGTGCGTCAATACACTGTGCGTGCTAGATCTAAGTCTTCACATACTCCTGCTGCGGGGTTGCTTTGCCCTCTGGAGATCCCTAGTGCACCTTGGACACATTTGGCTATGGAATTTATTACTGACCTTCCCCCCTCTGAGGGTTTCACTGTCATCTGGGTGGTCGTGGACTGTTTTAGCAAGATGTGTCACTTGGTTCCTTTCATCAAATTGCCCTGCGCTAAGACTCTTGCTAAGGCCTTTGTCAAGGAAATTGTCAGACTACATGGCATTGTTTCTGATAGGGGACCTCAGTTCGTGGCTCTTTTTTGGAGCGCCTTTTGTGACAGGTTGGGAGTTCATTTGTTGTTTTCATCCGGATATCATCCTGAGTCTATAGGCCAGACAGAAAGGAAAAACCAGGATGTTGAGCAGTTCTTGCGTTGTTTTGTGGCAGACAATCAAGAGGGGTGGTCTGAGTTTCTGCCACTTGCTGAATTTGCTCTTAACAACCATACATCCTCTTCTGCTTGTTGTTTGCCTTTTTTTTTTTGTACTGGGAGACATCCGTCGTTTGGGTCATTCTCCAAATTGGTATCGGCCGTGCCTGAAGAGGAGAATTTTTCCGGTGATTTGGAGAGAGTTTGGACGGATGTGCGTGGTAATCTGAAGGAGGCTAACAGAAAATCTAAAAGGTACTTTGATAGGAAACGGCAAGAGGTTTTGTTTGCTATTGGTGACATGGTTTGGTTATCCTCTAAGAATCTGAGGTTGAGGATTCCTTCTAAAAAATGGATCCCAAGTTTGTAGGGCCCTTTAAGGTGCTTCAGGTTGTTAATCAATCGGCTGTTAGGTTGGAGTTTCCTACGTCCTGGAAGATTAATCCGGTGTTTCATGTTTCTCTGTTGAAAAGAGCTGATGTGTCGGATGGAGACGCCTCTGTCACTGTTCCCCCGGTGGTGGAGGACGGGGAATATGAAATTTCCCGCATCCTAAATTCTAGACGGTATAGAGGGAGTTTGCAGTATCTCGTGGCTTGGAAAGGTTTTGGACCTGAGGATAACTCATGGGTGAGGGCAGATGATGTTTCTGCGTCCAGACTTGTCAGAGCGTTTCACACGAGGTTTCCCGGTAAGCCTGGGCCTAGGGGATCCGGAGGATCCTCTTAGAAGGGGGGTACTGTTAGAACTCTCCTGTTAGGTTTTCTCTATCTTGCTGGTCACATGACCTTTTTTGCCTATTTAATCCTGCTCCGCCCTTCTGGCTTTGCTGGACTTCATTGTAATTTCTACTCTTAAGCTAGCCAGGTGCTTTGTTACCTTACTCAGTCAGTTTTGCTTGGTCTTCGGACCTCTATGTTCTATGTTGTTTTTTTTTGTCTTTTACTGCTACAACTTCTCTTAGGAGGTGTCCATCTTTCTCCCAGTCCCTAGTTCTTGTAGGGATCCCTTCCTCGCATCTATGGGTCTTCGTACAGACTAGCTTAGGACTTTAGCGGGTCTGATCGCAGGATTAGGTTCCCCGTTACATCGTAGGGATCTAGCTTAGTTCTATCGTAGGGACAGATCTCCTTTCTTTCCTTAGTGCTTGTAGCAGATCATAACAAAAGGTTCATTTACTGAAGTTGATTTACTAAAGTTAACCAGGGATTGAAGCTAAGCTTGAGAATATTTGCATATTCTAGGTGCCTTCAGCGAAAAGCAAAGAGTCTCCCTCAGCAAGAAGATCGTTGAGTACAGCCGGGACCAGCTGCTTGGAAAGCATCGTTAATCACAGATTGAAGCTTGAAGAGGACAATTTGCATATTCCAGGTGCCTTCTGGAAAAGAAAAGAGTCTCAGCAAGATCATTGGGTACAGCCAGGACCAGCAGCTTGGAAAGCATTGCCAAACCAGGAATTGAAGCTTGAAGAGGACGATTTGCATATTCCAGGTGACTTCTGGGAAAAGCAAAGAGTCTCCCTCAGCAAGAAGATCGTTGGGTATAGCCGGGACCAGCTGCTTGAAAAGCATCGCCAAACCAGGAATTGAATCTTGAAGAGGACAATTTGCATATTCCAGGTGCCTTCTGGAAAAAGCAAAGAGTCTCCCTCAGCAAGAAGATCGTTGGCTACAGCCGGGACCAGCTGCTTGGAAAGCATTGCCAAATCGGGGATTGAAGCTTGAAGAGGACAATTTGCATATTCCACGTGCCATCATTTCCAAGGACGTCCACCCATTTCTTCTGATACATGTTGGCACCAATGACATGGCAAGGAAGGACCTACAGACAATCTGCAAGAACTTTGAAGAGTTGGGGAAGAAAGTGAAGGAACTGGATGCACAGGTATTTTTTTCTTCTATCCTTCCAGGAGACGGGCATGGCACAAGAAGATGGACAGGATCCTTGATGCGAACAACTAGCTAAGACAATGGTGCAGACAATAAGGATTCGGATTCTTGAACATGGTGTGAATTACCTGTACGACGGACTCCTCACCAAGACGGACTACACCTCAACAAACCTGGGAAACACACATTTGCCAGAAGACTCGCTACACTCATCAGGGGGGCATTAAACTGGAAGCAGAGGGGACCGGAAGAAAAACATTAGACACGAACATGAAGCAAGAAAATATGCTGATGAAGGATATGAGATGCATCAAAGAAGACCCAAGACAACATACTCAGAAAGGAGGTAAGAAAATTTGTAAAACAATCCATAGGGAGGAGATTGTAACAAAACAAAATCCTTCAAACTGCATGCTCGCAAATGTTAGAAGCCTGACAAACAAGATGGAAGAACTAGAAGCAGAAAAATCTACAGGTAACTATGACATAATGGGAATAACCGAGACATGGTTAGATGAAAGCTATGACTGGGCAGTTAACTTGCAGTGTTAGTCTGTTTAGAAAGGATCGTAGAAATCGGAGAGGAGGAGGGGTTTGTCTTTATATAAAGTCTTCTCTAAAGTCCACTTTAAGGGAGGATATTAGCGAAGGGAATGAGGATGTCGAGTCCATAGGGGTCGAAATACAAAGAGGGAAAAATAGTAACAAAATTCTCATTGGGGTCTGTTACAAACCCCTAAATATAACAGAAATCATGGAAAGTCTACTGCTAAAGCAGATACAATAAATGAAGCTGCAACCCATAATGAGGACCTTGTTATGGGGGACTTTAACTACCCAGAAATTAACTGGGAAACAGAGACCTGCAAAACCCATAAAGGCAACAGGTTTCTGATAATAACCAAAACAAATTATCTTTCACAATTCGTGCAGAATCCAACCAGAGGAGCAGCACTTTTAGACCTAATACTATCTAATAGACCTGACAGAATAACAAATCTGCAGGTCGTCAGGCATCTAGGAAATAGCGACCACAATATTGTACAGTTTCACTTGTCTTTCACTAGGGGGACTTGTCAGGGAGTCACAAAAACACTGAACTTTAGGAGGGCAAAGTTTGAACAGCTTAGCGATGCCCTTAATAGGCACTGTAAGCGGTTTATACCTTGTGGGAATAAAAGGACAAGAAATAGGAAAAACCCAATGTAGCTAAACAAAGAAGTAAGAGGGGCAATTAACAGTAAAAGAAAGCATTTAAACTACTAAAGCAGGATGGCACCATTGAAGCTCTAAAAAACTATAGGGAGAAAAATACTTTATCTAAAAACCTAATTAAAGCTGCCAAAAAGAAAACAGAGAAGCACATTGCTAAGGAGAGTAAAACTAATCCAAAACTGTTCTTTTACTATATCAATAGAAAAAGAATCAAAAGTGAAAGTGTAGGCCCCTTAAAAAATTGTGAGGAAAGAATGGTTGTAGATGACGAGGAAAAAGCTAATATAATAAACACCTCCTCCACGGTATTCATGGTGAAAAATAAAATGCTAGGTGAAATGCTGAGAGACAAAGAAAACCCTATATTAAGGGTCGCCAATCTAACCCAAGAAGAGGTGAGAAACTAGCCAAATAAGATTAAAATAGATAATTATCCGGTCCGGATGGCATATACCCACGAGTACAAAGAGAACTAAGTAATGTAATAGACAAACAATTATTTCTTATATTTAGGGACTCTATAGCGATGGGGTCTGTTCCACAGGACTAGCGCAAAGCAAATGTAGTACCAATATTCAAAAAGGGCTCTAAAAGTGAACCTGGAAATTATAGGCCAGTAAGTCTAACCTCTATTGTTGGTAAAATATTTGAAGGGTTTCTGAGGGATGTTGTTCTGGATTGTCTCAATGAGAATAACTGTTTAACTCCATATCAGCAGTTTATGAGGAATTGCTCCTGTCAAGTCAATCTAATCTGTTTTTATGAAGAGGTAAGCTATAGACTGGACCAAGGTGAGTCACTGGACATGGTATATCTTGATTTTTCCAAAGTGTTTGATACCGTGCCACACAAGAGGTTGGTACACAAAATGAGAATGCTGGGTCTGGGGGAAAATGTGTGTAAATGGGTAAGTAACTGGCTTAGTGATAGAAAGCAGAGGGTGGTTATAAATGGTATATTTAATGGTCGCTGTGACCATGGGGTACCGCAGGGGTCGGTGTTGAGACCTATTCTCTTCAACATATTTATTAACGATCTGATAGAAGGTTTACACAGTAAAATATCGATATTTGCAGATGATAGAAACTATGTAAAGCAGTCAATACAAGAGAAGATAGTATTCTGCTACAGATGGATCTGGATACGTTGGAAACTTGGGCCGAAAGGTGGCAGATGCGGTTTAACAATGATAAATGTAAGGTTATACACATGGAAGAAGGATTCAATTTCACCATTACACACTGAAAGGGGAAAACACTGGGTAAATCTTACATGGAGAAGGACTTGGGGATCCTAGTTAATGATAAACTTACCTGGAGCAGCCAGTGCCAGGAAGCGGCTGCCAAGGCAAACAGGATCATGGGGTGCATTAAAAGAGTAATGCAAGAGGTATGGGGCAAAAGCCTCTGCCAGCTCACCCAACCAACCACCGGAGCTCGGAATTAGAAGTCCAGACCAAGAGGTGCAGCAGAGAAGAAAACGAAGGAGATTCCAGCTTTCATAAAAAAGTATAAATCTTTATTGGATCCAGGAATAAAATATTCAACAAACGGTGTCCTCCATGTTACAGCAAGCGGGAGGTGTGCACCAACAGCCAAACAGCGACGCGTTTCGACCTCAGAAGGTCTTTGAATGCCAAGAGTGTGCAAAGCAGTCATCAAAGCAAAAGGTGGCTACTTTGAAGAACCTAGAATATAAGACATATTTTCAGTTGTTTCACACTTTTTTGTTACGTATATAATTCCACATGTGTTAATTCATAGTTTTGATGCCTTCAGTGTGAATGTACAATTTTCATAGTCATGAAAATACAGAAAAATCTTTGAATGAGAAGGTGTGTCCAAACTTTTGGTCTGTACTGTATATGGAGGGTCAAGGTTTTAACCCTTAAAATGTCTTTGGCTGCTATGTGTACAGTATGTATTTGTAATAATTGCTATGTACTGTATTGTGTCGTATTTCAGTGTCTTTCATATAGATTAAGGTGAGGTAGTGCATCCTTTGGGGATATTAGAGGGGGCACTCGTAGTATAGTGGTTATATCTGGGTAAATGGAGTTCTGCAAAGGTTCACTAGTTGGGGCACATTAGCGGGCCCAGTTAGAGAGTTGTGAGATGTATAGTGTAGATCAGTGGTAGGACACTAGGTGGGGGCATTGAGCACATTTAGTGTAGTGGAGACTTGTCAGGACACCAAGGGGTTAAGTAGGTGAAGTGTCAGTCGAGAACTAGTGTGAGGGACTTCCCAGATAGAGTCCGTCGGGGTGAACCCTGTTGCTGCTCGGATGTCTCTGGTCCTGAGCTGTGTAACAGACACGAAGAAAGAAGTGAGAATAGGTACCAGCAGTTATGAAGCCAGTGAAGGAATCACCGTGGGACTGTCAGTCAGTAGTCGATGGTCTGATGTAGTTATAGTGCCAATGGTAGAGCCACTGTGGGAATGCTCAGCAGAAGTGTGCGAGCTGTAACTGTAGCGAGTGGGCCACCAGCGAGTACACGGGCAGGATAACCAAAAGGGGGTGGACAACCTAGTAGATGTGTATTTCCGTGACTGGATTGAAGTGTTCTCCAGGGAAAGAGATCAAAGTGCCGTTTTCACCGGGCTCCTCGTCCCAGATTTACTTTGTGGTCCATTCTGGTGTAACAGAAGAAATGAAGCGGAGTTGTGGAAGATGTATTGCTGGTACTGTGTCAGGCGTGCTAATGGTGTCTTGGATGTGCTGTGTCTGGAGGAAAATAAAGCTGAACTGTTTACTGTTGTTCTGGACTCTGACTCAGATTATTTAGACTCTGAAATGGATGAGAACTTCCCCAGGGATGAAGCAGCTGCCAGCGTGAAGAATACAGATAACGTTGGTGAGTCCACTCCCCGACCAGTGCTTTACATATATATGGAAAGGAAAGAGGATGTAAAGCATAAGGTGGAAAGTAGAGGGATAACAGCAATATTCATATACAGTACATATTAACAATTTAATTTTTTGTGTTATTTTTCTGTAACCGACCACTGCCACCAGTGCTGTAACTTTCCAAAATGTCCTTGAAGTCATCCTACATAGCTCACTATATAGTGACAAGCTCATTGGTGGTATGCATATAATTGTGTCCAATGGCCATGAGAATGATTTACAATTTGACTGAAGTTGTGGTTTTTTCCTTGGGAGTGATTAGATTTGTGAAGACAGGCATATATATATCTAAACCCAAAGTCACAGCTCTGGCCTCCACCATAGCCTCTTAACTAGAAGAAGAATCATGTTTTCATTCCACAGCTGAATAAACGACACAGTTTGCTTGCAGGAAACTGATGGGAAAGTATCGGACAGGGTAGAAAAAGGTTGCAGACAACTCTTGCAAACTACAGAGAGAACTCCCTTGTGAACTGGACCAATGCCATGGTGCTCCAGGCAACGGCATTAAACAGAGAGGAAACAGACTGGGGATTCCGTCATTGCAGAGTAGAGAAAAGGGAAGGCATTGAGGGCAGACAGGAAAGCAAAAAATATATATCTGTATAAGAAACTCTTTGCCCTTGACATTGCCTCATCTAATGAAAACAAATATGACTAGTCACAATAATGACATGGTTTACATACATTATTAAACATGCATGCAAGGCTAATGACAAGAGCTGAATTATTCTGTCTGGGCACAATGTCACTGCTGTTCAAACACAGGATACAGAAGAGGGGGTCCAACAGGTCTAAGGTTCTATGTGCCACTGATTGATCAGTTCCCCTTCATTTGTCAACATCACCACTTATGTTTGTGTATGCCCTAAGTTTACATATCATTTATTGATGAACCTAAACAGGATTTGTGTAGAAATATATATTCAATGCTATCTGCTTTAAAAAATTTAAGTGGTACTTGATTTTTGAATCACTTTGAATGACTTTAAGCATAGTAATCTGAAATGGAATTCCTATTCCATTCCCGACCAGGCATTTTTCATTTTTAGTTTTAATGGGGGAAAGAGTGCTGATTCACTCACATTTTTATATATTTTTTTCAATATTTTAAAAAATATTATTTTACTTTATATTTTAGTCTTCATAAGAGTATTAAATCTGCTATCATCCAATCGCATGTATTATGTATAAAAATAGTATACAAGCTAGGTTTTCAAGCATTGTCATGACAGGCACTGGGATTTCAGCAGACCTACAGCTGTCATAGCAACCCTTCAGTAATCAATGACTTAATTGCAGGGGCTATGGATGGGTGGAAGGGCATGTTCCCAGTCTGCTCACTGTAAATACCACTGTCATAGATTAACTGAAGTATTTAAATAGTTAACAGCAATGGACAGTGCTCTACTGTTTGACACAATGACTTACTGCTGGCAATAATGCAAACTCTGATTTGAGCCATTTCTCATCTCTTTCGTCTCCACTTCAGTATCAAAATTGGTACTGAATGCAGCAGCAGAACCACCATTAGTAAAGAATATAGCACTAGAACAGTCATCAGTAAATTAATGCTGCACCAAACCCTCATCAGTACATGAATTCAGCATCGTAACCACTATCAGTAAATGAGTATGGCACCAGAACCCCCACCAGTACATGAATACAGCTCCGGGACTACCATCAGTACATGAACACCCGTACAGACCCTTCCCCCAATAGATGAATACATCACCAGAGCCATCACCAGTACATGACCGAATCACTAGAAACACAAAAATACATGAATACAGAACAAAAATGATCAGTACATGAATACAACACCAGAACCACCATCAGTATATGATTACAACACCAGAACCAATAAGAATACATGAATAGATCACCAGAACCATCATCAATATATGAACAGACATGATCAGAACTACTATCAGTATAATTAGTACATAAAAACATCGATACAACACCAGAACCAGAATTAGTACATGAGAGTTTACCAGAACCACCATAAGTACCTGAGTTAACTTCTCTTTTTATCTGGTTTTCAAGTGTAGCTTTCATATTTCCCACACCTGTTACTTGCCACAGTGAGTTTGAACGAGCTTCATATGCTTGAAAAAAGTTGTTTGCCTACAAATTTTGGGAAAGGTTCCAATTATTTTGTGTTCCCCATTTTTGGTGGATTGGGTGAAATTATGCCCAATTTGCCTTTTTTTCTCTATTTTTTATGTTGTTTCCCAAAACACACAAAGGAAATAAACATGTATGTAACAAAACATGTGTAATTGCAACAATTTTCTGGGTGAAATACTTAATTTTCTGGAACAATTTCAAGGGTGCCAAGACTCTTGGCCATGATTGTATATATAGTCTATCATGCGTCGTCCAAGTGCAGCATCTAAGTGTTCTGCAATGATTTAGACCAAAATTGAACCCGAAGGGAACTGAAGGTAATTGGATACATAGAAACGAAAATGTTTGTTTGCTTCCACTCTCACCTGTTGTGAATGGGTTTGAGATGAGTTCTGAGCAGAGGCTCCCTCTGGTGGTTACAAGCGGTACTAGTGAGGATTGTGAGGATGGAATCAGGTGTTACTGATTGGTCTTATTTAAGGGAATCATTTTCCCATCAGGGTTGCCGGTGATCAATTGTTTGGTCTGAATCCTTCTTTCCGTTTCCCTTGTAGCCTGCTGTGTCGTGTTCTGCATCTCCTGCTATCAGATAAGACAATTTTTATTTTGTGTTTTTGCTATATTTTTGCATTTGGTCCTGCACTTCTGTGGGGGCCTTCTGGTCCCTCCGGGGGCTTTTGCCCTCTCAGTTTTAGTCAGCCACTGTGTTTTGTACTTTTGCTTTTTCCAGTTTTTTATCAGTGGCTGCTGTTTTTGTTTACCCAGAGAAACTAATTTAGGTGGTAGAGGTCGTGTGATCTCAGGTGATTTTGAAATTAGTAGAGTTGGTGTTTTTCAGGGTTTTCTGAGATTGCAGTAAGTACCCTTCCTGTCCTTTTCTATTTTTGTAGTTTGGGCCCCAGGTTTGCTATACTATTTTCTTTT
>JARQOD010000006.1:273476025-273533678 GCA_033576555.1 Oophaga sylvatica
TTAAAATTTTTTTTTTTTTTTGCTATATTTTTGCTTTTGGTCCTGCACTTTGTGGGGGCCTTCGGGGCCCCCTCGGGGCTTTTCCCCTTAGTTTGTTAAAGCCACGTTTTTTGTTTTTTGCTTTTTCCAGTTTTTTCAGTGGTGGTTTTTGTTCACCGGAAATAATTTGGGTTGGGGGGTCGTGTGATCTCGGTGATTTTAAAATTAGAGAGTTGTTTTTTTCGGGTTTTTGAGTTTCAGAAAAAGTCCCCCCTGTCCTTTTCATTTGATAGTTTGGGCCCCAGGTTTGCCATACTATTTCTTTCTGTGTAGTTTTTCCTCTTGCTAACCGCCTTACATTTTGGGGGCTTTTATTATTTGGGGGGTTTGCTCGGGGCAGATGCTTTCCTATTCTTTTTAGGTGTAGTATTTTTCCGGCGGCGAGGGTCTGGGGACCAACGTAGGAACGCCCCACGGTGCCTCTAGTTGCGGGGTTAGTGGGGGTACTGCAATTAAGTTTTCCAAAACTGCTTGGTGTTTTTTCCTTTTTGCTGAAATCCTCGCTCCCGTAAATAACTTTAAAAACCCGGCCAGAAAAATTTTTGGTCTCACAGAAGGGAAAAAATATTTTGGAAAAAAGTTGTCAGAGATATTTTTGTTTTGTTTTTTTTTTTTTTTTTTTCCCCTCTGTATTCGGGTTTCTGGGGGGGATTTTTTTCCCCCAATGGATTTTGCAAGTTGTTGGCCTTTGGGGATCAGCTTCCCAGAGGTTTCAGAGTATTTTGCATATCTTGCTGGTTGTTTGTGGAACCTGGGTCCCCAGCGTTTTGTTTTTGGGGGCGAGCTAATTTTCAGAATTCAAAAAAAATTTAAATTGTTTCTTCCCCTTAAACTAAGTCCTCGGGAAAACGCGGCGCGGGGTTCAAATTATCACTCTCTCCGCGCGGGGGTCCCCAGGATTGGGCTTTTTCCCTGATACCCGGGGATCCTGTTTTAGGTTTATGCATTTTTTCAGGGTTTGGGGTTTTTGTACGAGAACCCAATGTCCCTGGGTCAAGCTGAAAAAAGCCTTGTTGGGATTAAATCAGGGCTTGATGACGCGGGGTTATCTGTCGAGATTCCCTAGGTGGGGGAGTCCTGCCAAATGAAGACGACGCTTTGGCGGCCCTTTCCGGAAGGGGCGTCGGATAATTTTAAAAGGGGTTATGGGGGATTCCCTTCCCCTTGGTCTCAATGTTTTTGTCATTGGCGATTTAAATTTTACAGAAGTTTTGCGTGAGCGGAGAAGTTTGGGGAGTGGTTTGCCTTGTGAGCAGGCTGAGCCATGCAGTGTGTGGAGTGGTGTCTGGGGCACAGCGCATGAGTTTCGAAAGCGCAATGGGTTATTTTCTATTTGGGGTGATCCCCTTCATTCTATTTCAGTCTGCCCCTAAGCGGGGGAAGACATTTTGCACGTCAGTTGTCTTGGGTAGGTTCAGACAAAGTTTTTTATTAACTGTCACTTGATATGCTCTCTGTCCTATTTTCGCTCAGGCTTTTCTTGTTCTGGGCATTTTAAAACCCCTGATGGATTATGATTTTTGTAAACTTTTGGGGGTTTCCTTGTACCCCTACAGAAGTCTATTCCCTCTGGGATCGATTTACCCCTTTGGTGGAAATAAACCCCGTTTTTACTCAGGTGATAATGAGGTT
This sequence comes from Oophaga sylvatica, assembly GCA_033576555.1. Taxonomy (NCBI): domain Eukaryota; kingdom Metazoa; phylum Chordata; class Amphibia; order Anura; family Dendrobatidae; genus Oophaga; species Oophaga sylvatica. The sequence continues at coordinate 273,477,697 of JARQOD010000006.1, forward strand.
GAACCTGTTCACCAGGATGCTGCAAATTTTTGGTTTATATTAATCTGCATGACATTATCGGGGGGTTTCCCTTTGGTTACAGTCTATAATCCTTTTTGGATGGAAATCTGTGTCTGGTAACCGTTGGGGTGCCAAGTCTTAGTGCCAACACTCCGTTTTTTCTGCCTCCCCCAGGTGGGAGTTCCGATTTTTTGTTTGATTTTTGATGTGTTTAGCGAATAAATCTGCATCCTTACCTCCCAAGGAGCTTGAATGCGCTTATTGAATTAGTGCCAGGTAGTAAATTCCTAAAGGTCGCCTTTTTAACTTGTCTGTACCTGAACAGACGCTATGCGGTTTTATCAAGGAATCTTGAGAAGGGTCTATCAGACCATCCTTCACCCTTGGTGCGGGTTTTTTTTGTGGCCAAAAAAGATGGTTCATTAAGGCCGTGTATTGATTATCGTCTCTTGAACAATATTATGTGAAAATATCAATACCCGTTACCCTTGATTTCTGACCTGTTTTCCAGGGTGAAAAACGCTACTTGGTTTCCCAAGCTTGACCTCAGGGGGCGTATAACCTTATTCGCATTAAGCACGGGGATGAATGGAAGACGGCATTTAACACCCCTGAAGGGCTTTTTGATACCTTGTGATGCCCTTTGGGCTCACTAATGCTCCTTCCGTCTTCCAGTCCTTCATGAATGACATTTTCAGGGATTTGTGGACAAGTTTCTGATTGTTTATTTGGATGATATCTTGATTTTTTCTAATGACTGGGGACTCTCATGTGAAACATGTTCGAATGTATTCCAGATTTTGAGAGGAATGCTCTGTTTGTGAGGGATCAAAGTGTCTTTTTGGCGTACAGAAGATCTCATTTCTGGGATTCATTTTTGCCCCCATCTGTTATTGAAATGGACCCGGTCAAGTTCAGGCCAATCTGTGATTGGGTCCAACCTACTTCATTAAAGGCTCTTCAGAGATTTTTGGGTTTTTGCAATTTTTATCGTAAATTTTGGTAATTTCTCTGTTATTGTTAAACCATTAACTGATTTGACCAGAAAGGGTTCTGATGTGGTGAATTGGCCTCCTGAGGCAGTCTCTGCGTTTCAGGAACTTAAGCAGAGATTCACTTCTGCTCTGTTCTACGGCAGCCTGATGTTTCTCTGCCATTTCAGGTGGAGGTTGATGCCTCTGAAATTGGGATAGGTGCCGTTTTGTCCCAAAAAGATCCAGAGACCTCTAAAAGTAACCCTTGTGCTTTTTCTCTCGAAAATTTTTCCTACTGAACTTAATTATGAGTGGGTAATCGGGAGTTATTGGCCATGAAGTGGGCTTTTGAAGAGTGGAGACATTGGCTGGAGGGAGCCAAACTCAGGTGGTGGTCCTTACGGACCATAAGAATCTGTCTATCTGGAATCTGCCAAGCGACTCAATCCTAGACAGGCCAGGTGGGCCTTGTTTTTCACACGTTTTAAATTTTGTGGTTTCCTTTCTTCCTGGCACTAAAAAATGTTAAGGGGATGCCCTCTCGAGGATTTCCTTTCGGACTTCCTGAGCTATCTGATTCCTCTGTTATTTTGAAGGAGGGTGTAGTTCTTTCCGCCATTTCGCCCAATTTGAGACTTGCCCCGGAGGGGTGTCAGGAGGATAGGCCCGAGCGCTGCCCCGTTGGAAAATTGTTTGTCCCGGACCAATGGAAAAAGAGTGTGATGTCTGAGATTCATTGTTCCGCATTGGCTGGGCATCCCCGGGAATTTTTGGTACCAGAGACTTGGTTAGTCGCTCCTTTTGGTGGCCTACCTTGTCCTGCGATGTCAGGGAATTTGTGCAGTCCTGCGGGACTTGCTCTCGCTCCAAGCCTTGCTCTCGCTCTAGTGTTTGTTGATGCCATTGCCTGTGCCCAAGAGACCATGGACCATATCTCTATGGATTTCATTTCGATCTTCCTGTTTCTCAGAGAATGACCACCTCTGGGTAATTTGTGATAGGTTTTCCAAAATGATACTCTTGTGCCATTACCTAAGTTGCCTTCCTCTCTGAATTGGTGCCGTTGTTCCTTCAGCACGTGGTTGTTTACACGGCATTCCTGAGAACATTGTGTCTGACAGAGGAGTCCGTTTGTTTCCAGATTTTGGGACTTTTGTTCTAAACTGGGTGTTCAATTTTCTTTCTCCTCGGCATTTCATCCTCAGAAACCCAAAGGTCAAACTGAGAGAACAAACCAGACTTGGAGACTTATCTAAGATGCTTTGTGTCTGCTGATCAGGATGACTGGGTCTCTTTTTGCCTTTGGCTGAGTTTGCTCTTAATAATAGGGCTAGCTCTGCCACTTTGATGTCTCCGTTTTTCTGTAATTCTGGGTTTCACCCTCGATTTTCTTCAGGACAGACGGAGGCTTCTGTCTGTCCAGTGTTGACTCTGTTGTTGAGCGTATGCAGCAGATTTGGGGACCAGGTAGTGGAGAGGTTGTCCCTCTCTCAGGAGAAGGCCAGCGGTTTGCTAACCGGCATAGGACTGATGGTCCTCGGTTTAAAGTGGGGGACTTGGTCTGGTTGTCCTCAAAGAATATTCCTATGAGAGTGCATCTCCTAAATTTAAGCCTAGGTTCATTGGACCTTATAAGATCATGGAGATTATTAATCCTGTTTCTTTTCGTTTGCTTCTTCCAGGGACATTTAAGATCCATAACGTGTTCCACAAGTCCTTGTTGAAGAGGTTTGTTGAGCCAGTGGTTCCTGCTGCTGTGCCTCCTGACCCTGTTTTGGTTGAGGGCAATCTGGAGTATGTGGTTGAGAAAATATTGGATTCTCGTTTTTCTAGACGAAGACTCCAGTATTTGTTAAATGGAGAGGTTATGGTCAGGAGGATAATTCTTGGGTGTTTGCTTCGGACATCCATGCTAGGAGACTTATCCGTGCGTATCATAGAACTCATCCTGACCGACCTGGTTGCTCAATGAGGGTTCGGTGACCCTCCTCAAGGGGGGGGGTACTGTTGTGAATGTGGTTTGAGATGAGTTCTGAGCAGAGACTCCCTCTGGTGGTTACAAGCGGTACTAGTGAGGATTGTGAGGACTGGGAATCAGGTGTTACTGATTGGTCTTATTTAAGGGAATCATTTTCCCATCAGGGTTGCGGTGATCAATTGTTCTGGTCTGAATCCTTCTTTCCAGTTTCCCTTGTAGCCTGCTGTGTCGTGTCTGCATCTCCTGCTATCAGATAAGACAATTTCTTATTTGTGTTTTTGCTATATTTTTGCATTTGGTCCTGCACTTCTGTGGGGGCCTTCTGGGTCCCCTCCGGGGGCTTTTGCCCTCTCAGTTTAGTTCAGCCACTGTGTTTTGTTACTTTTGCTTTTTCCAGTTTTTTTCAGTGGCTGCTGTTTTTGTTACACCAGAGAACTAATTTTAGGTGGTAGAGGTCGTGTGATCTCAGGTGATTTTGAAATTAGTAGAGTTGGTGTTTTTCAGGGTTTTCTGGGATTGCAGTAAGTACCCTTCCTGTCCTTTTCTATTTAGATAGTTTGGGCCCCAGCGTTTGCTCATACTATTTTTCTTTCTGTGTCAGTATTTCCTCTTGTCTAACCGCCATTACATGTTTGGGGGCTTTCTATTATCTTTGGGGTTCTGCTCCGGGGCAGATAGCTTTCTATTTCTATCTTTAGGTGTAGTTAGTTTCTCAGGCTGTGACGAGGCGTCTAGGACCAACGTAGGAGCGCTCCACGGCTGCCTCTAGTTGCGGTGGTTAGTCAGGGTACTGCAATCTCATAATTCCAATGCTCTGGTGTATTTCCTTTTTTGCCTGCACTCCCCCAGCTACCGTAAACATAAACTCACCTCTATAGTCTTTCACTTCCTACTCACCCCTTAATCCCTACATATAGTAATGAACTGGTCATTTTTCCCTTCATCCTCCCCATTCATCTCACCGCCTCCTCAGACTTGTTACTCAATATAAAATCCTTTGTCTCCAAACACAGACCACAACCTTATGCCCTCTCCTGCTCCAACTTAACCTTATGCCCTCTCCGCTCCAACCTACTAACACTTTCCCTGCTCTTCCTCACTGCCGGTGATATTGTAAGGAGTACAGGGCAGTAGTCATGGTTAAGGGGTTTCTGTGTTCCTACACCCTGGCACCCTACAAATAAATAGTGTTCCAATTTCCATATGCTGTGTGTATGGTGCAGGCCTCTGCTGCTCCAGGCTTCCGAGTCCAAGAACATCCGCACACAAATCAAGAGACACTCACTTCTTAACAAAAAATTTCCATTGTACTTAGCATCTTGAGTTGAGCTCTGGTACTGAAGCCACATGTTTTCAGGCACATCACAGCTATCATGTGCACCTAACAGCCGCCGCTGGAGTTCACGGTCCACCCGAGGCTGTTAACATGTTAAATGCCGCTGTCAATCTCTGACAGCAACATTTTACTCGCACAAACAATACTAGCTCCACCCTTTGTGCACCTGTCACATGATCGCGGGAAGACTATGGGTAGGCACGACAATCTGGGGTCTGCAGGAGACCTCTGTGGTTGTCATTGCTGATCTGCTATGAGCGCTGCTCCATGGCTGGCGTTCATAGCAGATTAAGGCGGAGTCAACACTAAACGTATGAAAAATCGGTCCAAGTCTCCCTGCCGAGAGTCGCACAAGTGTAATGCGAGTACAATCCTATTTTCACACCTAGCATCAGATTTACATCCGAATTCAAATGCAATTGCAATGCAATTTTAACATGAGCTCTTACATAGATCAATTCTCTGTTATTTTACACATCATTTCAAAGAAAAATCGCAAAAAACACACACTATACATATATTATTATATTATACAGCTCTCGCAAAAATTAAGAGACCATTGCAAAATTTTCCGTTTGCCTGATTTTTCTCTTTATAGGTATATTTTTGAGTACAATGTAAATTGCTCTTTTATTTCTATAAACTACTGACAACATGTCTGCAAATTTCCAAGCAATAAATTCTGTATTTATTTTCAGAAAATGAGAAATGGTCAAAATAACAAAAAATGCAGTGCTTGCAGACCTCAAAATAATACTAAGAAAACAAGTGTTAGGGTTCAAGTTCCCGCTGCTGCACAAGGGGAGTCTCGAACCAGTCCCACTGCAGTCCCCATTCATCTCGGCCGCAGTGGAGCCTGCTCAGCAGAGACGTAGGTCCCAGCGTCTTGCCCATTCCAGTACTGTGCAGTGACTTGCTGCTGCCTCTCCTGGATCTGCTATTATAGCCAGTGCTGGAGCAGACGTCTTTGGGACGAAGTCCTGAGTTTCCCTTTGAGCATGCCCAGGGTGAGATCTCTCATTGGAGATCAGGGGTCACATGCTCAGGTACTTCAGCAGCTCCTATTGGTCTGCCAGGAAGGTCCTGTGACTACTGGAGTTCTGGAACAAGTTTCATTGGTCCTTGTTTCTGTCAGGTCCTGTAGCTGTTATTATAAAAGGGTGGCAATGCTGAGCCACCATGCGCTAGTATCAACCATTATATGCTTTGCGCAAGTGTGGTCATGCGTGTGTATGGTTAGGGCCCCGGCTGAAATAAGCCCCTAGAATACCGACTTAATCGGTGAGGAGTTTGGTATGCTGGCTGGTCAGGGTCGGTGTCCTAGATGCCCTAGATTACCGGCATAACCGGTGAGGAGTTTTATTGCCGTATTCAGGGCCTGGCGTTCAGACGCCATAGATTGCGGGTGACTCCAACGAGGACATTAGCGCATGATCACATTCTATGTTCGCTTAGCATTTGACTGTGTACCTGGGTGCCTGACAGGACACAGAACTTTTTCTCAGCGGCTCTGTGACGTAACAGGGTTCGCTTTCAACGCTAGACAGCGCCCTAGCGTGTTTACTTTGCGACTCAGTTGTGTTTAGTGAGTTCGCACACATCGCCATATAGCACTGCGGCACTCCTTCTAGCGGCTCTGTGGAATAACAGAGTTCGCACTTATTGCCACAGCGCATTACGGCGTTTATTTTGGCGACTCTGCAGGATAACAGAGTTCGCTTCTTGCGCCATTTTACCAGCAGCAGTCTCCGCCTGCACGGTGGACCGCGGGCTGCGAACGCACCTCTCTACATCAAATATTTGGTGCGTTCCGCAGACCCTTACATAATACTAGCGCCAGGGTCTGGCTGGTAAAATGGCGGATGACCAGCGTCTGCAGCGGTATATCCAGCAGCTGGAGGGTAGGTTGGCGACTCTAGAGCGCACAACCTCAGCTGTGGATGTTACCGCAGTCGCGGTTCAGGCTGCTAGTGTGGCCGCCGCCAGTTTGTCCTCTGCCACCCCTGCTCCGACTATTTCCCGCTTCCCACTTCCAGACAAGTTTACCGGTGACAGTAAACAATGTTGGGGTTTCGTCAGTGCTCCATACATCTAGAGCTTCTGGCTGCAAGTTTTCCCATGGAGCGGGCTAAAGTGGGATTTATCAAATCCCTTTTGTCGGGCAGGGCGTTGGAGTGGGCAACGCCGTTGTGGGAGCGCGATGATCGTGTGGTGCAGAGTGCTCCTCTCTTCTTGGACACTCTGAAATAGGTCTTTTTAGGACCTCGCGTCACCCACGATACGGCTCTTCAACTGTTGGCTATCACCCAGGGTTCATCCATGGTCAGCCAGTTTGCCGTCCAATTTCGGACTCTGGTCTCTGAGCTGAACTGGCCAGATAAAGTCCTTATACCCGTGTACTGGAGGGGACTGGCAGAACATGTGAAGACGCTGTAACGAATGGAAGCGGAGGCAGAGGTGGTGAAGTTCACATTCGTTTTTATTTTTTAATGTGGAACCTCGAGACCGCGGTCCGGGGGGCTCCGAAGGGGGCGTAACTAGTGAGCCCCGGGTACCCGTAGTAAGGCCCCTCGAACAGGACCAGAGTGGAATACCCGGAGGACACAGGTGCTACCTCCAGTTAGACCCCGGACACGTGGCAGCTGTCCCAGAGGGACCAAAAGGGTAACAGGTATTTACAGAGTCCGTGGAAAGTTCTTGACGGAGAAGGGTAAGGTCCTGGTCCAGAACGGATGGTAGAAGGCTGGCTTCAGTGGCCTTGTCACGGTCCACGGGTACGGATGGCTGATGGCGGAACGGGATGACACTTGCGCCAGTAATAGCTGAGATTGTCCAAGATAGCCAGATACAGGTTAGCAATGATCTGAGGAGACAAACAGTATCAACGAAGCACAGAGACTGCAGACGCAGCGCATACAGATCAGGAACAGAACCGGAAATAGCAATGATAGAACACGTTGCTCCGGCACTCCCCTAATGGTGGAGTAACCAGATATAGTACTGAGTGCGCAGCCATTGGTTAATTAGCTATTTCAAAAAATGCACGCTGCCCCTTTAAGAGAGACGGTGGGCGTGGCCTCGCGTCCTAAGCAGACTATCTGGAGGCCTGCCAGCAGCGTGCCAGGAAGTGGAGGAGGACACAGGACGCCGAAGAGCAGCTGGGGCAGGTGAGTGAGCAGAACGGAGTGCAGAGCCAGCGCTGGGACCGAGTGTAACAGACGCCTTGTCCACCAGGGAGATTCCTGCCACACTGGAGGAGCTCATTACCATATCTACCCGCATCGACCTCCGTTTTAACGAGCGGAGGTTGGAGCGGGCTCAGTGTAGGCAGAGGTTCCGGCTGGCGCTCACCTTCGCCAGACCTCTTGAATCTTCCATTCAGGCGTCCAATTCCCTCTGAGGCCATGGAGATTTCTCGAGCGAGACCTAAGTCTCGGGCCGCTCGAGTATCTGTGACTTGTAATGCTTGCCAACAAATAGGGCATTATGCTAATAAATGTCCACGGCGGTCGGGAAACGACCGCGTCTAGTAACCATTGGGGTGGTTCACTAGACACAGCAGTACACGCCTCCAAGTTGTCCTTTAGGGGGACAATCAATTTTGGCTCATCCACTTTAACAGTCACGCTTTGTGTGGATTCTGGAGCCGAAGGAAATTTCATGTCTTCTACCTTCGCTCTCCGTCACCCTATACCTCTGGTGATGCTCGCCAAACCCGTGACTGTTCGAGTAGTGAATGGGTCGACACTGCCTTCACCAATCACACATCAGACCATCCCTTTCACGTTGTCAATGTCCCCTTCCCATCAGGAGATTATCTCACTTCTGGTCATTCACGAGGGAATAGACGAGATTTTGTTAGGGATGCCCTGGCTCCGTTTCCACTCCCCACACATTGAGTGGAACTCTGGGAGGATATTGGGTTGGGGTGAGTCATGTAAAGGCAGATGTATGAGGGAATGCATTCAGGTGGCCACTACAGAGATGCCCGCAGATCTTACTTCACTTCCTAAATACTATTGGTCATATGCAGACGTATTCTCCAAAAAGGCTGCAGAAGTCCTTCCACCTCACCGTCCTTATGACTGTCCTATTGACCTCTTGCCTGGAGCAGAACCTCCTCGGGGACGGGTCTATCCCCTTTCTCTCCCGGAGACGGAGGCTATGTCCCAATATAATCAGGAAAACCTGGCAAGAGGATTCATTAGGAAGTCAGTGTCACCTGCAGGGGCGGGGTTCTTCTTCGTGCAGAAGAAGAATGGAGAGTTACGTCCATGCATCGATTACAGGGGTCTTAATGCCATCACCGTTAAGAATAAATACCCTTTGCCCCTGATTTCTGAGCTATTTGATAGGCTACGGGGGGCAAGGGTATTTACAAAATTAGATCTGCGGGGTGCTTATAACCTGATTCGCATCCGTGAGGGGGACGAATGGAAGACGGTTTTTAATACCAGGGACGGGCACTATGAATATCTGGTGATGCCCTTCGGGCTCTGTAATGCCCCAGCCGTCTTCCAAGACTTTGTTAATGACATCTTCCGGGATATGCTCTCCACCTCAGTCGTAGTCTATCTGGATGATATTCTCATCTTTTCCCCAGATATTGACTCCCACCGGAGAGATGTCTGCAGAGTCTTTGACCTCTTACGGGCAAATTCCCTCTAAGCAAAGTTGGAGAAATGTGTTTAAGCTGGAGTCCTTACCTTTCCTGGGCTATATCATCTCCGCCCTGGGATTGGCTATGGATCCTGCCAAACTACAGGCGGTGATGGACTGGCAAGAACCCCATTCTCTGAATGCGGTGCAGCGCTTTATGGGGGTTCATTAATTACTACCGCCAGTTTATCCCTCACTTCTCAAATTTGGTAGCTCCCGTGGTTGCCCTCACCAAAAAGGGAGCAAATCCCAAATTGTGGTCTGAAGAGGTCTCCAAGGCCTTCACTTCTATTAAGTCCCATTTCGCTAGCGCTCCCATCCTACATCGCCCCGATGTTGATAAGCCATTTATATTGGAGGTGGAGGCCTCGTCCGTTGGTGTTGGAGCAGTCCTCTTCCAAAAGGATGCTCAAGGTCGGAAGCATCCATGCTTCTTTTTCTCCAAGACCTTCACACCAGCGGAGAGGAATTATTCCATCGGGGACAGGGAGTTGCTAGCAATGAAGTTGGCCTTCTCGGAGTGGAGACATCTGTTGGAGGGGGCTCGTTTTCCCTTCCAAGTCTTCACAGATAACAAAAATCTGGTGTATTTACAGACTGCCCAGCGGCTAAATTCCCGTCAGGCCAGATGGTCCTTGTTTTTCTCCCGCTTTCACTTCACCCTCCATTTTCTGTCGGGAGAGAAGAACATTCGGGCTGACGCTCTCTCTCGCTACGTTGTGTCTTCTGAAGAGGAGGAGGGGGAGCCATGGCTTATTGTCCCCTCTGAGAGCCTGAGAACTGTAGCTTCCGTCTCACTAGAGTCTGTCCCTCCAGGCAAGACCTTTGTACCATCTAATTTGCGACCGGAGGTTCTCTCTTGGGCCCATTCGTCCAGGGTGGGTGGACATTTTGGGAAAAAAGGACATCTGAGCTACTCGCGAGGACATACTGGTGGCCGCATATGGTCCGGGACGTTGGAGATTACATTCGGGCATGTGTCTCCTGTACCAAAAATAAGTCCCCTGGTCAACGGCCAGCTGGGTTACTTTACCCATTGCCGGTGGCAGACAGGCCTTGGGAAATGGTCGGGATGGACTTTGTGGTAGGCTTGCCCAAATCTCGTGGGTGTACCATCATATGGGTTATCACCGATCACTTCTGTAAAATGGTGCACTTGGTGCCGCTACCCCGGTTACCTTCTGCACGGGCCTTGGCGATACTGTTTATCAAACATATCTTCCGCTTACACGGTATGCCGGACAAAATTGTCAGCGATCGGGGTCCCCAGTTTGCGTCTCGGTTCTAGAGAGAGCTTTGTCGCCTTCTCAGTGTTGAGTTAAATCTCTCTTCTGCTTATCATCCCGAGACGAATGGGTTGGTAGAGAGGGCCAACCAGACCTTGGTCACATATCTGCGACATTTTGTTTCAGCTAGGCAGGATGACTGGGCATCCTTGTTACCGTGGGCGGAGTTTGCAATAAACAACGCTGTGTCTGTTTCCACTGGACAAACCCCATTTCTCCTTAATTACGGTCAGCACCCACGGGTTCCTGTACCTATGCCCGTGTCTTCCGCCGACTCCAGGGTGGCAGACTGGGCTGTGGAGGCACGGGACATTTGGGACCGCACTCAGGATGCCATTCAGGCCTCCAAGGAGAGAATGAGGTCATTCGCCGACGCACATCGGCGCCCCGCTTCGACTTTTCCCCTGGCGATTTAGTGTGGCTCTCCGCCCGTAACATCAGGCTGCGTGTAGAGTCCACTAAGTTCGCACCTCGCTTCTTGGGTCCCTTCAAGGTCCTTGAACAGGTCAATCCTGTGGTCTACCGGTTAGCCTTTCCGCCACGCCTGGGTATCACCGACACATTCCATGTCTCCCTCCTGAAACCCGTATACTTGTCCCGGTTTTCCGAGTCATCTGCCGGGACATCGGGTTCGTCTACGGACGATTATGAGGTGAATGCTATTCTGGGGTGCAAGGTGGTACGTGGCAAAAAGTTTTATTTGGTGGATTGGAGGGGTTATGGGCCTGAGGATAGGTCATGGGAGCCTGCTTTGCGTGTTCAGGCTCCGCAGCTCACCGCTGCCTTTGAGTGCAGCGAGGCCCAAAGAAGGGGGGGCCCTAGGAGGGGGCGTGATGTTAGGGTTCAAGTTCCCGCTGCTGCACAAGGGGAGTGTCGAACCAGTCCCACTGCGGTCCCCCATTTATCTCCAGCCACAGTGGAGCCTGCTCAGCAGAGACGTAGGTCCCAGCGTCTTGCCCATTCCAGTACTGTGCAGTGACTTGCTGCTGCCTCTCCTGGATCTGCTATTATAGCCAGTGCTGGAGCAGACGTCTTTGGGACGAAGTCCTGCGTTTCCCCTTCTGAGCATGCCCAGGGTGAGATCTCTCATTGGAGATCAGGGGTCACATGCTCAGGTACTTCAGCAGCTCCTATTGGTCTGCCAGGAAGGTCCTGTGACTACTGGAGTTCTGGAACAAGTTTCATTGGTCCTTGTTTCTGTCAGGTCCTGTAGCTGTTATTATAAAAGGGTGGCAATGCTGAGCCACCATGCGCTAGTATCAACCATTATATGCTTTGCGCCAGTGTGGTCATGCGTGTGTGTGGTTAGGGCCCCGGCTGAAATAAGCCCCTAGAATACAGACTTAATCGGTGAGGAGTTTGGTATGCTAGCTGGTCAGGGTCGGTGTCCTAGATGCCCTAGATTACCGGCATAACCGGTGAGGAGTTTGATTGCCGTATTCAGGGCCTGGCGTTCAGAGGCCATAGATTGCGGTAACTCCCGCGAGGACATTAGCGCATGATCACGTTCTATGTTCGCTTAGCACTTAACTGTGTACCTGGGTGCCTGACAGGACACAGAACTTTTTCTCAGCGGCTCTGTGACGTAACAGGGCTCGCTTTCAACGCTAGACAGTGCCCTAGAGTGTTTACTTTGCGACTCAGTTGTGTTTAGTGAGTTCGCACACATCGCCATATAGCGCTGCGGCACTCCTTCTAGCGGCTCTGTGGAATAACAGAGTTCGCACTTATTGCCACAGCGCGTTACGGCGTTTATTTTGGCGACTCTGCCGGATAACAGAGTTCGCTTCTTGCGCCATTTTACCAGCAGCAGGCTCCGCCTGCACGGTGGACCCCGGGCTGCGAACGCACCTCTCTAGATCAAATATTTGGTGCGTTCTGCAGACCCTTACAACAAGTTCACATTCATTTAGAAACAATACTAATGTTTTTACTCAGGAAGAGTTCAGAAATCAATATTTTTTGGAATAACCAAAATTTTTAATCACAGCTTTCATGTGTCTTGACATGCTTTCCTGCTGGAAAAAAACAATCCTCAGAGTTGGGAAACATTGCCTGAGTAGAAGGAATCAACTGTTTTTCCAGGATAACCTTGTATGCGGCTTGATTTATACGTCCTTTGCAAAGATTAACCTGCCCAATTGCAGCCTTGCTGAAGCATCCCCAGATTATCACCGATCCTCCACCAAATTTCACAGTGGGTGCAAAACACTGTGGCTTGTTCGCCTCTCCAGGTCTGCGCCTAACTATTAGACGACCAGGTGTTGGGCAAAGTTGAAAATTAGACTCATCAGAAAAGATTACCTTACTCCAGTTCTCTATGGTTCAATCCTTATGGTTTTTGGCAAACTTCAGCCTGACTCTCCTTTGCTTCTTATTGATGAAAGGCTTTTTTTCTAGCTTTACATGACTTGAGCCCTGCCTCTAGGAGCCCGTTACAAACTGTTCTTGCCCTGCACTTCACCCCAGCTCCCATTTGCCATTCCTTTTGTAGGTCACTTGATGTCATCTTGAGGTTGCTGAGTGACATTCGAATAAGATGACGGTCATCCCGGTCAGTGAAGAGTCGTTTTCGCCCTCTGTCAGTCTGTAGCTTTGTTGTCCCCAATGTCTGCTGCTTGACCTTGTTGTAATGGACTGCCGTCTTAGAAATTTTAAGGATGGAGGCAACATGACGCTCAATGTATCCCTCTGCTAGTAAAGTCAGAATTGAGCCCTTCTTTTCCTCACTCAAGACTTTTCTTTTCAACTCCTTTGGCATGGTTAAAAGTTATTTTTTCATTCCTATTACTTTTGGGATATTACTAGCACTTGTTTTGCCATCCAGCTTGTCCTATTGCAAGAGAGTTGTGAACACCACAGCAGTGTTTTTTTTATACTTTCCTTTGTTAAATAAGATTTGGTTCAGGTGATCACCTAATCAGAAGCACATTAAGTAGAATGAGGAATTTAACTGACACTGGAATGGAATGGCTGTCAGACATGTAGAGAAGCTGATTATTATAAAAATGTGCAGTGGTCTCTTAATTTTTGCCAGATATGGATATATATATATATATATATATATATATAATTATAAGGGTCTGTTAATTGTACCATTGAGACATAGAATATCAAAAATAAAATCCAGCTTAGGAAGGGGTCATGGATACTGGCCCCCCCAGGCTAAAAACATCAGCTCTCAGCTGCTCCAGAAAAGGTGCATGTCTAAGATGCGCCAATTCTGCCCCTATAATGAGGCAGATGGAGACATTGTGGATGTCGTCTGAACTGTGATCCGGCGGTGTCCATCTTTTTAGGATTGCATAAAAGTGTCTTCAGCCACAGATTTGTGCACTTCTGAAAAGAAGGACACCACTGACCAGAGGCCAGATTGAGTCCAGAGTAACTCTGCCGCCTCATTATAGTGAATGGATCCCTTGGGGTTTCATCTGAATCATGTCACTCGGAGATTTAGATGGAAACCCAAAGTAAGTAGTCAGCGTAGAGCGCCGGATAAATATAATTCTAAACGTTATGTAAAATGTTCACAATAAAAGCTTCAACTCAATCCACAAAAAAAGCAAGTCCTTACTAAGGTACATCATCTGTTAACAGAAATATAGGGGGCTTCCACTTTACTGGTAGTACAAAAGCTCTGGAAAAGCGAAATTGCTCCTCACCTGCCAAAAGACATTCAGCAAATTCTCGTCTCCCAAATCCAAATCCCCCCTCCGTTCTGAGCCCCACACTGTACCTAAACCACATATTGCTTCCACGTTTTTCTGAAGCAATGAGAGCCCTCCTAACTTACGGGGGCATGCCTCCTGAAGCATGGGCTGGGAATAACATACTGGTCACTACAGCATACTGGTCACTACAATGGCAGTTTGCAATTTTCACTCTACAACATTCATTGCTGCTTCTTTCTGGAAAATACCCATGGAGTCAAAATCGTCACTACACCTGTAGATAAATTCCCCAAGGGCTATAGTTTCCTAAATGGGGTCACTTGGGGGGATACTGCTCTTCTAGCAATTAGAGTCTCTGTATATGGAGTCCACAAACTGTTCTAGGAAAATCTGCGCTCCAGGAGGCAAATAGCGTTCTGCTCCTCCCGAGTCTCTCTGTATTGCTAAGTAGTACTGTACAGCCACATATGGGGTATTGCCATGTTCAGTAGAAATTGTGTGACAAATTTTGGTGTCATTTTTACCCACTTCTTTTGTGAAAATGTAAAATCTGGGGCTAAAACTAAATTTTGGTAGTAAAAATGTAGTTATTTTTTCTTCACTGCCCAATGGTATAAAATTCTGTGACACACCCGTGGTGTCAATATGATCACCGCACCCCTAGATGAATTAATTTCATAGTATATTTTGTAAAATGAGTTCACATACAGGGGGATTCTGTTGTTCTGGCTCCTCAGGGGCTCTGCCAATGTAACATGGCACCCTCAAACCATTCCAGCAAAATCTGAACTCCAGTATGGTGCCTCTTCCCTTCTGAGCTTTGCACTGTGCCTCAGAAATAGTATTCCCCCAAAAATGGGGTATTGGCTTACTCAGGATAAATTGTACAATAAATTTTATGGTGCAATTTTTCCTGTTGCCCTTATGAAAATGCAATATTTTGTGCTAAAACCATATTTGTGAGGAAAATTAGATTTCTTTTAATTTTTATGGCTCAACGTTATAAACTTCTGTGAAGCACCTGAGGATTCAATGTGCTCACCACACAATCTAGATCAGTTCCGTGAGGAGTCTAGTTTCCACCAATTGTTCCAGCACATTTTGCATTCAAAAAGTCAAATGGTGCTCCTCCCTTCTGAGCTCTGCCGTGCACCCAAACAGTGATTTTCTCCCTCATATAGGGTATTGGCATGCTCAGGAGAAATTACACAACAAATTTTGGGGTAGACTTTTTACTGTTACCCTTGTAAAATTAAAATAAATAGGATCTGAAGTCAATTTTTTGGGAAAAAAAGTTAAATGTTCATTTTTATTTCAAAAAATTCCTGTGAAGCACCAGAGGGGTTAATAAACTTCTTGAATATGGTTTTGAGCATCTTGAGGGGTGCAGTTTTTAGAATGGTGACACTTTTGGGTATCTTCTTTCATATAGACCCCTCAAAGTGACTTCAAATGTGAGGTGGTCCCTAAAACAAATGGTTTTGGAAATTTTGTTGGAAAAATGAAAGATCGCTGCTCAAATTTTAACCTTTATAACTTCCTAACAAAAGAAAATTTTGGCTTCAAAATTGTGCTGATGTAAAGTAGACATGTGGAAATTGTATTTATTAACTATTTTGTGTGACATCTCTGTGATTTAAGGGCATGAAAATTCAAAGTTTGAAAATTGCAAAATTTTCCAAGTTTTTGCCAAATTTCCTTTTTTTCACAAATAAATGCAAGCCATACCAAAGAAATTTTACCTCTATCATGAAGTACAACATGTCAAGAAAAAACATTCTTAGAATCACCGGGATCCATTGAGGAGTTCCAGAGATATAACCTCGTAAAGTGACAGCGCTCAGAATTGCAAAAATTGGCCCTGTTATTATCGTGCAAACCACCCTTGAGGATAAAGGAGTTAATAGCCAATAAAAGCTAAGTATACAGTTGTGAGCTGATAATAATAGCCTGGGAAGCTCCATGGTTATTACCCCCTTCCCAGACTCTAAACATCTGCCCCCGGGCTGTCGGCTTTCTCTCTGCTGGTTACGAAAATTACAAGGGAACCTTTTGTGAACATTTTGGAGACGACTTCGGAGCTGAAGCTCACTCTGGTGGTTGCTGAGGGTATTGAACCTATGTTGAATACCAAGAGTCCTACACCTGCAGATAACGAGTGGTTGTCAGGTGGTACTGACTGGCCTGATATAAGTGAGCTGACCTCCCATGTTCCTCGCCGGTGATCAATTGTGCTTCCTGGTCTAGGTTGGAATTCAGCTTGCTTTCCTGCTGTCTCCTGCTTGCTTTCAGATAAGTCTCTCTCAGTTTTTTTTACTGTGGTTTGAATTCTTTGCTTTTTGCTGCATTGCTTTTTGTCTTCAGCCGGGTCCCCTTTGGGGGGCTTTGGCTGGTCTCCGTTCGTTTTTTGTATTTGTTCATTTGCTCAGTTCTTGTGATATTTTACTGCTGTGTAGCTACGTGTCCACACCAGAGATCTGATATAGGTGGTCGAGACCGTGTGGTCTCAGTGTTTTTGGATTCACAAATGTTGGAGTTTTTCCTAGGATTTTTCTGGGTTGCAGACAGTATTCTCTCCTTTGCTGTCCTATCTAGACAGTTTTGGGCCCCAGCGTTTGCTCAATCTATTTTCTGTCTGTGTTTGTATTTTCATCTTGTCTAACCGCCATTATATGTTTGGGGCTTCCTACTCTTTTGGGGTCTACTCCGGGGCAGTTAGCTTTCCTCTTTCCATCTTCAGGGATAGCTATCTCTACGGCTATGCCGAGGCGTCTAGGACCACTGTAGGTACGCTCCACGGCTGCTTCTAGTTGTGCAGTTAGTTTAGGGGTCTGCAACCTATTAGTTTCCAACCTCTCTGGTGTTAGGCTGCCTATGCGGCTTTTTGCTCCTGCCTCCTCAGCTACCATAACATAACAGAATCACCGGCCATACTGAAAATTCTATGGTACTCAATAGAAGGGAAAAATAGTAAAGGAAAAAAAAAAAGTTGTCAGAGTTGTCAGAAATTTATTTTTTTTTCTGTCTGTTGCATTTTATCCCTCTTTTTCTCTGGGGTCTGAGGAGGAATTTTTTCCCCAATGGAGGTCAAGCATTTGTCCGATCGTGTGGAGAAGCTTGCTGCTGAAGTTCGGAGTATTGCTATCTATCTTGCTGGGTTGCCTGCTGTGGAACCTAGGATCCCTCTGCCAGATTTATTTTTGGGGGATCGGTCTAAGTTTTTGAATTTTAAAATTAACTGTAAGTTGTTTTTTGCTTTGAAGCCTAAATCCTCAGGGAACACAACCCAGCAGGTTTAAATTGTCATCTTCCTGTTGCACGGTGACCCTCAGGATTGGGCCTTTTCCCTGACACCTGGGGATCCTGTTTTGAATGATGTTGATGTGTTTTTTCAGGTTCTGGGGTTATTGTACGATGAACCTAATGTTACTGATCAAGCTGAAAAAACCTTGTTGGCATTGAATCAGGGTCATGAAGCAGCTGAGCTGTATTGTCAGAAATTCAGAAAGTGGGCAGTCCTTTCTAAATGGAATGATGATGCTCTGGCAGCTCTTTTTCGGAAGGGTTGGCAGAGACTGTAAAGGATGTTATGGTAAGATTCCCTGTCCCCTCTGGTCTCAATGACTCTATGTCATTAACTATTCAAGTTGACAGACGTCTGCGCCAGCGTAGAAATATGCATGAGATTGTGATGCCCCTGAGCCCATGCAGTGTGATGGAGTGACTTCTGGGGCACAGCGTCATGAATTTCGTAAGCGTAATCAGTTGTGCTACTATTGTTGTGACACTTCTCATGCTATTTCCGTCTGCCCCAAGCGGGGAAGACGTTTTGCGCGCTCAGTTATTTTGGGTAGTGTTCAGACTAAATTTCTGTTGACTTTTACCTTGATTTGCTCCATGCCCACATTTTCAGCTCAGGCTTTTGCTGATTCAGGGCAGCTATAAACCTGATGGATTTTGATTTTGCCAAACGTTGTGGTTTTCCTATGATACCCCTGCGGAAGTCTATTCCTTTGCTGGCCATTGATTCTACCCCCTTGGCGGAGAAAAACCCAGTTTTCTACCCAGGTGATAATGCGGGTTGACCCGGACCACCAAGAGAATTGCAAATTTTTGGTGTTACATAATTTACTTGACATTGTTGTACTGGGTTTTCCTTGGTTACAGACTCACAATCCTGTTTTGGATTGGAAGTCTGTGTCTGTGACCAGTTGGGGTTGTCATTGTATTCGTGCTGACACTCCTATTTTTTCTGCCCCCCCCCCAGTCTCAACATGTTTTTTCTCCCTCCCCCCAGTCACAAGATGTTCCTGACTATTTGTGTTAGCAGTGGATTAACCAGCGTAACATCCGGAGTCAGCAACAGAGAATGTAGATTTATTCACATCCAGTATAGACAGCTTACAACACAGCATGAAATGTGATCAGCCTGATATCTGCTATGGCTGCAGCATGAAAAACATTGCAACAACACAGGAAGAGAAAGAGGAGGCATCCTGTCTGTGAGTGGGGTTTTTTTTTTTGCAAAACTTTGTTAACAACCTCACAATATGCACAACATATCAAACAGTACAGTAGTAGCTGTTGCAATACATACAAATCAATATGCATTATTCCAACACCCCCACTCAACAACTACTTATCCTCTTATTCCCATTGTAGTTCTCAATTCTTGGAACCTGGCTCGTGGCAATTGCTTTGTCATAATGTCAGCTAGCATCTTATCAGTTTCACAATAGACAAACTGAATTATGCCACGATCTATCAAATCAGTAGATGATGGTGTCTGATGTCAATGTGCTTGGTTCTAGCACTGATCTTTTCACTGCATGCAAGTTTAATGCATCCTTGGTTGTCCTCATAAATCACCGTCGGCTGAGTTGACGGTTTGCCAAGATCATCCATCAATTGTCTTAGCCAAACGACCTCCTGGCTTGCATAGGCTGCGGACACATACTCCGCTTCTGTGGATGACAAGGCAACAGACACTTGTTTCCTACTAGACCAGGAGATTGAACTTTCTCCAACTTTAAACAAGTATCCGCTTGTGAATTTACGATCACGCGAATCACCAGCCCAATCCGCATCTACATAGCCGGTAAGTTCTAGATCTCCCGCTGCAGATAGTTTTAAATTTACATCTTGCGTTTCTTTCAAATATTGCATAAGTCTTTTAACAGCATTCCAGTCTCTTTGGCGCGGTTTTTCTACATATCTGCAAAGGATTCCAACTGTTGTTGTGATATCCGGTCGAGTCATAGTTGATATGTACAGAAGTGCCCCCACTGCCTGACGATATTTCTCATTGTTAGGCAACAGGTCATCTTCTTCTTCCAGCTTCAGGTAGGATGGTTCCATTGGGGTTGATATACCTTTGGCCTCTGACATTCCAAATTGATTCAGAATCAAATTAATTTTTGCACTTTGGTTTAGAAGAAAACTCCCATCTTCCTCTCTCTGGATTTGGATTCCTAGATAATATGTCACACTTCCAAGGTCTTTTGTTTCAAAATGCTGATTCAGAATTTCAGTCATTTTTCCAATTTCTGCGTCTTCTTGATGAACTACAATCACATCGTCCACATATAAGAGAATATACATCCACTTTCCATCTGTATATTTTGTGTATAAGCATGGGTCTGCTTGACATCTTTTAAATCCTTCTTCCAACAAGACTTTATTCATCTTGGTGTTCCATGCTCTTGCTGATTGCTTAAGACCATAGAGAGATTTTTGTAGTTTGCAAACTAGATTCTCTTCACCTCTTTTTACATAACCTTCAGGTTGAGTCATGTATAAGTCCTCCTCAATGTCACCATTTAAGAAAGCAGTTTTTATATCCAAATGTCTGACATACATCTTTTGTACAGCAGCTACAGCTAGCAAAGCTCTGAACGTAGTTTGTTTAGCGACTGGAGCAAATGTAGCATCGTAATCTTCGCCATACTTTTGAGAATATCCTTTTGCGACCAACCTTGCTTTAAATCTGTGGACTTTACCTTCAGAGTCATATTTGGTTTTAAAGACCCACTTGCACTTGATTGCCTTTTTGCCCTGTGATAGCTTGGTGAGTTTCCAAGTTTGGAGTTAATGAAGCGACTTGATTTCCTCATTAGCGGCATCAATCCACTTTGTTCTTTCATGGATAGGTAGTCCTTGCATTTCATCCCATGACTGCGGCTCTGACTCAGGTAGTGTCTTGACAATGTAGGATAGACATTTAGCTGGTATACCTTTGTTTGATCTTGACGATCTTCTGATTTCAGATTCTTCTGATTTTTCTGTTGTTCCTTCAGTGGTTGAAGAATCCAGCCAGACTTCTACATCTTCCTTGTTGTTGTCTTGTAACTGTGACTTCAGCTGGACTACTGGCGTGATGTCACAAAACTTGGGTGATACAAAGTTCTCATCAATCACTACATCTCTGCTTATTGTGACCTTGTTTGTTTCTGGGTGTAGAATCCTATAACCTTTCTGGGTTTCACTGTAGCCTACCAGGATACCTTCTTTAGCGTGAGATTCCCACTTAGTTCGCTTTTCTTTGGGAATATGTACAAATGCTTTACTTCCTAATATTCTTATGTGGTGCAGTTTTGGCTTTGTGCTGTTCCATTGCTCAAATGGAGTTTTCTCTGTAGCTTTACCTGGTAGTCTGTTCTGAAGATAGCAAGCTGTAATGACTGCCTCACCCCAATATGTTGTAGGCAGATTTGCATCAAATAACATACTTCTTGCACTTTCACAGAGTGTTCGGTTCCTTCTTTCCGCAACACCATTTTGCTCAGGGTTGTACGGTACTGTGGTCTGAAATAGGATTCCATTTTTCTTTAGAATGCTCTGTGTCTCATTGCTTGTATATTCAGTCCCATTATCTGCACGTAGAATCTTTGGCATTCTTCCAAATTTATTATATACCTCAGCTAGATATATTTCAAGTTTCTCTGGAACTTCTATCTTGCTGTGAAGCAGATGGACAACTGTATATCTGGAATGATCATCAATAAATGTGAGAAAATATCTCTTCTTCCCAGGAGTCTGAGTGCTCACAGGACCACAGACATCTGTGTGTATTAAATCTAGTGGCTGTTCTGTTCTTGTAGTACTTCTCTAATGAAAAGCTTTTCTAGACATTTTCCCTTTGATGCAGCTAGTACACTTCATTGTCTGGTTACATAGATCAATTGTGATATCATCAGCTAGTTGCTTCTGAACTAACTTTCTTATTGCTTCTGGGTCTCTGTGTGCCAGACGCCTATGCCATACATGAATACAGTTATTGTGCTCTTCTTGTTGAGCAGTATACACACACTCTTTACATTTCAGCTGATAAAGTTCATCTGTGATTTTTCCCTCTGCTAGTGTGTGACCCTCTTTTGAGATTATGCAGCTATCATGCTTAAATGTAACTTCATTTCCTTGTTTTGTGAGTTTCTTCACAGATAGTAAATTACTGTCAAGATTAGGCACATAGAGCACATCTTTTACTGGGATCTTCCTGCTTTGTGTTGGTGAGATTTGACAATCAATATAACCATCTCCTATGCCTTCTGAACTCATGTACTGACCATTAGCCATAATCACTTTCTCTGACTTATTTTGATTAAGCTTAGAAAAGAAGTCTCTGTTATTAGTCATGTGACTAGTTGCTCCAGAATCTATACACAGTGGCGTAGCGTGGGGGAGCGGGGGGACGGTCCGCCCCAGGCGGCACCTCTGTGTGGGGGCGGCACCTGTGTGTGGGGGCGGCGCACCCTTCCTTGGCCTCCCAACTTCGCACAGCCAGCATTTACCATTGCTGTGCTGTGCTTTGTAAAGATGCTAGCAGGACCTGTGATGAGGTCACAGGAGGGGAGGAGTTAGGTGTCACATGATCAGGCCCCTGTGTGCAGGAAGCTGCTGCTGTACTGGTCGTCATCATCGTCATGGTGCTGGATGATGGTAAGTTTATATGTGGGATCATAAGGGGTTTACAGTGTGGATGTAGCTGAACTGTGTGTGCATGAGGTGTACGGAGCGGAGCCGTGTGTACGAAGCGGAGCCGTGTGTACGAGGTGTACGGAGCGAAGCCGTGTGTGTACGAGGTGTACGGAGCGAAGCCGTGTGTGTACGAGGTGTACGGAGCGGAGCCGTGTGTGTACGAGGTGTACGGAGCGGAGCCGTGTGTGTACGAGGTGTACGGAGCAAAGCCGTGTGTGTACGAGGTGTACGGAGCGAAGCCGTGTGTGTACGAGGTGTACGGAGCGGAGCCGTGTGTGTACGAGGTGTACGGAGCAAAGCCGTGTGTGTACGAGGTGTATGAAGCAAAGCCGTGTGTGTACAAGGTGTACGGAGCGGAGGTGTACGGAGCGGAGCCGTGTGTGTACGAGGTGTACGGAGCAAAGCCGTGTGTGTACGAGGTGTACAGAGCAAAGCCGTGTGTGTACGAGGTGTACGGAGCGGAGCCTTGTGCGTGTGAGGTGTGTGGAGCGGAGCGTGTGTGTACAGGGCCACAAAGAGCGAAGCCGCGCATGTACAAGGGTCCTGTTACTTGCGGGATCTGTGTGCTTGGTGGCTGCAGGGGGGAAGGAGGGGTGCCATTATGTGCATGGGTCTGCGTGGGGACGGAGCGAATGCTGTTATCTGTGTAGGGCTGGGTCCCTGTCCCGCTGTCCTGGCCGGGAGGTTTACTTTCCCGCATTAGAATCGTACATGCGGAAACCCGGGGACCTCCCACACGTTCTGGCAGCCACATGTCACGTTCCACCATCCGGAGGTGACGTGCTGTAAGTCAGCTGAACGCTGGAAATGACCGCTGACCTCATTTCCGACGGTCAGCTTACAGCAGCAGGTACTGTAACTCGTTCTTGGGAGAGTCTTCAGAACGGCGACGCATCGAGCCGCTGGATCTGTTGGAGTGAGAGCCGGGTATTGTACGGACCGCTGCATACAATACCTGACTCTCACTAAGCGAGACAAGCAGGATGTGGGGATCTCAACATGGGATCTGTTCAACAGATGAAGAGATCCCCAGATCCTGCCTGTCTCGCTCAGTGAGAGCCGGGTATTGAATGGAGCGCTCCATAGCTGGTGAGATCCCCACATCCTGGGGAAATGAGGTCAGCGATGGAACGTGACTTGTGGCTGCCAGAATGTGTGGGAGGTCCCCGGGGTTTCCGTATGTACGATTCTAATGCGGAAAGTAAACCGCCTGGCCGGGACAGCGGACAGGGTCCCGAAATCGGGACTGTCCCGCTGAAACCGGGACGGTTGAGAGGTATGTGTTTATAATTATTGTTTATGAAACAGTGTGATCAGCAGTGCTAAGTGGGTGTGGTCAGGGCGTGGATATGGGTGTGACCAGTGAAATGGGTGTGGCTAGGGGTGTGGCCTAAAATTTGCCGCCCCGGGCGCCACAAACAGTTGCTACGCCACTGTCTATACACCATGCATGCTTTGATGTATTTGCACTGACAGTAAATGCAATTTCAGTATTCACAGAATCATTTTCTCCAGACACAGCACTCTTAACCCTTTGCTGACTGTTTTGCTTTTTTTAGCTGATTCATTCTAGCTTTCCAAACTCTGCAGTCGGCTTTCAAATGTCCTGATTTCTTGCAAACAAAACATTCACGTGTTTCTTTTAGGTGCTTTCTGTTATCATATAGACTCTGTGTTTGTAAAGCAGACTCTGTCTTGGTGCTTATACATTCTGCCTTCCGTTTATATTCATCTATAAGCTTCCCTCTTACATACTCCAGAGTAAGCTCATCATCTGGGCGCGCATCTAGTGCGGTCACAAGCGTGTCGTAGCTCTCTGGAAGACCACTAAGCAGTAATGCGGCTACATGAAAGTCCTTCAGATCTTCCCCAATGCCTCTCAAGCGTTCAACAAGCTCTAGAATACTCCTGATATACTCCTGCATATCCTGGCCTTTCTGTAGCTTAGACTGGTACAGTTTTCTCATAAGATACAAGATACAGTTTATTGCTTAAATTAATCCTCTCATGTACCTTTTGCAGCTGCTCCCACATTTCTCTTGCAGTATCACATTTACACACATGAACAATCTGATCATCATCTATGCTGAGTGATATGGTACTCTGTGCTTTCTGATCCATCTCTATCCACTCCTGTGGTACTGGGTCAGGTTTAGGCTCCTGTGTGTATTTCCACGTACCTTCCCTTATCAGCAGCATCTTCACTTTGAATTTCCAGGATTGATAGTTCTGGTTAGTGAGACTTGGTACTGTAAACTTCATGGAGTTGCTGCTGCTGGTGGCCATCTTTGCTGTCTTTCTTTTCTTTTCTCTGTGTTCTGGGGATCTCTGGGACTCTAGGACTCTGGGCACTCTGGGGACTCTGGGCCCATAACCTGTTAGCAGCGGATTAACCAGCGTAACATAGGGAGTCAGCAACAGAGAATGTAGATTTATTCACATCCAGTATAGACAGCTTACAACACAGCATGAAATGTGATCAGCCTGATATCTGCTATGGCTGCAGCATGAAAAACATTACAACAACACAGGAAGAGAAGGAGGAGGCATCCTGTCTGTGAGTGAGGGTTTTTCTTTTTTTTTTTTACAAAACTTTGTTAACAACCTCACAATATGCACAACATATCAAACAGTACAGTAGTAGTTGTTGCAAAACATACAAATCAATATGCATTATTCCAACAATTTGACTGATTTTTCTGTGTTTAGTGAGAGTAAGTCTGCATCCTTACCGCCTCATAGGAGTTATGATTACGCTATTGACTTAGTACCCGGTTGTAAATTTCCCAAGGGTCGGCTCTTTAATTTATCTGTACCTGAGCATGAGGCTATGCGATCTTATATCAAAGAGTCTTTAGAGAAGGGTCATATCAGACCATCCTCTTCACCCTTGGGCACCGGCTTTTTCTTTGTGGCCAAGAAGGATGGCTCATTGAGTCCGTGTCTTGATTATTAACTCCTGAATAAGATCACAGTTAAATATCAATATCCGTTACCCTTGAATTCTGACTTATTTTCCAGAGTGAAGGGTGCTTGTTGGTTTACCAAGCTTGACCTCAGGGGGGCATATAATCTTATTCGCATCAAGCACAGAGATGAATGGAAGACGGCGTTTAATATCCCAGAGGGGCATTTTGAGTACCTAGTGATGCCTTTTGTGCTCACTAATGCCCCTTCCGTCTTCCAATCCTTTATGAACGTTATTTTCGGGGATTTCGTGGATACATTTCTGATCGTTTATTTGGACGATATTTTGATTTTTTCCAATGACTGGGATTCTCATGTGGAACATGTTCGGACTGTATTCCAGATTTTGAGAGAAAACGCATTGTATGTGAAGGGATCAAAATGTCTTTTTGGCGTACAGAAGGTTTCATTTCTGGGATTCATTTTGTCTCCGTCTGTTATTGAAATGGACCCGGTCAAAGTTCAGGCCATTTGTGATTGGGTTCAACCCACTACATTGAAGTCTCTTCAGAGATTTTTGGGTTTTGCTAATTTTTATCATAAATTTATAGCTAATTTCTCTGGTATTGTGAAGCCACTGACTGATGTGACCAAGAAGGGTTCTGATGTAGTGAATTGGTCTCCTGAGGCAGTTTCTGCGTTTCAGGAGCTTAAGCGGAGATTCACTTCTGCTCCTGTTCTGCGCCAACCTGATGTTTCTCTACCATTTCAGGTGGAGGTTGATGCTTCTGAGATTGGTGCATGAGCCGTTTTGTCCCAAAGGGATCCGGAGACCTCTAAGATTAACCCTTGTGCCTTTTTCTCTCAAAATTTTTCCCAGCGGAACGTAATTATGATGTGGGTAAACGGGAGTTATTGGCCATGAAGTGGGCTTTTGAGTAGTGGAGACATTGGCTGGAAGGAGCCAAGCATCAGGTGGTGGTTCTCACGGATCATAAGAACCTGGTTTATCTTGAATCAGCCAAGCGACTTAATCCTAGACAGGCCAGGTGGGCCTTGTTTTTCACACGTTTTAATTTTGTGGTCTCTTTTCTCCCGGGCACTAAGAATGTTAATGCGGATGCCCTCTCGAGGAGTTTCTTTCTCGATTCTTCTGAGGTAACTGAGCCTGCTGTTGTTCTGAAGGAGGGTGTGGTTCTTTCCGCTATCTCGCCCAATTTGAGACTGGCTTTGGAGAAATTTCAGGAGGATAAACCTGAACGTTGCCCTGCTGGGAGATTGTTTGTCCCAGACCAGTGGAGGAAGAATGTGATGTCCGAGATTCATTGCTCCACGTTGGTCGGCCATCCTGGTATTTTTGGTACCATAGATTTGGTGAGTCTGTCCTTTTGGTGGCCCACTTTGTCTCGTGACATCAGGGACTTTGTGCAGTCCTGTGGAACTTGTTCTCGGTCCAAACCTTGCTCTCGTTCTAGTGGTTTGTTAATGCCATTGCCTGTGCCCAAGAGGCCATGGACCCATATCTCTATGGATTTTATTTCAGACCTCCCTGTCTTTCAGAGAATGACCGTTATTTGGGTAATCTGTGATAGGTTTTCCAAGATGATACATCTTGTGCCATTACCTAAGTTGCCATCCTCCTCCGAGTTGGTGCCCTTGTTTTTTCAACAGTTGGTTCGGTTGCACGGCGTTCCAGAGAACATTGTGTCTAACAGAGGAGTCCAGTTTGTTTCCAGATTTTGGAGGACATTTTGTTTTAAACTGGGAGTTCAGCTGCCTTTTTCCTCTGCGTTCCACCCTCAGACCAATGGACAAACTGAGAGAACAAACCAGACCTTGGAGACTTATTTGAGATGTTTTGTGTCTGCTGATCAAGATGACTGGGTCTCATTTTTGCCTTTGGCTGAGTTTGCTGTGAATAATAGGGCTAGTTCTGCCACCTTGATGTCTCCATTTTTCTGCAATTTCAGGTTTCATCCTCGATTTTCTTCAGGGCAGGTGGAGGCTTCTGTCTGTCCTGGTGTTGACTCTATTGTGGAGAGAATGCAGCTGATTTGGGATCAAGTAGTGGATAAGCTGTCTCTCTCTCAGGAGAAGGCCCAGCGGTTTGCCAACCGGCATAGGACTGATGGTCCTCGATTTAAAGTGGGTGACTTGGTTTGGTTGTCCTCAAAAAAAATCCCTATGAGGGTCGCGTCTCCAAAATTTAAGCCTAGGTTCATTGGACCTTATAAGATCGTGGAGATTATTAATCCCGTTTCCTTCCGTTTGCTTCTTCCAGGAACATTCAAGATTCACAACGTATTTCACAAATCTTTATTGAAGAGATTTGTCGAGCCAGTGGTTCCTATGGCTGCGCCTCCTGATCCTGTTTTGGTTGAGGGCAATTTGGAGTATGTGGTTGAGAAGATATTGGATTCTTGTTTGGCCAGGCGGAGACTCCAGTACTTGGTGAAGTGGAAAGGCTATGGTCAGGAGGACAATTCTTGGGTGTTTGCTTCTGACATTCATGCTGAAAGACTGGTCTGTGCCTATCACCGAGCTCATCCTGATTGTCCTGGCGGTATAAGTGAGGGTTTGGTGACCCCTCCTCAGGGGGGGGGATACTGTTGTGAACGATTTGGAGACTACTTCGGAGCTGAAGCTCCCTCTGGTAGTTGCTGAGGGTGTTGAACCTATGTTGAATACCAAGAGTCCTACACCTGCAGATAATGAGTAGTTGTCAGGTGGTACTGACTGGCCTGATATATGTGAGCTGACCTCCCATGATCCTCGCCGGTGATCAATTGTGCTTCCTGGTCTAGGTTGAAATTCAGCTTGCTTTCCTGCTGTCTCCTGCTTGCTTTCAGATAAGTCTCTTTCAGTTTTTTTTACTGCGGTTTGAATTCTTTGCTTTTTGCTGCATTGCTTTTTGTCTTCAGCCGGGTCCCCTTTGGGGGGCTTTGGCTGGTCTCCGTTAGTTTTTTGTATTTGTTCATTTGCACAGTTCTTGTGATATTTTACTGCTGGGTAGCTACGTGTCCACACCAGAGATCTGATATAGGTGGTCGAGATCGTGTGGTCTCAGTGTTTTTGGATTCAGAAGTGTTGGAGTTTTTCCTAGGGTTTTTCTGGGTTGCAGACAGTATTCTCTCCTTTGCTGTCCTATCTAGACAGTTTTGGGCCCCAGCGTTTGCTCAATCTATTTTCTGTCTGTGTTTGTATTTTCATCTTGTCTAACCGCCATTATATGTTTGGGGGCTTCCTACTCTTTTGGGGTCTACTCCGGGGCAGTTAGCTTTCCTCTTTCCATCTTCAGGGATAGCTATCTCTCCGGCTGTGCCGAGGTGTCTAGGACCACCGTAGGTACGCTCCACGACTGCTTCTAGTTGTGTGGTTAGTTTAGCGGTCTGCAACCTATTAGTTTCCAACCTATCTGGTGTTAGGCTGCCTATGCGGCTTTTTGCTCCTGCCTCCTCAGCTACCATAACATAACAGAAACCCATGCTATTTTCTTTAGAAAAATAATCTTTTATTAATTAATTACATGTACAGTAATTTGTACACACACTGCCTTAATTGTTTTTGTCACTGACATCTACAGTATATATCTATCTATTCTATATGTATTTACTGTATGTAATCCATCTCTTCTATCCTGTCAGCTCCTGCTGTGATTTTACACTACACGGCTGCTGAATTGCTGGCTTTTCTATTCTAACCTGTCACTCTGTGATTTTAGGCTCTGTGCACACGTTGCGCAAATATTCCGTAATTAGTATGCGTTTTCCCGCAAAACACAAGCATTTTGCAAGCGTAATTAGCTTGCAGAATGCTAGCGTTTTCCAAGCGATCTGTAGCATCGCTTGGAAAACTGATTGACAGATTGATCACACTTGTCAAGCATCGTGCTTGACAAGTGTGATCAACTTAAATAATAAAAAAATAATAAATATTGATATACTCACCCTACGGCAGCCCCTGCAGCCTTCTCGCTCCTCAGCGACGCGGCCAGCAAGTTCCGTTCCCAGGGATGCATTGCGAGAATGACCTTTGCGATGTCACGGTCACTCGACCGCTACGTCATCTGGGGTGATTCTAGAAATGCATCCCTGGGAACGGAAGATGCTCGCAGCGTGGCTGAGAGGCGGGAAGGCTGCGGGGGACCCCGGATGGTGAGAATATCAATATTTATTATTTTAATTCTATTTTTGACAGGAATATGGTACCCAGGGCCAGGAGGAGAGTCTCCTGTCCTCCAGACCCTGGGTACCAAGCGCAGGTGAAGCGCTCACTTCACGCATGGTGGGCATAGCCACATGCGTGAAGTGAGTGTTTCAATGCAATCCTATGGCGGCTTAATTGCCGCGATTATGCAAAAAGAATGAGCATGCTGCTTATTTTTGCGCAAAGCGGTTACACTCCGCAAAAATACGCAGCATGTGCACAGCAATGCGTAATCCCATAGGATTGCATGGGATGTGTTTTCTAAGCGTTTTTAAGCGATTACACCGCGTAAAAAACGTGGCAAAAATGCTTAAAAAACGCTGCGTGTGCACATAGCCTTACTGTATGCGATGCATTAATTACCGCTTTTCAAAGGACACCGGTGTATAAAAATTAGACAGCACTCGCATGGTCCGAGTGCTATGCCATTTTTTTCTTGCATTGATGAGTCTCGGTGGCGATCGCAGTATGCTGCGATTTTACACGCACGCGAATACGGCAGAGAAAATAAATGGTGATGTGAGCTGCCCCATAGATTAACACTGGGCCCAGTGCTATGCAATCTTTTCTCGCATAGCACTCGTCCGTATTCTACGGTAGTGTGACTCCGACCTAACAATTCTGCTTCATATAGCAGGACTGTAGCCCTGCTATATTTAGCACAAGCGATCAGAGGATTGCAGCTTCAAGTATCCTAAGAAGACTATTTAACCTCTTAACGACCAGAGGTATTTTTGGTTTTGCATTTTCATTTTTTGCTCCCCATCTTCCCAAGCCATAACTTTTTTATTTTTCCGTCAATATGGCCATGTAAGGGCTTGTTTTTTGCACGACGAGTTGTACTTTTGAAAGACACCATTGTTTTTAGCATGTTGTGTACTCGAAAATGGGAAAAATATTCCAAGTGCGGTGAAATTGCAAAAAAAGTGGAATCCCACACTTGTTTTTTGTTTGGCTTTTTTACTAGCTTCACTAAATGCTAAAACTGACCTGTGTTTATGATTCTCCAGGTCATTACAAGTTCATAGACACCAACATGTCTAGGTTTTTTTTTATCTAAGTGGTGAAAAAAATTCCAAACTTTGTTAAAAAAAAATTGCACCATTTTCTGATACCCGTAGTGTCTCCATTTTTCGTGATCTCGAGTTGAGTGAGGGCTTATTTTTTGCACGACGAGCTGAAGTTCTTAATTATACCATTTTGATGCAGATATGGTCTTTTGATTACTCGTTATTACATTTTAATGTAATGTAGCGGCGACCAAAAAACCCTAATTCTGCCATTTTACCATTTTTTCTCGCTACGCCGTTTAATGATCAGGTTATTCTTTTTTTATTGATAGATTGGGCGATTCTGAACGTGGCGATACCAAATATGTGTGTTTGATTTTTTTTATTGTTTTATTTTGAATGGGTCAAAAGGGGGGTGATTTGAACTTTCATATTTTTTTTATATTTTTAAAAACTTTTTTTTTAGTTTTTACATTCTTCAATAGTTTCCATGGGAGACTAAAAGTTGCCATGACCTGACGGCTCTGCTACATACAGGCGATGATCAGATCACCTGTATATAGCAGAATACCTCACTTGCTATGAGCGCCGACCACTGAACTTGGGGAAAAATTGGGAATTTGCTCTAGATAACTGTTATTTTTTGCAGAGATGAGTCCTGGCTGGAAGAGATGATGGCTGTTTGTGCTGGATGAAGAAGAAAAGCAAAGATGAAGGACTTCAACTAGAGACGTCACCGGTGAGTCACTGTATTTTACTCTACCCTGGCACTATGTACAGAGCTCCTGTGTATAATGTCACCAGTGATCACTGCATTACCTGTACACGGACACTATATGCAGAGCTCCTGTGTATAAAGTCACTGGTGATCACTGTATTACTTGTACAGTAACACTGTATACAGAAATGCTGTGTAAAAATCACTGATGATCCCTGTATTACCTGTACACTGACACTATACACTGTATACTATACTATACAGTACACAGAGCTCCTGTGTATAATGTCACCGGTGATCACTGTGTTACCTGTACACTGACACTATACACTGTATGCTATGTACAGAGCTTGTGTGTATAATGGCACTTATGGTAATATTAGTATTGTGTTTTTTTTTATTAATGATCAGTATTGTAGTATTCAGCCATTATGTGGTGGTAATATGTAGTCTGGTCATAGTGTGACAGTATTTGTTCCTTGTATGTTGTATTTTTCAGTCACTATGTGGTAGTAATATGTGGTCAGGCCATGGTGTGTGTAACGCTGGTATTGTCTGTACTTTGTTTTGCAGCGTTACTTTGTATGTTTTTTGCATTAACCCTTTTGCTCCTTTCCCCCTAACCAGCTGGGATACTGTTGTCTGTTACCTATATGGATGCTGCTCAGTTCCCGGCTCTGCTGCGTACCCGTACTTGCGTGAGTGGCTCCGCTGCTTTGCATGACCGCCCGCATGTGCGGTTCCTGACTTGCTGTGAAAGCCGTCCGTAGCTTGCGAAGTCCTCTGCAGTGGTGCATGACTTACTGCGTGGTTGGCAGCAGCCATTGTTGGGTTCCCTCTGTGTTGTGCTGTCTGGCTCTGCATAGGGGGCGCGGCCCACACCTGTCCTGCTTTTATGTGGATTGGGTGTTTACTAGAATTACTGCTCCAGCCTATCGCTGTGAAGCAGCTCATATATAAAGTTCCTCAGCCCTAGTGGGCGTTGCCAGAGCTTCACATTGAATCCCTGAACCTAGCCGTATGTGGTTGTGTGTTCAGCTCCTGCTCTGAAGTTGATCAGCTCTGGAGAGCTGATTCCCTGTTCCTGCTGTGTCTTGTTCCCTGATCCTGGATCAAACCCGGTACCTGAATGTCTGAATTGTGTCTTGTGTTTCCGCCTATGCTGGGGGCTGATTACCCAGATCGCCGTTCCTGGAGGCTGTATATCCAGGCCTGTTCCTGCTGTGTCTAATTACCTGAATCCCTGATCTTAGATCGAATCCTGTACCTGACTTTCTGAACTGTGTCCTCTGTGTTATGTTCCTGAAATCCTGCTGTGTCCAGAACCCTGTGCCAGTGACTGTGAATCCTTGCTATATAACCTGAGTTCATCTTGGAAGGAGGAGTCCGTTGTGTGCTGAGTTTCTGTTACTCTGTGCTCAGCCTCTGTGCAATCCCCGGCCAGGTCCCGTTGAGCCTGGCGGGGCTTGCACCAGACCGCTGGGGTTCCTTTTCAGGTCGCTGCCAGATGTCCGGATCCTATGCCTGATGACCATGGCCTGATGTCCGATGTCCGACGACCACTTCCAGATGTCCGGATCCTATCCTTCTTGCCTGATGTCCGGATCCTGCCGATCATTGCCAGATGTCCGGAGCCTGCTGATCGGTGCCAGATGTCCGGAGTCCGAGGCCTGTGTTCCAGTCCGTGTTCCTGTGATTCAATCCATGTTCCTGTCCGTGTTCCTGACTCCCTGAGACCCAGTCCGTGTTCCTGTCTGTGTTCCTGACTCTCTGAGATCCAATCCGTGTTCCTGTTGTTCCTGTGCAGTCTAACTCTGTTTCAGCCATCAGCTCCTGATTCCAGTTACCTGTCTGTTACCTGTCGGCTTGCCTGTCTGCCATCCGTCTGCAGTTCCTTCCAGAGGTTCGGACGTCATCTGCAGAGATCCCGGCTCTTGCCTGCTCACCTAGGAGCGATCATCTGCCATCCGACTGCAGCTCCATCCGGAAGTTCGGACATCATCTGCAGAGATCCCGGCTCTTGCCTGCTCACCTGGGAGCGATCATCTGCCATCCGACTGCAGCCTACCTGGAGGCTCCACCATATCAGGTTGTATATACCTGCCTGTCTAGAGACTGCCTGGTCACTTACTGTGACAACCTGCCTGTCTAGAGACTGCCTGGTCACTTACTGTGACAACCTGCCTGTCCCAGAGACTGCCTGGTCACTTGCCGTGACAACCTGCCTGCCTGGTCACTTGCCGTGACAACCTGCCTGGTCACTTGCCGTGACAACCTGCCTGCCCTGGTCACTTGCCGTGACAACCTGCCTGCCCTGTCACTTGCCGTGACAACCTGCCTGCCCTGGTCACTTGCCGTGACAACCTGCCTGCCCTGGTCACTTGCCGTGACAACCTGCCTGCCTGGTCACTTGCCGTGACAACCTGCCTGCCCTGGTCACTTGCCGTGACAGCCTGCCTGTCCCAGAGATTGGCCTGGTCACTAGCCGTGACAACCTGCCTGTCCCAGAGACTGCCTGGTCACTTGCCGTGACAACCTGCCTGTCCTGCCGGTTCCTCCTTGGTCTACCCTGTGATGACGTCTGTCCTGGGTCGGTGTCTGATGTTCTCCTGCTGAGCCTGTGCTACGCCTGAGGCCTGAGAGAGAGGCCGTCCTAGTATGCCCGTGCCAGATGACCCTGGACTTCATCAACCCGTGATGACCCCGCCATCGTCTGACGTTCGTCCTGGGCCGGTGTCTGATGTTCTCCTGCTGAGCCTGTGCTACGCCCGAGGCCTGAGAGTGTGGCCATACTAGTATGCCCGTGCCAGATGATTCTGGACTTCATCAACCCGTGATGACCCGCCATCGTCTGAAGTCTGTCTGAGGTCGGTGTCTGATGTTCTCCTGCTGAGCCTGTGCTACGCCTAAGGCCTGAGAGAGAGGCCGTCCAAGTATGCCTGTGCCAGATAACCCTGGACTGCATCTACCCGTGATGTCCTCCAGCACTCGTCTGTGATCCTGAGTTGTGTACCCTTCTCTGATGTGCGGAATCGGGAGCCCGGTCTTATGTTATGTTTATTTACTTTGTTTCTTTAAGTAAACTTTATGTTTCTTCTTACCTGAAGTTGTGCGGTGTTGTCTAGTCCTGCAGGTCGCCACCTTGCCCACATGCTCAGCTGCCACGGATCCCGGTCGCTGCCCTTCCCTAGTCCGGGCAGGCCCGGGTCTCCCTCCGTGGTCCAGTGGGTCCACATTCTCATCATCTGGGACCCATGCCTCACGTCGTCATGGACTGGCGGCGTGGGAGCATTGGCTAGCTAGGCAAGCTATGCCATGTCCCGGCGCCCCACAGCCGTGGGAAGCGCTACAGTAAGCTCTGGCCATGGACTCCGCTGAGCATGTGCGGTCTGCAGGACTTTCTCCAAGCTCCACCTGATGTGTGAACTAGACTACTTGGTCCCCACAGGGTAAGTGGACTAGATGGCTCGATTCCCCGCTTGGTCAGCGGTTCGGACTTTTCGAGCTATTAACTCTGCTGCCATATTGTGAACTATGGGACTTACCGCCAAACCCAAGTGAATTTTTCTGGGGAATTTTTTTTTACTTGGGTCTTCAGAAGAGGGGGCCTGAGGAGGGGGATACTGTAACGCTGGTATTGTCTGTACTTTGTTTTGCAGCGTTACTTTGTATGTTTTTTGCATTAACCCTTTTGCTCCTTTCCCCCTAACCAGCTGGGATACTGTTGTCTGTTACCTATATGGATGCTGCTCAGTTCCCGGCTCTGCTGCGTACCCGTACTTGCGTGAGTGGCTCCGCTGCTTTGCATGACCGCCCGCATGTGCGGTTCCTGACTTGCTGTGAAAGCCGTCCGTAGCTTGCGAAGTCCTCTGCAGTGGTGCATGACTTACTGCGTGGTTGGCAGCAGCCATTGTTGGGTTCCCTCTGTGTTGTGCTGTCTGGCTCTGCATAGGGGGCGCGGCCCACACCTGTCCTGCTTTTATGTGGATTGGGTGTTTACTAGAATTACTGCTCCAGCCTATCGCTGTGAAGCAGCTCATATATAAAGTTCCTCAGCCCTAGTGGGCGTTGCCAGAGCTTCACATTGAATCCCTGAACCTAGCCGTATGTGGTTGTGTGTTCAGCTCCTGCTCTGAAGTTGATCAGCTCTGGAGAGCTGATTCCCTGTTCCTGCTGTGTCTTGTTCCCTGATCCTGGATCAAACCCGGTACCTGAATGTCTGAATTGTGTCTTGTGTTTCCGCCTATGCTGGGGGCTGATTACCCAGATCGCCGTTCCTGGAGGCTGTATATCCAGGCCTGTTCCTGCTGTGTCTAATTACCTGAATCCCTGATCTTAGATCGAATCCTGTACCTGACTTTCTGAACTGTGTCCTCTGTGTTATGTTCCTGAAATCCTGCTGTGTCCAGAACCCTGTGCCAGTGACTGTGAATCCTTGCTATATAACCTGAGTTCATCTTGGAAGGAGGAGTCCGTTGTGTGCTGAGTTTCTGTTACTCTGTGCTCAGCCTCTGTGCAATCCCCGGCCAGGTCCCGTTGAGCCTGGCGGGGCTTGCACCAGACCGCTGGGGTTCCTTTTCAGGTCGCTGCCAGATGTCCGGATCCTATGCCTGATGACCATGGCCTGATGTCCGATGTCCGACGACCACTTCCAGATGTCCGGATCCTATCCTTCTTGCCTGATGTCCGGATCCTGCCGATCATTGCCAGATGTCCGGAGCCTGCTGATCGGTGCCAGATGTCCGGAGTCCGAGGCCTGTGTTCCAGTCCGTGTTCCTGTGATTCAATCCATGTTCCTGTCCGTGTTCCTGACTCCCTGAGACCCAGTCCGTGTTCCTGTCTGTGTTCCTGACTCTCTGAGATCCAATCCGTGTTCCTGTTGTTCCTGTGCAGTCTAACTCTGTTTCAGCCATCAGCTCCTGATTCCAGTTACCTGTCTGTTACCTGTCGGCTTGCCTGTCTGCCATCCGTCTGCAGTTCCTTCCAGAGGTTCGGACGTCATCTGCAGAGATCCCCGGCTCTTGCCTGCTCACCTAGGAGCGATCATCTGCCATCCGACTGCAGCTCCATCCGGAAGTTCGGACATCATCTGCAGAGATCCCCGGCTCTTGCCTGCTCACCTGGGAGCGATCATCTGCCATCCGACTGCAGCCTACCTGGAGGCTCCACCATATCAGGTTGTATATACCTGCCTGTCTAGAGACTGCCTGGTCACTTACTGTGACAACCTGCCTGTCTAGAGACTGCCTGGTCACTTACTGTGACAACCTGCCTGTCCCAGAGACTGCCTGGTCACTTGCCGTGACAACCTGCCTGCCTGGTCACTTGCCGTGACAACCTGCCTGGTCACTTGCCGTGACAACCTGCCTGCCCTGGTCACTTGCCGTGACAACCTGCCTGCCCTGTCACTTGCCGTGACAACCTGCCTGCCCTGGTCACTTGCCGTGACAACCTGCCTGCCCTGGTCACTTGCCGTGACAACCTGCCTGCCCTGGTCACTTGCCGTGACAACCTGCCTGCCTGGTCACTTGCCGTGACAACCTGCCTGCCCTGGTCACTTGCCGTGACAGCCTGCCTGTCCCAGAGATTGGCCTGGTCACTAGCCGTGACAACCTGCCTGTCCCAGAGACTGCCTGGTCACTTGCCGTGACAACCTGCCTGTCCTGCCGGTTCCTCTTTGGTCTACCCTGTGATGACGTCTGTCCTGGGTCGGTGTCTGATGTTCTCCTGCTGAGCCTGTGCTACGCCTGAGGCCTGAGAGAGAGGCCGTCCTAGTATGCCCGTGCCAGATGACCCTGGACTTCATCAACCCGTGATGACCCCGCCATCGTCTGACGTTCGTCCTGGGCCGGTGTCTGATGTTCTCCTGCTGAGCCTGTGCTACGCCCGAGGCCTGAGAGTGTGGCCATACTAGTATGCCCGTGCCAGATGATTCTGGACTTCATCAACCCGTGATGACCCCGCCATCGTCTGAAGTCTGTCTGAGGTCGGTGTCTGATGTTCTCCTGCTGAGCCTGTGCTACGCCTAAGGCCTGAGAGAGAGGCCGTCCAAGTATGCCTGTGCCAGATAACCCTGGACTGCATCTACCCGTGATGTCCTCCAGCACTCGTCTGTGATCCTGAGTTGTGTACCCTTCTCTGATGTGCGGAATCGGGAGCCCGGTCTTATGTTATGTTTATTTACTTTGTTTCTTTAAGTAAACTTTATGTTTCTTCTTACCTGAAGTTGTGCGGTGTTGTCTAGTCCTGCAGGTCGCCACCTTGCCCACATGCTCAGCTGCCACGGATCCCGGTCGCTGCCCTTCCCTAGTCCGGGCAGGCCCGGGTCTCCCTCCGTGGTCCAGTGGGTCCACATTCTCTTACCATCTGGGACCCATGCCTCACGTCGTCGTGGACTGGCGGCGTGGGAGCATTGGCTAGTTAGGCAAGCTATGCCATGTCCCGACGCCCCACAGCCGTGGGAAGCGCCACAGTGTGGCGATATTTGTCAATTGTCTGTGGTATTATTCTGTCACTGTGTAGTGGTAATATGTGGTTTGATCATGGTGTGGTGGTATTAGTTCCTTGTATGTGGTATTATTTGGTCACTATATAGTGGTAATATGTGTTCTGGTCATGATGTGAAAGTATTTTATCCTTGTATGTGGTATTATTCATTCACTATGTGGTGGTAACATGTGGTCCGACTATAGTATGACAATATATTTCCATTGTATATAGTATTATTGTTCATTTAAAAAATGTATGTGACAATTTCTTTAAAAAAGTAAAAAAATATACCTTAAAAAGTATTGAATATTTTAACAAATGTTTAATAGGTTAGAGTAGAGTAGTGCCCGGCCAAAAGAGTCTACCTTGTTGTGGTGGCGGTTTAAAAAGTCTTTTGGCCAAAACAAAAGCTGCTGGCTATGTACATGATATGGTGTTACATGGCAACTGTTAATGTGTGATTGATGAGGACGTGGTGCAGAAGTGGAGTTTTTCCAAGAGTGGACGGTGGGACTGTGGAATGTTCGAGGGGTGGAAGCAGAGCTAGGGTGGAGCCTGGGTGGAGTCTCAAGGGGGCCCAAAAATGTTGCCAGTATGGGGCCCTGAAGTTCCTGATGGTAGCCCCATTTACTGATATAGTTTAAAAAACACATAGAAAATAAACCCTAGTACAATTAAATAATACAAAAACACAGAAAGTCTGAGAAAGCAAACCCCGTTAGACCAGATTCTTAGAGTTTTGAGAAATTCAGACGATACTAGTCTATAGGTGCAATAAACTGACACTCAATACCTTTACTCTTTTTGCATGATTCATAAAACACCAGAGTTATAACAATCAATTCATCATTAATGCCAGGATCGACGCGCGTACTAATAAGGTTATGTAACAGTATAAAATCCCAGTTCATACCACATGTGGCTTATGAAACCCTAAGATATCAGCTATATTTGTCCTGCCTTGCAGCGGAGGTTGGCACCCTAGATAATGAGGTTTTGGCACCCCACTCTATGACAACTGACTCTCACTTTCCCTGTATGTCTCTGATTAGACTATTTTTAATCAGGGAACCTAGACTAGACAATCATATACTATCTTCTGAGGGGAATTTTTCATAACAGGACAACATATATAATATCATATAAAGTCTTGATGACTTATCATTTTGATGCTTGTCAGTAGAGATTGCCGCCTCTATGCCAATAGTACAGTACTGCCATGTCTCATTACTGTTTCTGCAAGCCTCTTGTCAGCTTCCCAAAGCAGTTTTCTTAACTTGAAGCTTGCAGAGTCCCAACCGCTCCTTCTCCATTCTATCACCTTCTCTGGCCCTCATAAGGTCGGGGTCCAGGGAAGTCTTTTCATCATTTTTTGAGAGACGACCTGTTGTACTTAATGTTATTGTTGTACCAAATTTAAGCCACTTTGTGGTGACCGTCTTTGCGTTGTTCTATGGTATATCTAATGCCTTGGAAAATTTTTTGCATCCTTCTCCTGACTGATAACTTTCAACAATAAGATCCCTTTGCTGTGTTGTAAACTATTTATAGAGTATAGCTTTTGCTGTAAAATGCAACTAAGAAAATCCTACTAAGGAAAATCCTACTACAACAGCAATTTTATATGAAGTTAATCAGAATCACTGTAACTGATGGCAGCTGTGCACTGACTAATATTTAACATAAGTTTAAATATAATTAGCTAATTCTGTGCATTACCACATCCCCAATTAAAAGAAAGTGTTTTGTTATTCCCCATACACACACACACTCCATCAAAATAATTTCAGTTTGTTTCTCAAAGGATTTGTACAGGTTATTGGTTAAATAAAAGTTGAAAAAACTCTGAAATAATTTTTCTTGGCTTGATGTTTTTACATGGCAAAGAGCTGGCATTTCAATAGGGGTGTCTACGAGTAGACTTTGTATATGGACTGTATGTGCTAACTATAGAGCTGCATTACATAAGCAAAAATGGGGTACATACTGTACATGCCTAGTCAGAAATCAAACATTGAATAGCCCACATGTGTGATGTAAAGATATATTATGCTGAGAACTGTAAGGTTTTCCTCACTCGGCTGCTTCAGAGGTAATTCAGGAGACACTTTCTTATGCAAAAAGTCTTTAGGTTTATTGCATCATAAACCATATGGTAACATACAATACACTCTTCAATGCTTCAGCTCCTGCCTGGAGCCTCGCTCTTCAGTCACAGAGACCTCTCTGTAATGTCCTGCCTTGGACACATGGAAGCCTGTCCACACTGGCAGACTCCCACACACTCTCACACAGGTGCAAAACCCACTCCATTACATAGGTGTAACTCCACCCACAGGTGAGGTCAGGAATCACATGGTTATGTCACATGGTCATGACCTCACCATAGGTCCTTCAGCCACACCATTACATACAGGTTTTATCCCAGGTATTTAGACACAAGCCCCTTGGGTGGGTTTGTAGGTGACTGGACCCGCCCAGCTCTCCTAGTCACCTGGAAGCCTGCCAATATATAGTACAACTCAGCAGTAGATCTGCTGAACCAAAACATATCCAGGCTTCCATCACAGGGCCACCCACCTCTGTGATACATAACGTCCATCCATCACATGCCTCCATGCATATCCCGAGGAGCCTACACAGTGCCCCCTAGCTGCATCAGGGGTCAATACACCACAGAACATAATGTGCATTTACTACACAGACCTGCAGAGTTAGTGCAAGTCATTTTGGGAAATGTTCAGAGTTTACTGCTGGAGCTCAGACAAGCGCACAGACCAGAAGTCCAAGAATATATAGAGCAGTGGGCAGCAGTTGTGATGAGTAGCTTAAAGTGAAGCAAAAACACCACATTTGTGCATCAGATATATTTATTAAAAGAGTACTGTGTAGTAGCATGATTGTTTTATTTTTTTTTAAGTTCAGATCTTCACCTTTTGGGTATAAAGCACTTTTAGACTTCATAGCTGGGATTGACTGTGCGCCATAATATACCTCCATTTATGATTTGATGCAATCTGACGTAAGCAATATTGTTTTTACATTTGGAACATTAATCATCATGGTTTCAGTTTTCATGCATATTTGTGACTAAACGTTATAGTACAAGCAGTATTACATCAGGGGAATAAAACACACATCAGTCATTACATGCTTCTCTCCAACAAGAAAACCATTGTACCGTAAACCAGGGTAGCTGAAAACCTTAAGTTAATATCATAACTTTGCCTTGATCACCCAAAATGAAGGGACGCACTGTGTTTTCAATAAGGAAGTCATTTAGCATTAATTTATTATTCTATACGTACAAGACATGGACAATTCCACTGTAGTTTTATTTGATCACTACACTCAAATTATCAACAAAATCTGGGTTTATGCATCCCTTTGTCATGGTATTCACGATTGCAGTCTATTTGCACCTTTTTTATGCCTATTTCTTTATGTTTTTATCTTGCTTTTGATCTGTGTCAATGTCACGCAGGTGTCACGTCCCCCGGGAAGACCTGGAGTTTGATGGTCACGTCCAGTAAGGAATCTCAGGTCTTCTTTAGAGATGGTGTGATTTGTTTCCCATATTAAATGGATTTAGTTTCTTCTGGTGCTGAAGAGGTTAACAACCCTTTTGTATGCTGATTAGAAACATGCAGCTCCTTTTCAGCAGCTTCTGATCTGGCCATTACCTCTTTCTATATAAACTGGTCAAACCTTCTTGTCCCTTCCAGTGAAAGATTCATCTTCCTGTGCTGTGTGATAAAGCTAAGTGGTTGGAGTAGAGTTGTTGTAGAGGTGTTCTGTGGTTTGCTGTAGCACGTGTGTGTTTATTTCCTGGTCCCCTTTCCCATTTTGTTTATTCCTCTGTCCCTATTCTCCTCCCTCTTGTTGGTTAGTGCTTTTGTATGATAAAGGTTTTCTGTTATCCCTGTTTTGTCTTTGTTGTTTACATTACATTTCTGTCCTATGCCTCATGGGGTGGAGGAGGGTACAGATCAAGGTTTAATAGACCATAGTAAGGTTGGAGACTCAGGCCTCCCTGCCTTCAAGAGTACCCCAGGGACAAGGATAGTTAGAGTCCTAGTTTCATGGACAGTTTGAGGCCCCCCTTCCTCATTGAAAACCATCACAGCGTGGTAGTCAAATTCTCTTTTAATTTTGTGATTTATTTAAGTCTATTAAATCTGTGTTCTCCTGTGTTTTTTATGTATGTCAATGTGGACTTGATTTTTGCTTTCCAAATCCTTATGACTGATTCATCAATTGCAGCTTTTTAAAAAGGCACAACATCTTTATGCAAATACACTTAATTTCTCCCTGGAGAGATTTCATGTTTCCCTGAAAATTTTTAACAAAGTTCCTAACATTTTAGAGGAACATGCAACTTTTTACTGTAAATTGGATCAAAAGGGGGGAGATAGGGATGAGCTGACCAGTGGAAGTTCGGGTTCTGGTACCCGACTCAAACTTTATTCCAAAGTTCAGTTTGGGTATCAGAACGAGGACCTTAGCTTTTAAGCTGGAAAATTCTCTTTCTCTCTTCTTCCGGACTTCCCCCAAAACTCCAAACACAGACTTCCGGGAGATGTCTGTGTTCTGAGTTAAACACCTATTGCCAACTGTCCTGTGTGAACCCTGAACTTTTGAGTTCGGGTTTGCATATCTCTAGTAAAAAACAAAAATGAGCATTTTTGATTTGCTGAAAAATCTATGAACCTTATGCACCATTTGGAAGAATTTGTCATAAAATAACATCAATGAATACCATAAGTCAAAAGCAGAAAAATGAATGAAAAAAACATTTATATGATAAATCAGGCTCTATACACCATATTCAAAATTATTATCCAAATGCTATTATTCTTTGATTTTCCTAGATGGTCAATGCAAATGAGTCAGTGACATGTTCAAATCATCATGCGTTAGAGTATAAATCTAATTATATTGCACAAACCCCCCAATGATAAAAGTATTTTTTTTTTAAACTAAAAAACTCATGATGCACTGTTCCAAATTATTATCTGCAACAGGGTTTCCAAACATTTTATAGGCTGCAAAGAAATGAAAATGGTCAGTTGTTGAATTTGCAGTATTAAGAAGTCAAATTTACTGAAATCTATAGCTTTTCCAATCATAAACATTCTTAACAGGCCAAGTTACATGTTAACATAGGGCCCATTCTTTGACATCACCTTCATAATTCTTGCATCCATTGAACTTGTGATTTTTGCATTGTTTCTGATTGAATTTCTTTGCAGGATTTCAGAATAGCACCTTAGAGCTGCTGTTTTGCTGTGAACGGCCTCCCACGCTCATAGATCTTTTGCTTGAGGATATTCCAGAGGTTCTCAATAGGGTTGAGGTAAGGGTTTCTCTCCTTTTATGCCCATGACAGTCAATGACTTGGAGTCATTCTTTGCATCATGACATGGAGCATTTTCATGTATGAAGATGATGTTGTTACAAATAGCATGGTTATTCTTTTTGTACCATGGAAGAAATTGGTCAGTCAGAAACTCTACAAAAACCCTGCGATAGGCCTTGCTCAGAACCTGCCTTACTGTGGAGGTTGGCACCCTATAAGAGCGATTCTTTTGGCACCCTCACTCAAAGAGGACTATCCCTCACTCCCCTATTACACCCTAATAATGAAGGTGAGAAAACAATACCCTGATAGAGAAGAGATGAGAAAAGCAGGTGGAAATACAAATATTTAAGAAATCTTGCAGGTATATAATAGACCAATAGATGCAAACAAAATCATTGATTATACATCAGTATCATCGCAGACATTGACAAGTGCTCCAAAAATACATCTGATAGGTTTAACCAAATGTAAGTAAGTCAATGAATTGGCAAAACAGAATCCTTTGTCACAATATAACAAAGTTCACATATCATGCACAGGATACGCCCGACGTGTTTCCCTGCTGTCATGGTTCATCAACTTTATTCTCATTTGCCCAAGGAAAGACTAGAAGCAATGCGATGAAACTGAATGGGAGGAGTCACAGATTAGATATTATAAAAAACTTTTTGACAGGGTGATCAATGAGTGGAACAGGCAACACGAGAGGTGGTGAGTTCTTCTTCAATGGAAGTCTTCAAACAGAGGCTGGATAGACATCTGTCTGGGATGATTTAGTGAATCCTGCTTTGAGCAAGGGGTTGGATGAGATGACCCAGGATGTCCCTTCCAACTCTAACATTCTATGATTCTATGATCAGGAGGCCTTTGCGATGATAACAATATTAGAGATGCGGATGCCATGGTAGGTGAATAGCATAACAGGCAGTCAGGAATGGGTGGACTTAAATAACCCCCATTAAGCCATATTGCCATAATAGGTCCTTCCCTATGTTCGGCGGTATATTAAAATCGGGTCACAGAATCCATATGCTCTAAGAAACATACCATGATGATAACAGGTCCATCAAGTCATTTCGGCATGCGTTCCACAGTACGGCGCAAAGGATTGAAGCCTGAAGATCCACTCTGCCTCCCGTCTCTGTATGATCTTATCCAAATCCCCTCCCTCTAATTCTTGGCCTGACCAATTCAATCATGCTAAAGGTGATGTCTCCCAGGCATCCGCCATGTACATCATTCATGTGACGAGCAACAGGAGTGTCCCTCTTATTTTTGATGTCCCCCAGATGCTCACCCACCCTCACCCTCAGTTCTCTTATGGTCTTGCCAACGTAGTCCAAAGAACAGGTACATGTTGCCTTATATAGCAGCCCCATGGATCTACAATTGCCAAAATCTCTAATGCAATAGGTCCTGCTATTCGCTGCAATGCAGAAGGTCTTAGACTGGGACATCATTCCGCATTTGGAGCAATTGCTACATCTAAAAAAAAACAAAGGGCTTTCTGTCAAGCCATGTTCCTGCCCTAGTAGGTCTTTGATATAAGCTGTGCACTATCCGATCCCCAATAGACCTACCCCTTCTGTACGTGATGCTCGGTTTTGGTGACACAAAATTTTTCATATTGGGATCCGCTAAGAAAATCCCCCAATGTTTTTTCAAAATCTGGTACACCCTTTCAGCTTGTCCATCAAATGTCCCAATCAACGTCACCATATTCTTATCAGCATCCATTTGGGCACAACTATTCCCAAGAAGGGATTGCCTATCAACAGAAAGGGGGTGACTCAATGGTCCATACAGTACATTCCTTGGATATCCCCTCACCCTGAATCTTTGATAAAGATCACAGCCTGTCTTCTAAAAGTACCCAATTCGAGCAGTTCCTCCTAATCCAGAGAAACTGTCGCTTGGGTATCCCTTTCTTGAGAAGGACAGGATGGTGGCTTGTCCATCTCAGCAGATTATTAATTGCTGTGAGTTTGCGATGTGTACATGTACTGATGTGCCATCAGATTTTTTAGCAATAGTCAAATACAGAAAATTAATGCTACGGTCATGATGTTCCGATGTAAACAGAGTCAGCATTAAACAGAGTCAGCATGCGTTTGTAACTAATAAGTCATGTCAGACTAACTTAATTTCCTTCTATGACAGAATCACTGACTGGGTGGATCAGGGAAATGCTGTAGATATAGTATATCTTGACTTCAGTAAAGCATTTGACAAAGTGTCTCACACAATCCTTATTGAAAAAATGACTAAGTATGGAATGGACAAGGCAACTGTTAGGTGGATTCATAACTGGCTTAGTGATCG
The DNA here is from genome assembly GCA_033576555.1 of Oophaga sylvatica. Classification (NCBI taxonomy): domain Eukaryota; kingdom Metazoa; phylum Chordata; class Amphibia; order Anura; family Dendrobatidae; genus Oophaga; species Oophaga sylvatica. The sequence goes on from JARQOD010000006.1 coordinate 273,522,592, forward strand.
GACCCAAAGAGTGGTCGTAAATGGCTGCACATCCAGTTGGAAGAATGTCTCAAGTGGGGTACCACAAGGCTCTGTTTGGGCCCTGTATTGTTCAACATCTTTATCAATGATTTAGATGAAGGAATTGAGGGTAAACTGATCAAATTTGCTGATGACACAAAGCTAGGAGGGGTAGCTAATACTAGAGAAGAGAGAGAGAGGATTCAAAAAGATATAAATAAACTGGAGCAGCGGGCAGCAACTAACAGAATGGATTTTAACAGGGAAAAATGCAAAGTACTACATCTGGGCAATAAAAATGAAAAAAGCATATACAAAATGGGAGGAATAGGGCTAAGTAACAGCACATGTGAAAAAGACTTGGGTATACTAATTGATCACAGACTTAACATGAGTCAACAGTGTGATGCAGCAGCAAAAAAGGCAAATGCAATTCTAGGATGTATCAACAGAAGCATACAATCTAGATCACGTGAGGTCATTATTGCCCTCTACTCCTCTTTGGTCAGACCTCATCTGGAATACTGTGTCCAGTTTTGGGCACCACATTTTAAAAAAGATATCAACAAACTGGAGCAAGTTCAGAGAAGAGCCACCAGAATGGTGACCGGTCTGCAAACCATGTCCTATGAGGAATGGTTGCAGGATTTGGGAATGTTTAGCTTGCAAAAAAGAAGACTGAGAGGAGACTTAATAGCTGTCTACAAATATCTCAAGGGCTGTCACATTGTAGAAGGATCATCTTTATTCTCATTTGCACAATTAAAGACTAGAAGCAATGAGATGAAACTGAATGGGAGGAGACACAGATTAGATATTAGAAAAAACTTTTTGACAGTTAGGGTGATCAATGAGTGGAACAGGCTGCCACGAGAGGTGGTGAGTTCTCCTTCAATGGAAGTCTTCAAACAGAGGCTGGACAGACATCTGTCTGGGATGATTTAGAGAATCCTGCTTTGAGCAGGGGGTTGGACCAGAAGGCCCAGGAGGTCCCTTCCAACTCTACCATTCTATGATTCTATGAAATCTTAATCCAATTGTATTAATATTGATACTGTCAACAAAGCGGCAGAACTCAGCCTCTGGGCCAGACCAAAATACCAAAATATCATCAATGTACAGTATCTGGCCCAGAGGATAATAAAAGGGTTCCACCAACCCTTATCCCCTCCAAAGATATGGGTTTCCTCCCACCAGCCCAAGAAGATGTTAGTATACGTGGGGACACATGGGATTCCCACTGCTGTTCCCCTGAACTGGTGGAAGTATTTACCATCAAAGAGAAAGTAGTTGTGGATGAGAGTAAAACAAAGAAGTCTTTCAATAAACAAGTTGTGCTCGCGACATTCAACCGCCCTACAGCATGGTGGTTAAGCGTTACTGGGGTCCTGTGTTCCAATCCCACCGAAGACAATATCTGCAATGAGTTTGTATGTTTTTATATTTGTTCTATATTTGCATGGGTTTTCTCAAAGACATTCTTATATTGAACTAGCTGAAGAGCCTGCTGTTGCACAGGTATAGTAACTAAATGTGGTTAGTTATAACAACTTATAATGATTATCCTCCATCCCATAGTCCAGTGCCCATATACATATTGCACAGCCTCCATCCCATAGTCCCGTGCCCAAATACCCATCATACATATCCTCCATCCCATAGTCCTGTGTCCATATACCCATCATACATATCCTCCATCCCATAGTTCCATGCCCATATACTCATCACACATCCTCTATCCCATAGTCCAGTGCCCATATACCCATCATAAAATAATTAATGTTAAGCGCTGTGGAATTAATGGCGCTATATAAGTGAGTAAAATAAATAAATAAATAAATACATATCCTCCATCCCATAGTCCCGTGCTCATATACCCATCACACATCCTCCATCCCATAGTCCCATGCCCATATACCCATCACACATCTTCCATCCCATAGTCCCGAGCTGGGTGGTGCTGAGCAGGGAGTTCCTGGAGATGTGCTGTTATGTAACCTGACAGTGTGGCTCTGTGTGCAGCTCTGTGTGCGTCCGCTGATGATGCGATTTTCTATGCTGGTAACAATAGAGCCCGGCAGTAATAGAGGAGGGGGTGATTCATTTCTGTCATGTGCTCTCTGCTCCTTTCTGGGGGGCAGACCATGGCTGGGAGTTTATGTTCCCGGGGATGCTAGATTTCTCCCACCCGGTTCAGTGTCTGCTGAGGTGTTGTGGCGTGGGAAAACTGTTGCTCATACCAACCAATCACAGCTCAGCTTTCATCTTTTAAACAGCTTTGGTGAAATGAAAGAAGCTTAATGATTAGCTGCTATGGGCAACACCAGCAGTGTAACCTGTTGTGGTCAAGAAGATATGCCTATGAAATATATATGTTAGATATTTATTATACATATATACAGTATATACATATACTGTATATGTATTTATATATATATATATATATATATATATATATATTTATATACATACATATAGAGAGATTAGATTAGATATTTATTATATATATTGGATATTTATTTTACGGGGCTTTGTTTGTGGAGTGAATGTGGCTATGCAGAGTGGGTGGGGTATGTGGAGTGAGCGTGGCTTGATATATACACACACACATACATACACTCAACTTTATATATATAGATTTAGATTGCGAATTCCACAGGAGACAGTGATGAGAATGTCCGTAAAGTACTGCGGAATTAATGGCACTGTATAAGCAAAGAATAATAAATATTTAGCCCAATGGGTATGTAACGTGACCCAGGGCAGTAGCTGTTGATGAGCTGCTGCTCCATAATGCCCTGGCACTTTACAGTAAAATGCTTTCCAAGTCTCAATGTGCTACCAGGTGAGAGTGCATCACTTTCACTTGTAGGCTGCAGGCCTCTGCTTTCTCCAGGCCTCGATCTTCATGAGCCGCCGCATATAACTCAGAGGACACACAGGTCGTTTTAACAAGCAAGAGGTCAAGTTCATTGGATTGTAACTTGCAGTAGTGGGCAAAACACTTCTTAGTTCTTGTTTCCTGAGTACAGTGCGTCTTCAGCATTGCTGTCCATTCCTCCTGGACTATCTCTATATTTACTGTTCCTGTCAGTACCAAGGATTTCCTGTCTAGTCCTGCAGTGCATCCGGGATCTGTTACCTTCCATTCACACAGATTCACGTCCATCATTCCCTGTATACCAGAGGATAGGGCACTCTTCGTAGTACCTGTACCGAGCATTGAGCTCTGGACACTGCAGGAATGTCCGCAAGGGACTCTAGTAAGGCTTCCCACTGCCCCTTGAACTTGACCTTGGTTACTGTACTTCCCTGTCCGATCAACTAAAAAAATAAACTCACAGAAAATTAATTCATGCCAAAAGGCTGGGAGCATATTGTAACAAATGAGTATTTATGATTCCCCATGTAATTACAATGGATAATAATGATTATATAATATATTGAGAACCAAAAGAAATGGAGTGCTATACAATGTATAAACTATATCAAAATCTTTATTATATGTTTTAAATTCAATTTGTAAGAACATTATTTAAATAATAACAACAAGGACAGAACACTAGTAAAAAGCATAGGCCCTGGGTATATCCAACAATCTATATGTAGTCACAGTGGACAAAACCTAAAGATAGGCCAAGCTAATCCTGATCAGAAACAACCATAGCAATCATTAACTGATCTCAAGTCTCACCTCTTGTGGGTCTGTCAATCTTATCAATGTCCATAAAGGAAATGGTTGTTTTGAGACGTCTGTGATGGAGATTAAAATGTCTTGGGTGTCTCTCTCATGTTCGAGGTCACAAGAATACACCCTGATTCTACCTTTAAATTCCCTTTTGGTCTTCCTGACGTACTCAAGGCCACATATACACCTGGCCTTATATAAAAACCCCTGTATTCGGCAGTTGATGAATGCAATGATGGCGAACTCCTCTTTTGTGACATTTCCAGTAAAGTTCTTTCCAGTTGAAATGAATGGACAAGCCACACAGTTTCCACATCTGTAGCATCCCTTGACATTAGAGCCTATCCATGTAGTTTTCCTTAGTAAAGCGGCTATGCATCAGTCTTTAAGGAACGTTCCTTTTCTGTATGTTATATGAGGATGTTGGTCCAGGCTTGTGTTAATAACATTATCCACTTCAAGAGGGTCCAGTGTTTCTTAAAAATGGATCTTATTTCACATGCTCTATCGGAATAAGTGGTAATAAATGTCATAATAGTTTCAATGCCTGATTTTGAGTCAGTAAGTCATTCCCTCATTTTTGGATTTAGCCCCTTGTATGATTCTTGGAGGATTCTCTTAGGGTACCCTCTCTGGCAAAATCTTTCAGCTCTTTTGCCTGTTTTTCAAACATTTTCTCATGCATACAATTACGTTGTACCCATAAGTATTGGCCCTTGGGTATTCCTCTCTTGAGGGGTTCAGGATGGTTACATTTGACCTCAAGAGAGAGTTTTTGAATGAGATTAATTTTCTGAAACATTTTTACAGATGATTAAAACCACGAGGAACATCCCCCTAAAATAGAACCTATACCCAAGCAGAAATAGATTTAATACCTCTTCTCCCCACCCTTCCAAACCACAAATCTGGAACACATTATTTAACAAGTATATAATACAGAATATCTTCTGAAAAGCATAGTGACATTCCTAAGTATGCAAATTCCCACGGAGTCAGCGCATATACAAAAGTTGCTCGCTATCTAGGAAATGTCTATTTATGCTCTCTAATTCAAACCTGGAGAAACTAAGGTTATATTAGCGTAAAAATGCAAATATATTTTCCATTAACAGTATTCTCTATTGTAATCCAGAGGTATTATTCCAAGGGACCCAAATCCTATTAAATTTTTTAATTACGTTTCTTTTTCTATAGATTCCTTTCTCCAGACATATACAGTCATGGCCAAAAGTTTTGAGAATGACACAAATATTATATTTTCACATGATCTGCTGCCCTCCTGTTTTTATGTGTGTTTGACAGATGATTTTATCACAGACAGAAATATAATAATTGCAAACATATGAGTAACAAAAGCTTATATTGACAGTTAGAATGAGTTAATGCAGCAAGTCAATATTTGCAGTGTTGACCCTTCTTCTTCAGGACCTCTGCAATTCTCCCTGGCATGCTCTCAATCAACTTCTGGACCAAATCCTGACTGATAGCAGTCCATTCTTGCACAATCAATGCTTTCATTTTGTCAGAATTTTTAGGTTTTTATTTGTCCACCCGTCTCTTGATGATTGACCACAAGTTCTCAATGGGATTAAGATCCGGGGAGTTTCCAGGCCATGGACCCCAAATCTCTGTTTTGTTCCCTGAGCCATTTAGTTATCACCTTTGCTTTATGGCAAGGTGCTCCATCATGCTGGAAAAGGCATTGTTGATCACCAAACTGCTCTTGGAGGGTTGGGAGAAGTTGCTCTTGGAGGACATTCTGGTACCATTCTTTATTCATGGCTGTGTTTTTAGGCAAGACTGTGAGAGAGCCGATTCCCTTGGCTGAGAAGCAACCCCATACATGAATGGTTTCAGGATGCTTAACAGTTGGCATGAGACAAGACTGGTGGTAGTGCTCACCTTGTTTTCTCCGAATGAGGCATTTTCCTGATGTCCCAAACAATCGAAAAGGGAATTCATCAGAGAAAATAACTTTACCCCAGTCCTCAGCAGTCCACTGCCTGTACCTTTTGCAGAATATCAGTCTGTCCATGATGTTTTTTCTGGCTTCTTTGCTGCCCTCCTTGAGACCAGGCCTTGCTCCAAGAGTCTCCGCCTCACAGTGCGTGCAGATGCACTCACACCTGCCTGCTGCCATTCCTGAGCAAGCTCTGCACTGCTGGTAGCCCGATCCCGCAGCTGAAACACTTAAGAGACGGTCCTGGCGCTTGCTGGTCTTTCTTGGGCGCCCTGGAGCTTTTTTGGCAACAATGGAACCTCTCTCCTTGAAGTTCTTGATGATGCGATAGATTGTTGACTGAGGTGCAATCTTTCTAGCTGCGATACTCTTCCCTGTTAGGCCATTTTTGTGCATTGCAATGATGACTGCACGTGTTTCTTTAGAGATAATCATGGTTAACAGAAGAGAAACAATGATGCCAAGCACCAGCCTCCTTTTAAAGTGTCCAGTGGTCTCATTCTTACTTAATCATGACAGATTGATCTCCAGCCATGTCCTCATCAACACCCACACCTGTGTTAATGGAGCAATCACTGAAAAGAGGTTAGCTGGTCCTTTTAAGGCAGGGCTGCAATGATGTTGAAATGTGTTTTGGGGGATAAAGTTCATTTTCTAGCCAAATATTGACTTTGCAAGTAATTGCTGTTAAGCTGATCACTCTTTATAACATTCTGGAGTATATGCAAATTGCCATTAGAAAAAGTGAAGCAGTAGACTTTGTAAAAATTAATATTTGTGTCATTCTCAAAACTTTTGGCCATGACTGTAGATCCATAATCTCTATAGATAAATTCAGTAGTTGTTGGTGGCATATGTTTTATCCAGTGTGAGGCAATAGCTATCCTTTCAGTATAGAGAATTCTGGCCACGCCTATCGTCACTGGATCTTCCTCAGGGTGTCTTGTATAACTCCCAGTATACATGTTTTGGGCTCTGGATTCATGGTTATACCATAGATCGTATTAAGTATGTCTAGAGTGTCATTCTAGAATGAGCCAATACTATTGCATTCCCTTATCAGATGCATGAGATGGGCATTGGGTAGAGCATATCACGGACAAATAAATTAGGCCTCACACCAATCCGATGAAAGAAAGCTGGGGTTCTATATTTGCTATGAACCAAGTAGACATGTGATAACCTTTGAGCTTCAGAGAGTGATAGAAAAGGTATTGAGCATAGAATGGATTCCCATTGGTCATTCAACGGCTTTCAATTAGGTTTTGATGTTAAGGAGAAACTTTTTCAAATATGCAGTGAGCAAGCATTTATATAACCTAGCAATTAGACCTCTCCTGGTTCCCTCCTCCTTTACCCATTGAATCAAAGGATTCGGTCTTATGGCTAGGTCTTTTGACTTAAGCTGTGCTGCATATGCATATCTGAGCTGCAAAAATCTACAGAAATGTCGGCGAGGTATGTTAAACTCACTTTGCAGCTGCTCAAATTGTTTTACATTGCTTCCGGTTTAAATTTGGGCTAGAGTGTAGACCCCTCTCCCTTCCCACCCAGAATATCCCTCTAACTTCACAAATTCTGGCAACAAAGGTTTATGCCATAATGACGTAAAAGCCGTATAACCATAACCATCTATCAGACTTTTCCCTCTGTCTCACACTTTACATACAGTATCATAGATAGCGTCGGTACCTGGGATGATGCTTTCCCATACCCTAGCTTCCACAAAATATATGGCAAGGAATTGCCTATATAACTAGTTGCCCACGTTAACCAGCTCCCTACCCTGATCCCATCCTTTCAGCTGTTGGATTTGAGCAGCCAGATAGCAAATCCATACATTAGGAATGGCTAACACCCCATCTATTTTATCCCTTTGAAGGTGTTCTAACTTCATTCTGACCTATTGCTTCTTCCATATAATAATCTAAAGAGCCTGTGGGCTTTTTGAAAATAGTATGTTGGAATTCATACCAGGGGAATTGTCCAATTTGTATAGCAGTTAGGGCATTAACACCATTTTTATCAGGTTACCTTTCCCCACAACTGAGAAGGGTAGAGGACACCACGGCTTTATCTTCATTATAAACCTGTCGGGAAGTGTAGTCAAGTTAAGAGGTATGTAGTCTAGGCCTAACCGTCTCTCTAATCCCCAAGTATTTAAATTCCTTCACCATTTGGATGTTCGTAGGATTCAACCACTTTGTATTTGGAAACAGGTATAGGGGTATGAGGACTGATTTGTTTTCCAGTTGATGAGAAGGCCTGACCATTCTCTGAATTTTCTCAGAATAGACATTACCAGTTCAATTAAAGAAGGAGCTTCTCCAAGGAATAGGGGAATAGGAGCATACTGTCCACATAGACATACAGTATATGCTCCTCCACCTCTCCTACCCTAAACCTTTTGACCTAAAGGGATGCGTGTATAAGACACGCCAAGGGTTCAATGGTAATGGTAAAAAGAAGGGGAGACAGGGGCATCCATGTCTTGTGCCCCTACCAGTGCCACCCGACCAATAGCCTTCCATTAACGCTGATTCTAGCACTGGTTCATTGTACATCAGCTTGATAAGCATGAGAAAGTTGGGGCCAAAGTCCATCCTATCTAGAATCATCCATAGATAATTCCATTAGACTGCATTGAATGCTTTAGCCGCATCTAGAGTAAGTACCGCTCATAACCCAGTATTTTTAGTACTTACCGTAATTGCATATTTAAAAACACCCATCTCTAGTTAACAGCTGTAGATTTATCCGGCATAAACCAAGACTGATCACCATGAATAATTTTAGTAATGACAATAGCGAGTCTAGTTGCTGAGACCTTAGTAGCAGTTTTACATCTGTCAGAGGTAAATATATGGGTCTGTAGGAATCAGGGACTTGGGGGTCTTTATCCTGTTTAAGAGCATTGCTTCCAACATTGATACTTGAAGAATGCCTCCTGAAATACCTTCAACAATTGAGGCAGAAGTAGTTTACTAGAACATTTATAAATTTCTCCCGGGAGCCTATCCGATCCCGGAGCCGTCTCATTAGGGAATGATTGCAGCGCACATTCCAATTCCTCATGAGTTAGGGGTTTGTCAAGTGCCTCAGCTGCGTTTTTGGATAATTTAGGTAATTTGACTCTAGATAGATATTCTCCCATTTCCTGTTCATTATTCAGAGATCTAGAAGAATATAGCATACGATAGTAGTTGTAGAAACCCATTAATATATCCTTATTTTCTGTGACAGTTACTCCCTCCTCACTAATTAAATGTAAGATATGAGGGAAGCTATCATGTGCCTTGATAATTTTAGCTCTCTCCCGCCTCAAAATATTTTTGCTCAATAAAAAATCTCTTGCTCTCACCCTTATTTAATAAATGGGTGGCATATAATTTCCGGGCCTCTTCCCCTTGTCGTCTTGTACTATCAGATGGCTCACTGATAAATAGGTGTGCTGACTTTTTCACCTCTACAATAAAAGTTACCATAGAGTCGGGTGCAACCGCTAGATCTATCTTTGACAACGTATGATGGGATGAGGAATAGCAGGAGTAAGCCCTCACTTTGGGGTTTCTTTTTCGCCATATATTATTATACCCCATTTCACAGAGAACTGAGGCCATTGAGATAGGAGAAGCGAATTCAGCAACATTTCCTTTTTTGGAATTTGCCCCAGAAAGGATGTAGGTAGTTATTGATATCACCAATGAGGATGGGGACAGGTGGACAAGTGGCAATAAACAGAAAGATCTTTTTAAGTAATTCACCAGAATGAGGGGACGAATATATAGGGCAACCAATATTATAGTTACATTATAAATGGAACAAACAAGGCATACGCATTTCCCATCTGCATCTATGGATGTCTTAGTGCAGGTAAACAAAATGGTGCAATGTGCCAATATACTGACCCCTGGGAATGGGTTGAATAGTCTGAGTGGTAGGAGAATCCCAACCAAGGGCAGCTAAAAGTCTGGATCTTATCCTTTATCAAATGCATCTCATATAAGTACACAATAGCCAGCTGAAATTGATGGAGTAGTGAGAAAATAGAACACCTTTTATTCACATCCCCCCCAAACTCTGATGTTCTATGCAAGCAAATTTACGATGTGAGCCGTATCATAGCCAAGGACATATAAATGTGATGGATAGATTTATATTGCCCATATTTAAGAACTCATACCTACACATTGGATATATATTTTGTTCCAGAATAAAAACCCCCATCCCTCCGAAACAGAAAACATTTATAAAGACATTCCTCTCTGGATGAGAGAACAGGAGCCATTACCATTAATAGGCTGACAAGGAAAACGTACAACACAGGCATATGCATGTAGCTAGAAAACATTTTAGAAACCATGACATCCCTTTGCGCTTTTCAGCGCTGGGGTCCTGGGTTCAAATCCCACCAAGAACAACACCTGCGACAAGTTTGTATGTTTTCCCCATGTTTGCGTGGGTTTCCTCCAAGTTCTCCGGTTTCCTCCCACATTCCAAAGACATACTGATAGGGAATCTAGATTGTGAGCCCCATTGGTGACAGCGATGATCATGTCTGTACAGTGCTGCAGAATATGATAGCACTATATAAGCAATGCATAATAAATAAATAAATTCAGCCGAGACCTCTTTTCTCTATATATGTTATATTCCAAATTACCACCCTCCTTGCCACAACCGCCCCTCATTTGAGTCCAGCCACTAAAGTGCTTCGTTGGAGAATTCAAACATGGAGTTTGCCAAAAGCCATTACCCACAACTGAGAAGGATACATCATTGCATAGGGTATGTCCAAGGCATGTAGACGTTTCTTTATATCCATAAAGTGTGCTCTCTTTTTCTGGACCTTCGCAGAGATGTCTGGGAATATAGATATTTTCTTCCCTTCAATAATCAGATTAGATGATCCCTAGCTTTACGCAAAATGTAATCCCGATCCTTAGAACGGAGTAGCTTGATCACCATGGACTGAGGTGGTACCCCAGGAGGTAAGGGATAGAGATGAGCGAATTTGTTTGGATTCGGTTCCGAATATGATCGGAATCGAATACTGTTTTTGCAATATTCGTCGAACACAGCCGTACATCATTAGAGTCAATGGCAGTAGAAATTACCGAATACGGTTTGCTCGGAACCGATCATAAGACATACATTCAGCACGAATAGTGTTCGAATATGGCTCAAATATGTCAAAATCAGATTCGGGAACAAAAACTGAACAAATTCGCTGATCTCTAGCAAGGGATGCTTAGGGACTTTGTGGGCCCACTCTATGGCAAACAATGGTGAGAAAACTGCTTTTTCAAAGCTTTGTAGAAGTCAAGATTCAAAAATACTGCACTCTTTCCGGAAACTCCGACCAGTCATTTATTATTTCTTCTAAGTCTGTTTTCCAGGTCATCTTACTTATTTAAAAACATATTAATGCTCTGT
>JARQOD010000006.1:273533778-273626438 GCA_033576555.1 Oophaga sylvatica
AAGAAAAGTTTTTTCAAAAAAGTTTAAAATGCTTGTTTTAAAAAAAAAAAAAAAAACAATTTCCCAAAATGTTTTTTTTAGTCCCAAATTTTTGTTTTTTTCCCAAAAAAAGGGACCCAAAAATTGCTGCCCAAATTTTTGCCCGGGGGGGTACGCTGTTACCCCATTTTGGGGGGGGGGAAACTGTTTGGGCGCATGCAGGTTTGGGAAAGGAAGTTAACTTTTTGGAATCGACTTGAGGGGGTATTTTCTTTTGCAGTGCACCAGATGTGCCAAACAGGGGAAACCCCCCCAAATGACCCCAATTTTGGAAACTAGACCCCCCTAAGAGCTTTCAGTTTTTGGTGAGCACTTTGAACCCCCAAGTGTTCACAAAAGTTTAAATCCCCGGGGGCATAAAAATAAAAAATCCTTTTTTTTCCCACAAAAATTATCTTTTTGTCACTAATTTTTTTATTTCCCAGGGCAACGGGAGAAATTGGCCACAAAAGTTATGTCCAATTTTCCTATTACGCTGATACCCCATTGGGGGGGTAAACCACTGTTTAGGTGCATGGCAGATTTTTGGAAAGGGAAGGAGCGCCGTTGATTTTAAAACACAAAAATGGTGGACGCCATTGTCGTTTTTGGGAGGCTCCTAATGGCCAAACATAGAAACCCCAAAAAATGCCCACTTTTTTGGGAAAAAACTAGACCCTCAAGGAACTTATCTATTTTGGGGGTGAGACTTTGAACCCCAAAGGTTTTCACAGAATTTTAACGACAGCCGTAAAAAAAAATTTTTTTTTTTTTTTTTACAAAAAATGATTTTTTCGCCCCCCAATTTTTTATTTTCACAAGGGTAACAGGGAAATTGAACCCCCAAAAGTTTTTGCCCAAAAATTTGTCTGAGCCCCTGAACTCAAAAAGGGAGAAAAAACTGTAGGGGGCACACTCGGGTCGGAAGGGAATATTTCGTTTTGGATTGCAGACTTTGATGGAAGGGCAGGGGGGGGTCTTCGCATTTGGGGAGCCCCTGATGCGCCTAAACAGTGGGAAACCCCCCCCAAGTACCTCATTTTGGAAAAAGCCCCACAAGGAACTTTCTAGATGTGGGTGACATTTAACCCCGAAGTCTTTCCCGAAATTTATAACGACAGCCTTTAAAAATAAAAAATCCTTTTTTTTTTTACAAAAATGATTTTTTCGCCCCCAATATTTTATTTTCACAAGGGTAACAGGAGAAATTGGACCCCAAAAGTTGTTGTCCAATTTGTCATGAGTATGCTGATACCCAATATGTGGGAGAAAACTACTGTATGGGTACACGTTGGGGCTCGGAAGGGAAGTAGTGACGTTTTGGATTGCAGACTTTGATGGAATGGTCTGGCGGCGTCATGTCGCATATGGAGAGCCCGATGCGCCTAAACAGTGGAAACCCCCACAAGTGACCCCATTTTGGAAAATAGACCCCACAAGGAACTTATCTAGATGTGTGGTGAGTGCTATGAAGCCCCAAGTGCTTCACAGAAGTTTATAACGTACAGCCGTAAAAACAAAAGAATCATTTTCTTTTTTAAAAATGATATTTTTACCCCAGTTTTTTTATTTTCCCAAGGGTAACAGAAGAAATAGGACAAATTTCACAATAACTCATGGGGTCCAGAGTACAATGATACCCCATATGTGGGGGTAAACTACTGTTTGGGCGCATGGCAGAGCTCAGAAGTGAAGGAGCACCGTTTGACTTTTTCAACGCAGAATTGGCTGGAATTGAGATCAGACGCCATGTCACATTTGGAGAGCCCCTGATGTGCCTAAACAGTGGAAACCCCCCAATTCTAACTCCAACCCTAACCCCAACACACCCCTAACCCTAGTCCCAACCCTAACCACAAAACTAACCCTAACACACCCATAACCCTAATCCCAACCCTAACCCTAATCCTAACTTTAGCGCCAACCTTAACCCTAACTTTAGCCGCAACCCTAACCCTAATGGGAAAATGGAAATAAATACTTTTTTTTTAATTTTATTATTTATCCCTAACTAAGGGGGTGATAAAGAGGGGTTTGATTTACTATTTATAGCGGGTTTTTATGATTGGCAGCTGTCACGCTAAAAGACGCTTTTTATTGCAAAAAATAGTTTTTTGCATCACCACATTTTGAGAGCTATAATTTTTGTATATTTTGGCCCACAGAGTCATGTGAGGTCTTATTTTTTGGACGAGGTGACGTTTTTATTGGTACCATTTTTGAGCATGTGACATTTTTTGATCGCTTTTTATTTCGATTTTTGGGAGGTTAGAATGAACAAAAATCAGCAATTCATGAATTTCTTTTGGGGGAGGCGTTTATACCGTTCCGCGTGTGGTAAAATTGATAAAGCAGTTTTATTCTTCGGGTCAGTACGATTATGGCGATACCTCATTTATATCATTTTTTTATGTTTTGGCGCTTTTATAGAATAAAACCAATTTTATATAAAAAATTATTATTTTAACATCGCTTTATTCTGCGAGCTATAACTTTTTTATTTTTTCGCTGATGATGCTGAGTGGCAGCTCGTTTTTTGCGGGACAAGATGACGTTTTCAGCGGTACCATGCTTATTTATATCGGTCTTTTTGATCGCGTTTTATTCCACTTTTTGTTCGGCGGTATGATGATAAAGCATTGATTTTTTTGCTTTGTTTTTTTTTTTTTTAAGAGGTTCACTAAAGGGGTTAACTAGTGGGACAGCTTTATAGGGGGGGTTGTTACGGACGCGGCAATACCAAATATGTGTTACTTTTATTGTTTTGGTTTTTTTATTTACAGGAAAAAATGAATTTATTGGGGAATATTTTTTTTTTTTTATGATTTTTTTAAACAATTTTTAATTTTATTTTTTTTACTTTTATACTTTGTCCCAGGGTGGGACATCACTCTATATGGTCAGATCGCTGGTGTGACAGTGTGAACAGCACTCTGTCACACCAGCGATCGCTCTGGCATCGCTGCAGGCTTCTTAGTGCCTGCTCTCAGCAGGCACTGAGGAAGCCGCCTCCCTGCAGGACCCGGATGGACCCCGGCGCCATCTTGGATTCGGGGTCCTGCAGGGAGTAAGGACCCTCGGAACAGCGCTACACATCACGCTGCTCTGAGGGTCTCAGGGGAGCGCGCAGGGAGCCCCCTCCCTGCGCGATCTTCCCCTGTGCCCCCGGTACACCGCGATCATGTTTGATCGCGGTGTGCCAGGGGTTAATGTGCCGGGAGCAGTCTGTGACCGCTCCTGACACATAGTGCCGGGTGTCAGCTGTGATAATCAGCTGACACCCGGCCGCGATCGGCTGCGCTCCCGTGGGAGCGCGTCCGATCGCACGGGACGTACTATCCCGTCCATGGTCATACGGGCCCAGGTACCATGGACGGGAAAGTACGTCTGATGGCAGTAAGGGGTTAAAGGAGACTTTGTGTTTGAACTTTGTGGGTCACTGCCTCATCACTGCATACGGTGCTACCGCTGCACTACATAATGTATTATCTTGGTTATAATGAATTTGTACTATGTATTATATGTATTTTCAAAGTTTCCCTTGTTTAAGTAAGAACTTGATGACATGTCAATGGTGGTTCTATACCACATGACTGCACAGGATATGACATAAAAAGCTATTCAGTGGTAAAATAGTATGCAATGAATAAGGATTAAATTCTGAAACGTGTATGCTAGATTTGCATCTGTTTTTCTGCCCATGTACACTGGTGCGACTTTTTAATTCTTCCATAAAGACTTCTGAATTTTATTCAACAAGCTGGATATTTTTCTGTTTCAACAAAGGGTTTCCTAACTACGGCACTGCACGTTTCCTTGCGTGGTATCTATTGAGAAGGTAAGCTGATATTTCCTCTCTTTTTAGCGTACAACGGAACAGTTCCAAAAGTACTGTACAATTACAGGGATTTTTTAAAAAGGCTATAATATTTGTTCTTAATAATAATGTGTTTTCCTTTGAAAGTGTATTTTTCCGCCAGGTGAAAGGCTGCGCAATAGGGACGAGATTTGCCCCCAGTTATGCTAATCTGTTTATGGGGGCGTTTGAATCGTCAAGGTGGTCTCAAGTCTGGTGAGTCCCTGACCTATGTGAACATACCTCTATTAGGCTGATATCTGAATTTCTGGGTGAATGTGAACACCTCTGTCAGTAATGCCTGCATATAAGGATAAGTACAGTCATGGCCAAAAGTATTGAGAATGACACAAATATTATATTTTCACATAATCTGCTGCCCTCTGGTTTTTATTGTGTGTTTGACAGATGTTTTTATCACAGACAGAAATATAATTGCAAACATATAAGTAACAAAAGCTTATATTGACAGTTAGAATGAGTTAATGCAGCAAGTCAATATATGCAGTGTTGACCCTTCTTCTTCAGGACCTCTGCAATTCTTCCTGGCATGCTCTCAATCAACTTCTGGACCAAATCCTGACTGATAGCAGTCCATTCTTGCACAATCAATGCTTTCATTTTGTCAGAATTTTTAGGTTTTTGTTTGTCCACCCGTCTCTTGATGATTGACCACAAGTTCTCAATGGGATTAAGATCTGGGGAGTTTCCAGGCCATGGACCCAAAATCTCTATGTTTTGTTCCCTGAGCCATTTAGTTATCACCTTTGCTTTATGGCAAGGTGCTCCATCATGCTGGAAAAGGCATTGTTGATCGCCAAACTGCTCTTGGAGGGTTGGGAGAGGTTGCTCTTGGAGGACATTCTGGTACCATTCTTTATTCATGGCTGTGTTTTTAGGTAAGACTGTGAGAGAGCCGATTCCCTTGGCTGAGAAGCAACCCCACACATGAATGGTTTCAGGATGCTTAACAGTTGTCATGAGACAAGACTGGTGATAGTGCTCACCTTGTCTTCTCCGAAAGAGGCGTTTTCCCCATGTCCCAAACAATCGAAAAGGGGATTCATCAGAGAAAATAACTTTACACCAGTCCTCAGCAGTCCACTGCCTGTACCTTTTGCAGAATATCAGTCTGTCCATGATGTTTTTTCTGGAGAGAAGTGGCTTCTTTGCTGCCCTCCTTGAGACCAGGCCTTGCTCCAAGAGTCTCCGCCTCACAGTGCGTGCAGATGCACTCACACCTGCCTGCTGCCATTCCTGAGCAAGCTCTGCACTGCTGGTAGCCCGATCCCGCAGCTGAAACACTTTTAAGAGACAGTCCTGGCGCTTGCTGGTCTTTCTTGGGCGCCCTGGAGCCTTTTTGGCAACAATGGAACCTCTCTCCTTGAAGTTCTTGATGATGCGATAGATTGTTGACTGAGGTGCAATCTTTCTAGCTGCGATACTCTTCCCTGTTAGGCCATTTTTTTTGCATTGCAATGATGACTGCACGTGTTTCTTTAGAGATAACCATGGTTAACAGAAGAGAAACAATGATGCCAAGCACCAGCCTCCTTTTAAAGTGTCCAGTGGTGTCATTCTTACTTAATCATGACAAATTGATCTCCAGCCATGTCCTCAACAACACCCACACCTGTGTTAATGGAGCAATCACTGAAAAGAGGTTAGCTGGTCCTTTTAAGGCAGGGCTGCAATTGTGTCGACCCGCCACCACAATTGTGGGTTACCAGGGCAATGGGGTACTCAGAGCCGAGCCCATGGAAGTCTATGGGAATGTCACAGGTAGCTGTGGCTCGGTCTGTGGCCCTGGCGGTCTGGCGTATGTTGGGGATAAATTTACAGGGGATAGATTTATATACAGTTCGTGACGCCACCTGTAGTATTCTGGTAATTTGTACCAGCGCTGCTGTAGATCTCTGAGGGGATGGTGATGCAGCTAGATGTCAGGTCCCCTACAGGTGGGACTCTTCCCTCAGGTCGGTAGTTAGGTAGGGATTGTGCAGGCATGCAATAATAACTCAGTCTCACACGGTCAGCGTCTTTCCATACCTTTACTTGCAAGATGGTAAGGCAGGTCCCAGGGAGGCTGATGGGGTTGATGGAGGATGAGCTTTGAGGCAACAGCTAAGCAAGTTAGGGGCCTCCTTTACTGTCCAACAATGATGAGTACAACCAGCCTGCAGCGTAGTTCCCTCTATAACTCCAGTTACTCCAAAACTGTTCTGCCCAGTCAGATTTGTGGTGAAGCCTTCCAATTGATGAAACTAGGTTCTTGCTTTTGTCTGCGCTTGACTCAAAGTCCCTATTCCACCTGACTCCGGTTACGTACTGACTATTTGGGGCTGTTTGCCGCGACCTAAAGTCCGGTAAATCTCTGGTTTTCTTACCACTATGCTTGTAGCTAATAGTGATCCTTCGGTCCCCAGTGACCGGTTGCAATGTGCAGGACTTCTTCAATCCAAAAGCACTATTCCAATAAACTCTCCACTTTGCCCTTCGATTTGCTCGACTCTTAATAGATAGCTCAGTCTGTCTTCCAGTGGGGCACAGCTCTGACTAGGCTGAGGTGAACTAGACCACCTGTACTAGACTCCACGTTCTGAACTGATGATAGAGCAATCTGGACACGTCTACTCTGTCCAAGGACAGGAAACTGACTGACTAAATCACTCCCTTCCACACCCCTGCTGGGTGTGTCAGAAGTGTACGTGATGTATGAAGAGCCCTTAACTGTTACCTCTCCACTCATCCTCCTGGTATTGTGTACCAGGGCTACACACAATGATGTTGAAATGTGTTTTGGGGGATAAAGTTCATTTCTAGCCAAATATTGACTTTGCAAGTAATTGCTGTTAAGCTGATCACTCTTTATAACATTCTGGAGTATATGCAAATTGCCATTAGAAAAAGTGAAGCAGTAGACTTTGTAAAAATTAATATTTGTGTCATTCTCAAAACTTTTGGCCATGACTGTAGAGACCTGCTGTAATTAAAATCACCATCTGGTGGGGGCGGAGTGCTCGGTCAGCAAGCTAACATTCAAAAGACAAAAAAACCTGACTGGCACATCCAGACTATTGTGAATTAGGTGCAAACCAAGGAGTGCTACCCCCATGTAAAACATACGAGAAAAGGTTGCACTCTAACATACTAAAGCATGACAATATGGAATACATGAAATTTTGAGTAGCAATATGGCTTTGGAGTATAAGGAAAAATTTGAGACGCTTATTATAACATTTGGCCAAATATTAAAAGCCAACCAACCATCGTCAAGGTGGTCTCAAGTCTGGTGAGTCCCTGACCTATGTGAACATACCTCTATTAGGCTGATATCTGAATTTCTGGGTGAATGTGGACACCTCTGTCAGTAATGCCTGCATATATGGTAAGTAGAGAACTGCTGTAATTAAAATCACCACCTGGTGGGGGCGGAGTGCTCGGTCAGTAAGCTAACATTCAAAAGACAAAAAAACCTGACTGGCACATCCAGACTAATGTGAATTAGGTGCAAACCAAGGGTGCTACCCCCATGTAAAACATACGAGAAAACGGGTTCTTGCTGCATAGCTTATCAAAACATTTTTTTATGGTGCATCAAAAAAATGCAAGATCTTTAAGACTTATCATTATAGATCAGATACCGGATGATGTACCTGACGGCTATAATAATCTAATAAAAAGAGAAAGCTTTTGGATTTTTAAATTAGGTACATTGACACCTGAAGGGTTCAATCTCACTATTGAAAAAGTCACATAATGTTTTTATTTTTATTCTTTTATTCATATCTTATGAAGTATTTTATGGCTTGGTTTTATATTATGTCCTTTATTTCTGTTTTTATTATGTTTTTATTATGCATTTATTCATTTTGTGGCCACAATGTGTATGTGGTTAATCATGTGTTTTTACTAATTGCCCATTACTTCCTATGGTTTTTTTCCTTTATATACCCATCCCTGTTCACTGTGTGTATACTGCCACCTGATGAAGACGGTGCTCTACCGTCAAAACGCGTTGTGATAAGAAATAAACCAAGATTGAATTTAACATCTCTTAACTGTGTCCCATGCGCTCCTTTGTGACCGAGGTTTGTTTTATTACTGCATCCATTCCTCCTCCAGAGGCACCCGGCTGGAGCTGCAACGGACTCTTCCTGCTCTAGTCCATATGAACGCTAATTCAGTGCTCCCCTGTGACCGTTTAAATTGACTTTATCTATACCTTGACTAAAGCACTGTGTTGTTTATTATACAGTTTGAGCTGAAGAAAAGCTGTTATGTTAGGATTTTCTTATGATGTAGAAAGCATTTTCGTTTGGAGTCTGGAAAAACTAGAGAAGAGAGAGGGAGGATTCAAAAAGATCTAAACAAACTGTAACTGTGGGCAGCAACTAACACAATGGTTTTCAATAGGGAGAAATGCAAAGGGCAAGAGAAATAAAAAAGCATATACATACATGCAATAGGGCTAATCAACAGCACATGTGAAAAAGACTTGGATATACTTATAGATCCCAATCTGCACATGAGTCAACAGTGTGATGCAGCAGCAAAAAAGGCAAACACAATTCTGGGTTGCATTAACAGAAGCATATTGTCACGGGTTTGCCATGACAGAGAGGAGCCAGAAGACCGCAGCTTCTGATTTCTCCTACTCCTCTACTGATTAGAAGCATTTCAACTTCATATTAAATTGTGCAAGTTTCTTTTAGCAGTGCAGGGGTTAATCTGCTCAGTTGTGAGCTCCTGGAAGCTTTCCTGGCTTAAGGCTCTCAGCTGTGCACTGTTAGCCACTCCCATCTCCTATATGATCTGGGCCCTGGCTAGCACTCATTATCAGAGTGGTTGTTATTGGAAAAGGCATTTGGTGGATTTATCTGTGACTGTTGCTAGGTTTTGAGTGTGTGATAATTCCCTTTCTTCTCCTACTTTGGTTTAACCCCATTCTCCACTCCCCAGTGAATTCCTCTGTTGTCTGTGTGAGTATAGTTGTATGTTTGGTATTTTTTGTTATCCCTGGTCGTATTACCTTGTTAGTCTGGTTGGTGTATTATGGTACACTACTGCTCCCCTCTTCCCTGGGTTGGGGGAAGGGTACAGACTGAGGGCAGATTCAGGAGCTAAGATAAGGTACGTGGCCTCGGCAAAAGTGAAAAAAAAAATTTCAGCTCACCCTTAGTAATTCCCCATTAGATTCCACAAGACGAAGCATGGGATCACGTCTCTGCCAGATGTAAGAACAAGGTGAACATAGAAGAAAGGATCCAGCTTCGGGAAAAAAACATTTTAATTCTTTATTAGAGTCATTAAAGTAGGGGCAATAGTTGTGACATCTTAGTAGTATAGTGGGATATAGAAGGTGCAAGGGAGAAAACAGTTTTGCATTGAGCTGGGAGTTGGACCAGATGACCCAGGAGGACCTTTCCAAGTCTACCATTCTATGATTCTATGTGTAATGGACTGGGTGGTGGAACCTCTGTGCTGTGGCCCAAGGAAAGTCTGGAGGGGCATAAGTAGGTGCCTCACCAAGGCTGACTTTGGATACATGGTGGCTGACGATACCGCCATCCAAGGAGAGACAAAGAAGGTGGAACAATGTGCTACACCAGGACTGACTTCAGGTGGATGGCAGCTGACCCCTAAGGGACTGGAGGTATGGATGGCAGAATGGGAAAGTATTGACTGGCACGACTGGTATAGTGGCTGGCATGACATACACACAGGCAGGTACTGGTGGACACAAGATAACCTGGTAGGCAAGTGCAGGCTGGCATGGCTGACAGACGGGCAGGCAGACATGACTGAAAGGCAAGCGGGCACAGCTGAGAGATAGGCAGGCGGGCATAGCTGAGAGATAGGCAGGTGGGCACGGCTGAGAGATATGCAGGCAGGCACGTCTGGTAGACAAGCTGGCGGGCATGGTTGATAGACAGGCAGGTGGGCACAGCTGGTAGACAGGCAGGCGGGCACAGCTGATAGACAACCAGGCTGGCACGACTGTAGAACAGGACTGGAATACTGGATACGAGTTCTGTGACCTGAGAACTAGCAAGCGTGTTAGAACATACAAACAATGTTGCCCAGGAACCTCCATGGAGGCGGTGCTTTAAATAGTAAGTGTCCTTCAGATTGGCTGGGGACACTTTAGGAGGACACACGAGGCCCCTTTAAGAGACAGGATGCATGCGCACACCCTAAGCATAGTGCCTGGGGATTGGGAAGGAGGAGATAGTGAAGGGATGAGGGCTGTGGTGGTGAGTAAGCTGGCATCAATGGGAGGGAGAGAGACAGAAGGCTGATATGCAGGCACTACACTGCTGAGAAAGAAACAATACAATTCTCAAATTAAAGCTCATATTCATTATATAACTGTATCTTGAATGTTTTGGTAAAAATCTAAAAAGCCAAAACTTGTGTCACTGTCCAAATATTTCTGTACCTAACTGTAAATATATTGTAAGGCAGCTACAGTACATATAGCTAATGGGAAGTATGTATCACAGAGATGGTTGTCATCTGTAATATAATCCTGGAGTATTGCTCTAGTGCACACACAGCACTATGAGGATTGTTTGGTACATCTGGGCCAGGTTTTACGTGCAGTCTGAGAGATGGGTGGGTGTGGCTGCACACATACCCCACCTCTGGGTGTGGTTAACCTTTTAAGGTGGAGTCCCTTGTTTGACACATGGTCTGTGTGTGGCGGAAGAAGGCTTCCTGTGTGTTATATCTAGACTGAGTCAGTATACTAGATGCTTTACAATCTGAGTGACCAGGAGTGGGTCTCACGAGACTTTATCAAAGAAATGTTTTCTTTGTTTTGTCTTCACTGAAGGCTGTTTATTTTTTCATTTGCATAAGGATGGTTTATGAAGCAGCAATAAACCAGCATGGACTTTTAAATGGAAGCGCTACCTATTTTGCCTCCAGACACATCCAAGTGAGTAGCATTCCAACAGTATATATACAAATATATTTGCACATATATACATATAAGCAATATATGCATATACAGGTCCTTCTCAAAAAATTACATATAGTCAAAATTTCATTATTTACCATAATGTAATGATTACAATTAAACTTTCATATATTTTAGATTCATTACACACCAACTGAAATTTGTCAGGTCTTTTATTGTTTTAATACTGATGATTTTGGCATACAACTCCTGATAACCCAAAAAACCTGTCTCAAAAAATTAACATATCAAGAAAAGGTTCTCTAAACGACCTATTATCCTAATCTTCTGAAATCAACTAATTAACTCTAAACACATGCAAAAGATTCCTGAGGCTTTTAAAAACTCCCTGCCTGGTTCATTACTCAAAACCCCCATCATGGGTAAGACTAGCGACCTTACTGATGTCAAGAAGGCCATCATTGACACCCTCAAGCAAGAGGGTAAGACCCAGAAAGAAATTTCTCAACAAATAGGCTGTTCCCAGAGTGCTGTATCAAGGCACCTAATGGGAAGTCTGTTGGAAGGAAACAATGTGGCAGAAAACGCTGTACAACGAGAAGAGGTGACCGGACCCTGAGGAAGATTGTGGAGAAGGACCGATTCCAGACCTTGGGGACCTGAGAAAGCAGTGGACTGAGTCTGGTGTAGAAACATCCAGAGCCACCGTGCACAGGCGTGTGCAGGAAATGGGCTACAGGTGCCGCATTCCCCAGGTAAAGGCACTTTTGAACCATAAACAGCGGCAGAAGCGCCTGACCTGGGCTACAGAGAAGCAGCACTGGACTGTTGCTAAGTGGTCCCAAGTACTTTTTTCTGATGAAAGCAAATTTTGCATGTCATTCGGAAATCAAGGTGCCAGAGTCTGGAGGAAGACTGGGGAGAAGGAAATGCCAAAATGCCTGAAGTCCAGTGTCAAGTACCCACAGTCAGTGAGGGTGTGGGGTGCCATGTCAGCTGCTGGTGTTGGTCCACTGTGTTTCATCAAGGGCAGGGTCAATGCAGCTAGCTATCAGGAGATTTTGGAGCACTTCATGCTTCCATCGGCTGAAATGCTTTATGGAGATGAAGATTTCATTTTTCAGCACGACCTGGCACCTGCTCACAGTGCCAAAACCACTGGTAAATGGTTTACTGACCATGGTATTACTGTGCTCAATTGGCCTGCCAACTCTCCTGACCTGAACTCCATAGAGAATCTGTGGGATATTGTTAAGAGAAAGTTGAGAGACGCAAGACCCAACACTCTGGATGAGCTTAAGGCCGCTATCGAAGCATCCTGGGCCTCCATAACACCTCAGCAGTGTCACAGGCTGATTGCCTCCATGCCACGCCGCATTGAAGCAGTCATTTCTGCAAAAGGATTCCCGACCAAGTATTGAGTGCATAACTGAACTTTATTATTTGATGTTTTTTTTGTTTGTTTTTAAAAAACACTTTTATTTTATGGACGGTTGAAATATGTTAATTTTTTGAGACAGGTTTTTTGGGTTATCAGGAGTTGTATGCCAAAATCATCAGTATTAAAACAATAAAAGACCTGACAAATTTCAGTTGGTGTGTAATGAATCTAAAATATATGAAAGTTTAATTGTAATCATTACATTATGGAAAATAATGAAATTTTGCACTATATGCTAATTTTTTGAGAAGGACCTGTACTATATTATTTCTACTACGCTGTTGGAGAAAAAATGGGACTTTTGCATTAATCTTTCATGCTTGATACTTTCTGCAATTTAATACAAGCTTTCCTATATTACTGCATATCAAGCAGAGGAAACTAAACAGGGTTTATGTGACCTACTTATCACATTTGAAAAAAAATATACCATGTCAAAACAGAATGATTATAGTCAGTATTTATGTCCAGGCCCAG
The DNA here is from genome assembly GCA_033576555.1 of Oophaga sylvatica. Lineage (NCBI taxonomy): Eukaryota > Metazoa > Chordata > Amphibia > Anura > Dendrobatidae > Oophaga > Oophaga sylvatica. The sequence goes on from JARQOD010000006.1 coordinate 273,546,496, forward strand.
GAGTACAAATGTGAAAAATGGTTAGCCAAAATTTCACAGAAACAAAGAGGAAAGATTACAACAACAAAAATAAGCAGTAAAAAATAAAAAAGATACCATAAAACATGACAAATGACTACAACCTACTAGAAACTTCTGATTTCCTATAGACATTAGACATCAGGAAAAGGAAGTGTGCTGCGAAGTAAAAAAATAAATAATTTTACCTAATGTCGTTTTCCATAATATTACAATGTTTTTGAAGCAATTTTGAGGGCAGCACAATTGTCACTGGTTAAATGCATATGCTTAATACAGTATATTTTACCTGTAAAAAAATAAACATGTAGTCAAAAACAAAATAATACAGGATTTCTCTAGAGATGTCATTACCGGCATGACTATACTAGGACTCAACATGTGAAGAATGGCAATTTTTAGGGGTGATACTGGATGTTTTGGATATGTTCTTAGACAGCACTAGGCCAAGGCTTAAATGCCTTGATTTTGGGATGTAAAACCATTGGCAAACAGATCGCAGAAGAAGGGGGTGCGATTCCGACCTGACCCAAAAAGAAGGGGCCTAAATATGGCCATCTTCAGTTTCAGCTGTATTAGAATCATCAGGATGCTGATATAGATGAATACACTAAAGGATCTCCATCCCTATCCATTCATTGCTGCAGTGTTCCCATTTTGAAGCTCTACTCCCTTTGCCCTACTCCCGCATTTTAAAAAAAATAATTTTGTCCTGGCCAGCAGCAGTTAAAGAATGTGAGTGCATGACAACCTCCCCAGCTACTAGAAATTAACAGTTTCTCAAAACTCTCTCAGTTTCTCTATCTCTCACTATCTCTCACTATCTGTCACTATCTTTCGCTATGGAATGCCAACTCCATCTGTATTAAACTGTCATTCATGACATGACCTAATCTATGCTTCCTGGGCCTCACAGAAATGTGGCTGTGCTTTGTGTGTTGGCTTTCCGTTTAGTTTACTCTTCATACTCACAATAAACGGTGTAAGGCCAGGGTCACACTAGCGTAGAATACGGACGAGTGCTATGTGAGAAAACATTGCATAACACTCGGACCAGTGTTAATCAGTGGGGCAGCTCAGATCAGCATTTTTTCCTCAGGCGTATTCAGCGTGCATGTAAAATCGCAGCATACTGCGATTGGCACCGAGACTCAGCCAAGTCTCGGCTCACTCGTATCCATATAAGTCTATGGGTGCGAGTGACACAATGCACATCACTCGGATATCATCTGAGTGCTGTGCGATATACGCTGACCCCGTTATTGGAGGAGATGAAGAAATTTGTTTCTCTGCCTCCTCCACAGCTGTGCTCCGATCCGCTCTGTGCGAGAGGCTAGGAGCATAGTAGCATGACACTCGGCTCCCGCACGCAGCCGAGCTGGAGCCGAGGGTCATTAGCATATTGCATCCGATTCTTTTGCATCGGATGCCATACGCGAGTGTGACCCCAGCCTAAGAGTTGACCTTCTCCTTTATAACAACTTGACCGTCAACCCAATTCCACCTCTTCCTTCCGTTATCCTTTCTTCTTTTGAAGTGCACTATGCCTGTGTCCACTCTCCTTCAAAATGGCCATCATATACCTGCCTACTGCTTTAATGAATATTTCTCCACTTGGCTTCTACACTGTCTCTCTACTAACCATCATCATGGATGATTTCCACACCCCTTGTGACACCCATCAGTAAGCAGCCTCCAATCTCTTGTCACTCGCTTCATCCACTGATCTCACACAATAGTCCTTCACATCCAACCACACAGGCACTAGACCTCATCTAACCATACAACTTAATCTCCCCCTTCACCATCTACACAAGTTCACATCCCTGTTCTCATCACCTGCTCCACAAGTCCAGCAGCTTGTACACCCAAACCCCGCCCCCCCGCAGAAACCTTTCACACCTAGACACACATTCTCTGGCTGTCTTATACTGCTGTCCATCATACCCTCACTCCAGAGCACAGACATAGCCATCGTTTTCTACAATGCCATGCAATAGCTACAGTGGGTATGGAAAGTATTCATACCCCTTTAAATTTTTCACTCTTTGTTTCATTGCAGCCATTTGGTAAATTCAATAACGTTAATTTTTTTCCTCATTAATGTACACTCTGCAGTCCATATTGACTGAAAGAAAAACAGAAATGCAAAAATTTTTACAAATTTATTAAAAAGAAAAACTGAAATATCACATGGTCATAAGTATTCAGACCCTTTGCTCAGACACTCATATTTAAGTCACATGCTGTCCATTTTCTTGTGATCCTCCTTGAGATGGCACTACTCCTTCTTTGGAGTCCAGCTGTGTTTAATGAAACTGATAGGACTTGATTTGTAAAGGCACACACCTGTCTATATAAGACCTCACAGCTCATAGTACATGTCAGATCAAATGAGAATCACAAGGTCAAAGGAACTGGCCAAGGAGCTCAGGGGCAGAATTGTGGCAAGGCACAGATCTGACCAAGGTTACAAAAGAATTTCTGCAGTACTCAAGGTTCCTACGAGCACAGTGGCCTCCATAATCCTTAAATGGAAGAAGTTTGGGACCACCAGAAGTCTTCCTAGACCTGGCTATCCAGCCAAACTGAGCAATCGTGGGAGAAAAGCCTGGGTGAATGAGTTAAAGACAAACCCCAAGATCACTGTGGCTAAGCTCCACAGATGCAGTAGAGAGATGGGAGAAAGTTCCACAAACTGAACTATCACTGCAGCCCTCCACCAGTCGGGCTTTTATGGTAACTGATTTAATGAGCCATTCACAGTTTCACTGTACTGTCCGTGTGTACTTACACGTGCATAGCTTAATCTTTAAGACAAGCATATGCTACTGTCAGGATCAGCCTCAGGGCCAGACATATGTAAGCCCACCTAGAGTTTGTTAAAAAACACATGAAGGACTCCCAGACTATGAGAAATAAGATTCTCTGGTCTGATGAGACGAAGATAGAACTTTTTATTGATAATTCTAAGCGGTATGTGTGGAGAAAACCAGGCACTGCTCATCACCTGCCCAATACAATTCCAGCAGTGAAACATGGTGGTGGCAGCATCATGCTATGGGGGTGTTTTTCAGCTGCAGGGACAGGACGACTTGTTGCAATTGAAGGAAACATGAATGCGACCAAGTACAGAGATATCCTTGGAAATCAAGGTCCCAGAGTCTAGTGTGAAGTTTCCACAATCAGTCATGGTTTAAGAGGGCTATGTCATGTGCTGGTGTAGGTACACTGTGTTTTATCAAGACCAAAATCTGTGCAGCAGTCTCTCAGGAAATTTTAGAGCACTTCATGCTTCCCTCTGCCGACAAGCTTTTTGGAGATGGAAATTTCATTCTCCAGCAAGACTTGGCACCTGTCCACGCTGCCAAAAGTACCAATATCTGGTGAAAAAGCAACAGTATCACTGTGCTTGATTGGTCAGCAAACTCGCCTGACCATAACCCCATAGAGAATCTATGGGTATTGTCAAGAGGAAGATGAGAGACACCAGACCCAACAGTGCAGACAAACTGAAGGCTGCTATCAAAGCCACCTGGGCTTCCATAACACCTCAGCAGTGCCACAGGCTGATCGCCTCCATGCCACGCCGCACTGATGCAGTAATTGATGTAAAAGGAGCCCTGACCAAGTTGAGTGCATTTACTGAACATACATTTCAGTAGGCCAACATTTGAATTTTTAAATAATTATTTCAAACTGATGTTATAAAATATTCTAATTTACTGAGATAATGACTTTTTGGTTTTTATTGGCTGCAAGCCACAATCATCGACATTAACAGAAATAAACACTTGAAATAGATCACTCTGTAATGACTCTATATAATATGAGTTTCATTTTTTGTTTTGAAGAACTGAAATAAATTAACTTTTTGATGTCTTCTAATTTTGTGAGATGCACCTGTATATACTAGCGGGCCATCCTTGTAATTATATTATCCCCATTATAGTTAATAATTTGATATATGTTTGTGTATATACAGTCCTGCTCATCATTATTGGCACCCATGAAGAGTAAGTACATAATATGTAATATCTCCTTAAAAAAATGAATCAAGTAAAACATTTTTTTTGGTATAGAGCACTCGTGTTAAATACAAAAGAGCAAATGATAAACAATAATTTAAAACTAAAAACAATGGGAGGGAAAATAGAAAAACCTAAAGCTTTCTGTGATACTGGAATCAAGATTAGGAGTGGTCAGAACTGCCAGGTACAGCTGCACTACTCCAGGACTGCAAATTGATGCCGGCTCCGAGACTTCGGGTGCCACTCCATATAAAGTTGAAACTCCAAATTCAAATGTAAAGAAGAAGTGGTGCAGGCACTCACCGTGTCATTTATGTCCTTTATTTAGAAATCACATAAGTGCTAGGACCCCGTAGAAGCGCATAACTGCGCAAAACAGCCATCATCCGTTGCATCTCCTCTTCACACTTCCTTGCTGTTTTGATGTGATTTCCAAATAAAGGACATAAATGGGACGGTGAGTGCCTGTACCACTTCTTCTTTACATTTGCATTTCTGTGATACTGGTATTGGCACCCTTTACATTAAATTAGTATGGAAACACATTTTGACTCACCTGTGGTAAATCACAAATGAGAATCACTTGTGATTGTTGGTACCCATGTTACACAAATTGCCAATGAATGATGACTTCAGTATTTTAAAAAGCCACATATTAGGCCCTGTTCTTTTGTCACAATGGTGAAGACAAAGGAGCTGTCTGAGGACATCAGAACTGCTATTAGCAAACACAAAACTTCCAACGGGTATAAGGCCTATAAGGCCATCTCCAAAGGCCTTGGTATCCCTGTTTCAGCAGTGCGCAATGTTATTTACCTCTTCCCAACCACCTACTATAGATAAACGTCGGCGCATTCTGGGCTCTGTGCAGCGTCAATGTTTTTCAGTGGTCAGTGGTCTCGCAATGCTCACGACCCCCAGGGTCCTGCAAGTGCTGCGATTCCTGTGCAGAGCAGTAGCTCTGACAGGTGACATCATCGGGACCTGATTGGATCATGTCCTAATGATGTTAACCCTTTGCTATTTACTAGATGCCACTATTGCAGTATTTAGAAGATAGTGTGGGGAAGGGACAGGGCCGTAGTCGTGGCTGATAACATCTGCTCTTGCATGCACTGGTCTTCCCTCTCATACAAAGAATGTCCTATTGTCAGTGTACTTGCCTCTCTGTTCTCTGCTCCTTCAGGTTTTGCTCCATGTTGCTTAAGACCCCCTCTGGACATTCGCGCACAGAGACACAGTCCAGTTACAACTTAAAACTCAGAACTTTACTTCTTTCTTTTCGCAGCACATTCTTTCCAGATACAACATCAGAATAGGGTTCCATACAGTTCTCATTTTCCACTCTCCCTGCACTCTTTCCTAGGTCCTCCAGCACGTGCACGGATCGTACCGTCTCATATGGTACCGCAGCGTCCTCGCTGTTCACACTCACTACGTTTAGTTCCCTTGTCCGTTTCGCCCTGAACACGAGGGCATCTGCCCATGCAGTAAGCTGCTACATTTTAGAGGGACCTGCGTCCATGTACTGTTGTGACCTCTACTGTAACTTCTGTTCCATCACTGCTGTCACCACTACTGCCTCGGCTGAAATTCTCGCAGACTGGGCCCTGGACAGCTGGGTTCTCTGGCTTAAACGTTGCGGAACTGTCTGCCAATTACAGACTCTATGGCCTTACTACTCTAAACAGGGAAAACCATATATCTTTGTCACGATCCACATTTGGATCTGTGGCAGATCTCTGACTGTATGTTGAAACCTTTTTCCTGTCTGGCCAGCCGTGGTTAATCTCAGTCTTTGCCCCGGTGGCCGCTAGTGTAATTGCATGCCTGATGACTTGTCAGAGGGAGGTGGCGACCACTCCCACTTCCTTTAAAAGGTCTCCTGAGTGGTCAGCTGGTGTTGGTAATATTGCTTCCTCTGGAAACCAACCAAGCTGGAGCCAGGAGCTGCTGAGCGCAGTGGTGCTTCTACTATTTCCCTTTTCTGGTGCTTTACTCTGCTGCTAGGAGCTTTGCAGCAGAGAAAGCTAAGTGTTATTGTTTTGTTGATTTAACCCCTAGGTGTCTGTCTTTCCTTTTGGCTGTTTGGGTGTTATTCACATCATTCCCTGTCTCCCCTCCTGGGGAGGGGGTTGGTGGGTTTAGCTCAGGGCTAAACAGGAGACAGGGACAGGTCGGTGACTTGGGCCTCGCTACCTTTAAGTGCACCCCCAAGTTAAGGAAAGACAGGTCTTCCCTTAGCTTTAGGGGCAGTTCAGGGGCCCAAGTTCCTCGTCCCCTGTATTCCTTCAACTGTGACATTCTTATCCATGGTTGGCTTCTCCTCTGTTAACTATCTATTACACTAAACTTCTATCCTAAGTCTACTAACGTGCCCCATCTAGAGGCCTAATAAGGTTACTATGCTCTCCCTAAAATACAATATATAATATAATATTCATTCAAGCACCAATATATACATATATATATACAGTCAGGGCCAGAAATATTTGGACAGTGACACAATTTTCGCGAGTTGGGCTCTGCATGCCACCACATTGGATTTGAAATGAAACCTCTACAACAGAATTCAAGTGCAGATTGTAACGTTTAATTTGAAGGGTTGAACAAAAATATGTGTTAGAAAATGTAGGAATTGTACACATTTCTTTACAAACACTCCACATTTTAGGAGGTCAAAAGTAATTGGACAAATAAACATAACCCAAACAAAATATTTTTATTTTCAAAATTTTGTGGCGAATCCTTTGGAGGCAATCACTGCCTTAAGTCTGGAACTCATGGACATCACCAAACGCTGGGTTTCCTCCTTCTTAATGCTTTGCCAGGCCTTTACAGCCGCAGCCTTCAGGTCTTGCTTGTTTGTGGGTCTTTCCCTCTTAAGTCTGGATTTGAGCAAGTGAAATGCATGCTCAATTGGGTTAAGATCTGGTGATTGACTTGGCCATTGAAGAATGTTCCACTTTTTTGCACTCATGAACTCCTGTGTAGCTTTGGCTGTATGCTTGGGGTCATTATCCATCTGTACTATGAAGCGCCGTCCAATCAAGTTTGCAGCATTTGGCTGAATCTGGGCTGAAAGTATATCCCGGTACACTTCAGAATTCATCCGGCTACTCTTGTCTGCTGTTATGTCATCAATAAACACAAGTGACCCAGTGCCATTGAAAGCCATGCATGGCCATGCCATCACGTTGCCTCCACCATGTTTTACAGAGGATGTGGTGTGCCTTGGATCATGTGCCGTTCCCTTTCTTCTCCAAACTTTTGGCTTCCCATCATTCTGGTACAGGTTGATCTTTGTCTCATCTGTCCATAGAATACTTTTCCAGAACTGAGCTGGCTTCTGGAGGTGTTTTTCAGCAAATTTAACTCTGGCCTGTCTATTTTTGGAATTGATGAATGGTTTGCATCTAGATGTGAACCCTTTGTATTTACTTTCATGGAGTCTTCTCTTTACTGTTGACTTAGAGACAGATACACCTACTTCACTGAGAGTGTTCTGGACTTCAGTTGATGTTGTGAACGGGTTCTTCTTCACCAAAGAAAGTATGCGGCGATCATCCACCACTGTTGTCTTCCGTGGGCTCCCAGGTCTTTTTGGATTGATGAGTTCACCAGTGCTTTCTTTCTTTCTCAGGATGTACCAAATTGTAGATTTTGCCACTTCTAATGTTGTAGCAATTTCTTGGATGGGTTTTTTTCTGTTCTTGCAGCTTAAGGATGGCTTGTTTCACCTGCATGGAGAGCTCCTGTGACCACATGTTTCCTTCACAGCAAAACCTTCCAAATGCAAACACCACACCTCAAATCAACTCCGGCCCTTTCATCTGCTTAATTGAGAATGACATAACAAAGGGATTGCCCACACCTGTCCATGAAATAGCCTTGGAGTCATTTGTCCAATTACTTTTGGTCCCTTTAAAAACAGGGTGGCACATGTTAAGGAGCTGAAACTCCTAAAGCCTTCATCCAATTTTAATGTGGATACCCTCAAATGAAAGCTGAAAGTCTGAACTTCAACTGCATCTGATTTGTTTTGTTTCAAATTCATTGTGGTAATGTCTAGAACCAAAATTAGATAAATGTTGTCTCTGTCCAAATATTTATGGACCTAACTGTAGTTAAATGGCATATTTACATTCAAGGCAATATCTACATTAAGGGACGGAAGTGGAGTATCAAACGGTCCCAGTACACCCCTGACAATAACAGAGGGAGACCACTACTGTACTCACCTCTCCAACGCCCCCTGTGATGAGATTTGATCACATCACGGGGGATCCAACATTGTCATGGCAGTTGGAGGTCACGTGATGACCTCCGAGTCGGCCAGCTACGGTGGCTTGTTAGATTCAGCCTGCAGCAGAGTCTAACAAGCGATCTGACAGTGTAAAGCTGTCAGGTTGTTACACTCGGTCCCCGTGCTGGCTCTGCACTCCGTCCTGGTCACTCACTTGTTCCTCTGGCTGTCCCTCTGCAGCAGTCTGCGTGCAGGCTGGGGTCTCCTGTCCCATCTGCTCCTCGGCGTCCTGTGTCCTCCTCCACTTCCTGGCACGCTGCTAACAGGCCTCCAGATAGATTGTTTAGGACGTGAGGCCGCGCCCACCGTCTCTCTTAAAGTGGCAGCGTGCATTTTTTGAAATAGCTAATTAACCAATGGCAGCGTACTCAGTACTATATCTGGTCACTCCACCATAAGGGGAGTGCCGGAGCAACGTGTTCTATCATTACTACATCCGGTTCTGTTCCTGATCTGTCTGCGCTGCGTCTGCAGTCTCTGTGCTTCGCTTATCTATATGTCTCCTCAGATCATTGCTAACCCGTATCTGGCTAACCTGGACAATTTCGGTTATTACTGGCGCAAGTGTCATCCCGTTCCGCCATCAGCCATTCGTACCCGTGGACTGTGACAAGGTCACTGAAGCCAGCCTGCCACCATCCATTCTGGACCAGGACCTTACTCAGCTCCGTCAAGAACCCTCCACGGACTCTGTATATACCTGTTATCCTTTTGGTCCCTCTGGGACAGCTGCCACGTGTCCGGGGTCTAACTGGAGGTAGCACCTGTGTCCTCCGGGTATTCCATTCTGGTCCTGTTCGAGGGGCCTTACTACGGGTACCCAGGGCTCATTAGTCACGCCCCCTTCGGAGCCCCCGGACCGCGGTCTCGAGGTTCCACATTAAAAAATAAAGACGAATGTGAACTTCACCATCTCTGCCTCCGCTTCCATTCGTTACAGATTGCTCCGGCCATGGAACCCGCTGGATCCCAGAGACCTCCGACCACGGATCTGTGCCAGGAGGTGGCCGTTTGGGAGTTCAACAGGACAAGATCACGACTTATCTACGCAGCTTGTCTACCCGCATGGATTCCTTGGGGTCCTCGTCTGCACCTGACTCTTCTATCAATACTACCAGTTCCCATGGCAAGTAAAGGTCCCCGCCTGGCGGCTCCTACCCGTTTCCAGGGTGATCCTACTCAGTGTCGGGGTTTTCTCAATCAGTGCACTCTACACTTCGAAATCTTGGGGCATATGTTTGCTTCTGACCGAGCCAAGTGGGCTTCATCATGTCACACCTGGGAGGAGAGGCCCTCGCCTGGCTAAACCCGCTATGGGAGAGGCTTTTCGCAGGACCTTCGATGAACCTGGTCGCACCACTTCGACTGCTTCTGCTTTGCTCCGCCTGCGCCAAGGTACTCTCACGGTAGCTCAGTATGCTGTTAAATTCCGCACCCTCTCGTCTGAATTGTCGTGGAACAATGAGGCCCTGGTTGCTAACTTCTAGGAAGGCCTATCCGGAAGAATCAAGGATGAGCTGGCGGGACGGGACAGACCTACCCTCTTGGAAGAGCTAATATCCTTGGCAACCCGAATTGACCTGCGTTTTCAGGAGCGTTCCATGGAGATCAAGCGGGACAAAAGGTCCTATCACCTGGACTCTAGTTTGTTCAAAACAGGTACCTCGCCTTCCTCCTCCGAGGCCATGGAGGTAGACCATGTAAGTTTGGCCACCCGCCGCCGGGAGGCACGTCGCAAGGAGGGAAGTTGTTACTACTGCGGTAGTTCTGAACATTTGATCCATTTCTGTCCTAAAAAGTCGGGAAACTCCAGTGCCTAGGTTCGGTAGGAGGGGCCAACCTAGGTAGAGAACAGTCCTCTCCCTCTTTACACATCTCAGTCTTCGTGTCCTATGGAGCAATAAAATTCTCTGAACATTGTCTACTGGATTCTGGAGCTGCAGGGAACTTCATCCAGCAGGCAGTTGTGGATCATTACCGCTTACCAGTCCAGCGTCTTCCTGATCCGTTGCAGGTGACCGCCGTGGATGGCAACCACTGACCGAGCCCGTCCAGTTTCAAACCGAGTTGGTGGAACTCCGGGTAGGTCTAATGCATGCTGAACGAATGCGATTTTATGTATATCCCGGTTTGTCCCATCCCATGCTTTTAGGTTTACCTTGGCTCCAGATGCATGAACCAGTCCTTAATTGGAAAACTGGAGAAGTTCTGCGTTGGGGAGATACCTGCATGAATCGTTGCTTAACCCGGATTCAACCTGTTTCGCCTCCAGTCCAGCCTGATACCCTGCCAGGGTTGCCTTCCGCCTATTGGTCCTTCTCTGACGTCTTTGGGAAAAAGGAGGCTGAGAGACTACCTCCACACAGGTCGTATGACTGTCAGATAGAGCTTCTTCCTGGAGTATCTCCTCCTCGCGGGAGAGTTTATCCCCTTTCACAGGCAGAGACTCAGGCTATGTCGGACTACATCCAAGAGAATCTGGCTAGAGGATTTATCCGAAAGTCATCATCACCGGCAGGAGCTGGATTCTTCTTTGTGAAGAAGAAGGATGGATCCTTGCGGCCCTGTATCGCCTATCGGGGTCTAAATCAGATCACGGTAAAGAACAGGTATCCATTACCTCTTATTTCAGAGCTGTTTGATCGTCTCCGAGGGGCCAAGATCTTCACCAAATTGGATCTCAGAGGGGCCTACAACCTGATCCGAGTCAGAGAGGGAGACGAATGGAAAACAGCCTTCAACACCCGTGACGGCCACTATGAATACCTGGTTATGCCATTTGGCCTAAGCAATGCACCTGCGGTCTTTCAGGAATTTGTTAATGACATTTTCAGGGACTTGCTCTATACTTGTGTCGTGGTCTACCTGGACGATATTTTGATTTTCTCTGCAGACTTGGCGTCACACCGGAGGCAAGTACGCCTGGTCTTACAAAGACTGAGAGAGAGCAGGCTATATGCCAAATATGAGAAATGCCTCTTTGAGCAGTCTTCCTTGCTTTTCCTTGGGTACATTGTATCTTCCACAGGATTAAAGATGGATCCGGAGAAGTTGTCTGCAGTTCTCAACTGGCCTCGTCCGTCTGGGCTAAAAGCCATACAACGGTTCCTAGGGTTTGCCAATTACTACCGGCAATTCATTCCACACTTTTCCACCCGAGTGGCTCCTATCACAGCCTTAACCCGGAAAGGTGTAAACTCTAAGGAATGGTCCTCCGAGGCAGAAGAGGCCTTTGTTTCTCTCAAAAAAGCCTTCGCTTCCGCACCCGTTCTCCATCGTCCTAATTCAAATGAGCAATTTTTTCTTGAGGTTGACGCTTCTTCCATAGGTGCAGGAGCAGTTCTCACTCAGAAGTCGTCTACCGGGCGGATGATCTTGTGTGTTTTTTTTCCAAGGTTTTTTCTCCTGCAGAAAGGAAGTACTCTGTCGGTGATCGCGAACTGTTGGCCATCAAATTGGCTCTGCAAGAATGGAGACATCTTCTTGAGGGAGCTCATCACCAGGTAATCATATTCACCGACCATAAAAACCTTGCCTATCTCCAATCTGCTTTAAGACTGAATCCCCGTCAGGCCCGTTGGGCATTATTTTTTGCCCATTTCAATTTTGTACTTCACTTCCGTCCAGCTGACAAGAACATCAAGGCAGACGCACTCTCTAGAGCCTTTTTGCCTCCTGAACTGGAGGATGAACCTCAGCACATTATTGAACCTTCTAAGTTAGTCTCTGTTGCCTCCACTGATCTGGCCCGGCTTCCTCCAGGGATGACTCTCGTGTCCGCTTCTGATCGTAGTCGTGTTCTGCGCTGGGGTCATTCTTCTAAGTTGGCTGGCCATGCTGGTCAGAAAAAGACGCAGCAACTCATCTCCCGTTATTACTGGTGGCCTACCATGGGCAAAGATATCCAGAAGTTCGTCGCAGCCTGTCCTTCATGTGCCCGTAACAAAACTGTTAAACATCTACCAGCCGGCAGGCTTCTGCCTCTTCCGATTCCGTCCGCTCCCTGGCAGCACATCGCGATGGATTTCATCACGGATCTTCCCATTTCTTCTGGCTGCTCAGTGGTATGGGTTGTGGTGGATCGCTTCTCTAAAATGGCCCACTTCGTTCCGCTATCTGGTCTCCCGTCTGCTCCAGAACTGGCCGCTCACTTCATTCAGCACATCTTCCGTCTACATGGATTTCCTCTCCACATCGTGTCCGACAGGGGCGTCCAGTTCACCTCTAAGTTCTGGAGAGGACTCTGTAAAATGGTAAAAATTGAACTAGATTTTTCTTCTGCATACCATCCCCAGTCTAATGGGCAAGTGGAGAGGATCAATCAAATCCTGGCTGGATACCTGCGTCACTTCATCAACGCTCATCATAATGACTGGGTAGAATTACTGCCCTGGGCGGAATTCTCCTACAACAACCAAGTAAGTGAATCTTCTGGAAAGTCTCCCTTTCAGATTGTGTTTGGACTCCAACCCGGAATTCCTCTTCCTTTCTTTGGATTGTCTGATGTTCCGGCAGTCGATACCTTGTCTAAGAATTTCTCGAACATTTGGAGAGGAACCAGGTCTGCTTTGGAGAAAGCCTCTCAACGTATGAAAACGCATGCGGACAAAAGACGTTTGGAGGCTCCCATCTTTCATCAGGAGACAAGGTATGGCTCTCCTCCAAGTACATCCGTTTGAAGTTACCATCGTACAAATTGGGTCCCCGTTTCATTGGTCCCTTTGAAGTCTTGAGACAAATCAACCCGGTCTCTTACAAACTGAAATTGCCTAATTCTCTACGTTTACCTAACTCCTTTCATGTTTCCCTCCTCAAACCAGTAGTGTTGAGCTCCTTCTTTAAGGACCCGGGTACCACTCCTGATCCAGTCTCTGAGGATGATGTTTTTGAGGTAAAACATATCTTGACCTCTAAGAAAGTAAGAGATAGGATCTATTACCTGGTGGACTGGAAGGGTTTTGGTCCTGAGGAGAGGTCTTAGGAGCCTAAAGAGAACATCCAGGCTCCTCTTCTTCTTAAAAGATTTCACGCAGGCTTGAAAAAGAGGGGGAGTAAAGAGGGGGATACTGTTACACTCGGTCCCCGCGCTGGCTCTGCACTCCGTCCTGGTCACTCACCTGTTCCTCTGGCTGTCCCTCTGCAGCAGTCTGCGCGCAGGCTGGGGTCTCCTGTCCCATTTGCTCCTCGGCGTCCTGTGTCCTCCTCCACTTCCTGGCACGCTGCTAGCAGGCCTCCAGATAGATTGCTTAGGACGCGAGGCCGCGCCCACCGTCTCTCTTAAAGGGGCAACGTGCATTTTTTGAAATAGCTAATTAACCAATGGCAGCGCACTCAGTACTATATCTGGTCACTCCACCATAAGGGGAGTGCCGGAGCAACGTGTTCTATCATTACTACATCCGGTTCTGTTCTTGATCTGTCTGCACTGCGTCTGCAGTCTCTGTGCTTCGCTTATACTATTTGTCTCCTCAGATCATTGCTAACCCGTATCTGGCTAACCTGGACAATCTCGGTTATTACTGGCGCAAGTGTCATCCCGTTCCACCATCAGCCATCCGTACCCGTGGACTGTGACAAGGTCACTGAAGCCAGCCTGCCACCATCCATTCTGGACCAGGACCTTACTCAGCTCCGTCAAGAACCCTCCACGGACTCTGTATATACCTGTTATCCTTTCGGTCCCTCTGGGACAGCTGCCACGTGTCCGGGGTCTAACTGGAGATAGCACCTGTGTCCTCCGGGTATTCCATTCTGGTCCTGTTCGAGGGGCCTTACTACGGGTACCCGGGGCTCATTAGTCACGCCCCCTTCGGACCCCCCCGGACCGCGGTCTCGAGGTTCCACATTAAAAAATAAAGACGAATGTGAACTTCACCATCTCTGCCTCCGCTTCCATTCGTTACACAGGTCTCATACAATGTAATACATGTGTATTGGAGAGCATGACACCAAATGATCAGACAAATAAAAATTGAAGTCCCATATAGGGACTAAGTAAAAAAAAATGTAAATGTTTTTAAACTATTTAAAAAAAATCACAAAATAAAAATAAGAAAACATATTAAACCAATAAATACGTATATTTATGCAAAACAAAAAAGTACACATATTTGGTATTGTCATGTCCGGAACAACTCGACCTATAAAACTGTCACACTAGTTAACTCCTTCAGTGCGCTCCCTAAAAAAAAAAAAAAAAAACAGTGCAACAACCTTTGCTTTTTCAACATGCCGCCGAACAAAAAGTGGAATAAAGCGCGATCAAAAACTCAAATTGAAATAAAATTGTGTTATGATTTGGTAGCTGAGGAGAGCAGGCAAAAAAGGAAATACACCAGAGCAGTTGGAAACTGTGAGATTGCAGTACCCTGACTAACCACCACAACTAGAGGCAGCCGTGGAGCGTTCCTACGTTGGTCCTAGACGCCTCGTCACAGCCTGAGAAACTAACTACACCTAAAGATAGAAAGATGAAAGCTATCTGCCCCGGAGCAGATCCCCAAAGAACATAGAAAGCCCCCAAACATGTAATGGCGGTTAGACAAGAAGAAATACTGACACAGACAGAAAATAGTATGAGCAAACGTTGGGGCCCAAACTTACTAAATAGAAAAGGATAGGAAGGGCACTTACTGCAATCCCAAAAAACCCTGAAAAGCACCAACTCTACTAATTTCAAAAACACCTGAGATCACACGACCTCTACCACCTAAATTAGTTCTCTGGTGTAACCAAAAACAAAACAGCAGCCACTGAAAAAACTGGAAAAAGCAAATGTACAAACATCAGTGGCTGAACTGAACTGAGAGGCAAAAGCCCCCAGAGGGGACCCTGAAGGCCCCCACAGAAGTGCAGGACAAAATACAAAAATCAAGCACAAAAACAAAAAGAAGAAAATGTCTTATCTGTTAGCAGGAGATTCAGACACGACACAGCAGGCTACCAAGGAAACAGGAATCAAGGATTGAGACCAGAACAATTGATCACCGGCAACCCTGATGGGAAGGTGACTCCCTTATATAAGACCAGTCAGTAACACCTGATTCCCAATCCTCACAATCTTCACTGGACAGTCCAGTACCGTTTGTAACCACCAGAGGGAGCTTCTGCTCAGAACTCATTTCCAGACTATTCACAACAGTACCCCCCCTTGAGGAGGGGTCACCGAACCCTCATTTGAGCAACCAGGTCGGTCAGGATGAGTTCTATGATACGCACGGATGAGTCTCCTAGCATGGATGTCCGAAGCAAACACCCAAGAATTGTCTTCCTGACCATAACCTTTCCATTTAACCAAATACTGGAGTTTCCGTCTAGAAAAACGAGAATTCAATATTTTCTCAACCACATACTCCAGATTGCCCTCAACCAAAACAGGGTCAGGAGGCACAGTAGTAGGAACCACTGGCTCAACAAACCTCTTCAACAAGGACTTGTGGAACACGTTATGGATCTTAAATGTCCCTGGAAGAAGCAAACGAAAAGAAACAGGATTAAGAATCTCCATGATCTTATAAGGTCCAATGAACCTAGGCTTAAATTTAGGAGATGCCACTCTCATAGGAATATTTCTTGAGGACAACCAGACCAAGTCCCCCACTTTAAACCGAGGACCATCAGTCCTATGCCGGTTAGCAAACCGATGGGCCCTCTCCTGAGAGAGGGACAACCTCTCCACTACCTGGTCCCAAATCTGTTGCATACGCTCCACAACAGAGTCAACACCTGGGCAGACAGAAGCTTCCGTCTGTCCAGAAGAAAATCGAGGGTGAAACCCAGAATTACAGAAAATGGAGACATCAAAGTGGCAGAGCTAGCCCTATTATTAAGAGCAAACTCAGCCAAAGGCAAAAAAGAGACCCAGTCATCCTGATCAGCAGACACAAAGCATCTTAGATAAGTCTCCAATGTCTGGTTTGTTCTCTCAGTTTGACCATTGGTCTGAGGATGAAACGCCGAGGAGAAAGACAATTGAACACCAATTTTAGAACAAAAGGTCCTCCAAAATCTGGAAACAAACTGGACTCCTCTGTCAGACACAATGTTCTCAGGAATGCCGTGTAAACGAACCACGTGCTGAAGGAACAAAGGCACCAATTCAGAGGAGGAAGGCAACTTAGGTAATGGCACAAGATGTATCATCTTGGAAAACCTATCGCAAATCACCCAGATGACGGTCATTCTCTGAGAAACAGGGAGGTCGGAAATGAAATCCATAGAGATATGGGTCCATGGTCTCTTGGGCACAGGTAATGGCATCAACAAACCACTAGAACGAGAGCAAGGCTTGGAGCGAGAGCAAGTCCCGCAGGACTGCACAAACTCCCTGACATCACGAGACAAGGTAGGCCACCAAAAGGACCGACTCACCAAGTCCCTGGTACCAAAAATTCCGGGATGACCGGCCAACGCGGAACAATGAATCTCAGACATTACACTCTTTTTCCACTGGTCCGGGACAAACAATTTCCCAACAGGGCAGCGCTCGGGCTTATCCTCCTGGCACCCCTCCAGAGCCAGTCTCAAATTGGGCGAGATGGCGGAAAGAACTACACCTCTTTCAAAATAACAGAAGGATCAGATAACTCAGGAGAGTCCGCCAGGAAACTCCTCGAGAGGGCATCCGCCTTAACATTTTTAGTGCCAGGAAGAAATGAAACCACAAAATTAAAACGTGTGAAAAACAAGGCCCACCTGGCCTGTCTAGGATTAAGTCGCTTGGCAGATTCCAGATAAACTAGATTCTTGTGGTCAGTAAGGACCACCACCTGATGTTTGGCTCCCTCCAGCCAATGTCTCTACTCTTCAAAAGCCCACTTCATGGCTAATAACTCCCGATTACCCACGTCATAATTACGTTCAGTGGGAGAAAATTTTCGAGAGAAAAAGGCACAAGGGTTACTTTTAGAGGTCTCTGGATCTCTTTGGGACAAAACGGCACCTGCCCCAATTTCAGAGGCATCTGTTATGTTTCGGTAGCTGAGGAGTGCAGGTAAAAAAGGCAATACACCAGAGCAGTTGGAATCTATGGGATTGCAGTACCCTGACTAACCACCACAACTAGAGGCAGCCGTGGAGCGTTCCTACGTTGGTCCTAGACGCCTCGTCACAGCCTGAGAAACTAACTACACCTAAAGATAGAAATAGGAAAGCTATCTGCCCCGGAGCAGAACCCCAAAGATAATAGAAAGCCCCAAACATGTAATGGCGGTTAGACAAGAGGAAATACAGACACAGGATGAAAATAGTATGAGCAAACGCTGGGGCCCAAACTATCTAAATACAAAAGGATAGGAAGGGTACTTACTGCAATCCCAGAAAACCCTGAAAAACACCAACTCTACTAATTTCAAAATCACCTGAGATCACACGACCTCTACCACCTAAATTAGCTCTCTGGTGTAACAAAATCAAAACAGCAGCCACTGAAAAAACTGGAAAAAGCAAAAGAACAAAACTCAGTGGCTGAATTAAACTGAGAAGGCAGAAGCCCCCGGAGGGGACCCAGAAGGCCCCCAAAGAAGTGCAGGACAAAATGCAAAAATATAGCACAAACACAAAAGAAGAAAAAGACTTATCTGGAAGCAGGAGATGCAGACACGACACAGCAGGCTACAAGGGAAACTGGAAAGAAGGATTCAGACCAGAACAATTGATCACCGGCAACCCTGATGGGAAAATGACTCCTTATATAAGACCAGTCAGTAACACCTGATTCCCAGTCCTCACAATCTTCACTAGTACCGCTTGTAACCACCAGAGGGAGCTCTGCTCAGAACTCATCTCAAACCCATTCACAACAGTACCCCCCCTTGAGGAGGGGTCACCGAACCCTCATTTGAGCAACCAGGTCGGTCAGGATGAGTTCTATGATAAGCACGGATAAGTCTCCTAGCATGGATGTCCGAAGCAAACACCCAAGAATTGTCTTCCTGACCATAACCTCTCCATTTAACCAAATACTGGATTTCCGTCTAGAAAAACGAGAATCCAATATTTTCTCAACCACATACTCCAGATTGCCCTCAACCAAAACAGGGTCAGGAGGCACAGCAGCAGGAACCACTGGCTCAACAAACCTCTTCAACAAGGACTTGTGGAACACGTTATGGATCTTAAATGTCCCTGGAAGAAGCAAACGAAAAGAAACAGGATTAAAATCTCCATGATCTTATAAGGTCCAATGAACCTAGGCTTAAATTTAGGAGATGCTACTCTCATAGGAATATTCTTTGAGGACAACCAGACCAAGTCCCCCACTTTAAACCGAGGACCATCAGTCCTATGCCGGTTAGCAAACCGCTGGGCCTTCTCCTGAGAGAGGGACAACCTCTCCACTACCTGGTCCCAAATCTGTTGCATACGCTCCACAACAGAGTCAACCCCTGGACAGACAGAAGCCTCCGTCTGTCCTGAAGAAAATCGAGGGTGAAACCCAGAATTACAGAAAAACGGAGACATCAAAGTGGCAGAGCTAGCCCTATTATTAAGAGCAAACTCAGCCAAAGGCAAAAAAGAGACCCAGTCATCCTGATCAGCAGACACAAAGCATCTAGATAAGTCTCCAATGTCTGGTTTGTTCTCTCAGTTTGACCATTGGTCTGAGGATGAAATGCCGAGGAGAAAGACAATTGAACACCCAGTTTAGAACAAAAGTCCTCCAAAATCTGGAAACAAACTGGACTCCTCTGTCAGACACAATGTTCTCAGGAATGCCGTGTAAACGAACCACGTGCTGAAGGAACAACGGCACAATTCAGAGGAGGAAGGCAACTTAGGTAAGGCACAAGATGTATCATATTGGAAAACTTCGCAAATCACCCAAAATGAGGTCATTCTTGAGAACAGGGGTCGGAAAGAAATCATAGAGATATGGGTCATGGTCTCTTGGGCACAGGTATGGCATCAACAAACCATAGAACAGACAGGTTGAGCGAGGCAAGTCCGCAGACTGCAAAACTCCCTGACATCACGAGACAAGGTAGGCCCAAAAGGACGACTCACCAAGTCCCTGTACCAAAATTCCGGGATGACGGCCAACGCGGAACAATGAATCTCAGAATCCTCTTTTTCATGGTCCGGGACAAACAATTCCCAACAGGGCAGGCTCGGGCTTATCCTCCTGGCACCCTCAGCCGTCTAAATTGGCGAGATGGCGGAAAGAACTAACCTTTTCAAAATAACGAAGGATCAATAACTCAGGAGGTCCGCCAGGAAATCCTGAGAGGGCATCCGCCTTAAATTTTTAGTGCCAGGAAGAAATGAAACCCCAAAATTAAACGTGTGAAAAACAAGGCCACCTGGCCTGTCTAGGATTAGTCCTGGCAGATTCCAGATAAACTAGATATCTTTGGTCTAAGGACCCCACCTGATGTTTGGCTCCCTCCAGCCAATGTCTCTAACTCTTCAAAGCCATTCTGGCTAAGTAACTCCCGATTACCCACTGACCAATTACGTTCATGGGAGAAAATTTTCGAGAGAAAAGGCACAAGGGTTACTTTAGAGGTCTCTGGATCTCTTGGGACAAAACGGCAACCTGCCCCCAATTTCAGAGGCATCTGTTATGTTTCGGTACTGCATCGTCAGGTAAAAATGGCCAGATACACCAACATTGGAATCTATGGGATTGCAGTCCTGCATGGACCACCCAACTAGAGGCAGCCGTTGGCAGTTCCTACGTATGGTCTTTAGACGCGTGCGTCACACCTTAGGAAATAACTAGCAACCTAAGTAGAATAGAAAGCTATCTGCCCGGAGAGAACCCAAAGATAATAGAAAGCCCCCAAACAGGTAATGGCTGGTTAGTACAAGTTGGAAATACGACACAGATAAAATAGTTGAGCAAACGCCTGGGCCCAATATCTAATACAAAAGGATAGAAGGCTACTTACTGCAATCCCAGGAAACCCTGAAAATACACCAACTCAGACTAATTTCAAAATCACCTGAGATACACGACTTACCTACCTAATTAGCTCTCTGGGTAAACATAATCAAACAGCAGGCATGAAAAAACTGGGAAAAAGGCAAAGAACAAAACTCATGGCTGAATTAAACTGAGAAGGCAGAAGCCCCCGAGTGGACCCGAGGCCCCCAAAGAAGTGCAGGACAAAATGCAAAAATATAGCACAAACAAAAGAAGAAAAAGACTTATCTGGAAGCCAGAGATGAGACACGACCAAGGTACAAGGAAACTGGAAAGAAGGTATTCAGACCAGAACAATTGTCACCGGCAACCCTGATGGGAAAATGATCCTGATATAATGACAAGTCAGTAACACCTGATTCCGAGTCCTCACAATCTTCACTTGTACCAAGCTTGTAACCACCAGAGGGAGCCTCTGCTCAAACTCATCTCAAACCCATTCACATACCAGTACCCCCCCTTGAGGAGGGGTCACCGACCCTCATTTGAGCAACAGGTCGGTCAGGATGAGTTCTATGATAAGCAGATAAGTCTCCTACATGGATGTCCGAAGCAAACACCCAAGAATTGTCTTCCTGACCATAACTCTCCATTAACAAATTACTGAGTTTCCGTTCTAGAAAAAGCGAGAATTCCAGATATTTCTCACCACATACTCCGATTCCCTATCTGACCTAACTAGGGTCAGGAGCACACGCAGACCACTGCTCAACAAACCTCTTCAAACAAGGAGCTTGTGGAACACGTTATGGTGATCTTAAATGTCCCTGGAAGAAGCAAACGAAAAACAGGATTTAATAGTCTCCATGAACTTTATAAGTCCATGTACCTAGGCTTAAATTTAGGAGATGCAACCTCATAGGAATATTCTTTGAGGACAACCAGACCAAGTCCCTCACTTTAAACCGAGGACCACAGTCCTATGCCGGTTAGCAAACCGCTGGGCCTTCTCTGAGAGAGGGACAACCTCTCCACTACCTGGTCCAAATCGTTGCATACGTCCACTACAGAGCGAACCCCTGGACAGACAAGCTCCGTCTGTCCTAAGAAATCGAGGGTAAACCCAGAATTACAGAAATAACGGAATCTTAGTGGCGAGCTAGCCTATTTTATTAAAGCAAACTAGCCAAAGCAAAAAAGAGACCCAGTCATCCTGACAGCAGACACAAGCATCTAAGATAAGTCTCCAATGTCTGGTTTGTTCTCTCAGTTTGACCATTGGTCTGAGGATGAAATGCCGAGAGAAAGACAATTGAACACCCAGTTTAGAACAAAAAGTCCTCCAAAATCTGGAAACAAACTGGACTCCTCTGTCAGACACAATGTTCTCAGGAATGCCGTGTAAACGAACCACGTGCTGAAGGAACAACGGCACCAATTCAGAGGAGGAAGGCAACTTAGGTAATGGCACAAGATGTATCATTTTGGAAAACCTATCACAAATTACCCAGATGGTGGTCATTCTCTGAGAAACAGGAAGATCAGAAATGAAATCCATAGAGATATGGGTCCATGGTCTCTTGGGCACAGGCAATGGCATCAATAAACCACTAGAGCGAGAGCAAGGCTTGGAGCGAGAGCAAGTCCCGCAGGACTGCACAAATTCCCTGACATCACGAGACAAGGTAGGCCACCAAAAGGACCGACTAACCAAGTCTCTGGTACCAAAAATTCCGGGATGCCCAGCCAATGCGGAACAATGAATCTCAGACATCACACTCTTTTTCCATTGGTCCGGGACAAACAATTTTCCAACAGGGCAGCGCTCGGGCCTATCCTCCTGACACCCCTCCAGAGCAAGTCTCAAATTGGGCGAGATGGCGGAAAGAACTACACCCTCTTTCAAAATAACAGAAGGATCAGATAACTCAGGAGAGTCCGCAAGGAAACTCCTCGAGAGGGCATCCGCCTTAACATTCTTAGTGCCAGGAAGAAAGGAAACCACAAAATTAAAACGTGTGAAAAACAAGGCCCACCTGGCCTGTCTAGGATTGAGTCGCTTGGCAGATTCCAGATAGACCAGATTCTTATGGTCAGTAAGGACCACCACCTGATGTTTGGCTCCCTCCAGCCAATGTCTCCACTCTTCAAAAGCCCACTTCATGGCCAATAACTCCCGATTACCCACGTCATAATTACGTTCAGTAGGAGAAAATTTTCGAGAGAAAAAGGCACAAGGGTTACTTTTAGAGGTCTCTGGATCTTTTTGGACAGAAACGGCACCTGCCCCAATTTCAGAGGCATCAACCTCCACCTGAAATGGCAGAGAAACATCAGGCTGCCGTAGAACAGGGGCAGAAGTGAATCTCTGCTTAAGTTCCTGAAATGCAGAGACTGCCTCAGGAGGCCAATTCACCACATCAGAACCCTTTCTGGTCAAATCAGTTAATGGTTTAACAATAACCGAGAAATTACCAATAAATTTACGATAAAAATTGGCAAAACCCAAAAATCTCTGAAGAGCCTTTAATGAAGTAGGTTGGACCCAATCACAGATGGCCTGAACCTTGACCGGGTCCATTTCAATAACAGATGGGGACAAAATGAATCCCAGAAATGAGATCCTCTGTACGCCAAAAAGACACTTTGATCCCTTCACATACAGAGCATTCTCTCTCAAAATCTGGAACACAGTTCGAACATGTTTCACATGAGAGTCCCAGTCATTAGAAAAAATCAAGATATCATCCAAATAAACAATCAGAAATTTGTCCACAAAATCCCTGAAAATGTCATTCATGAAGGACTGGAAGACGGAAGGAGCATTAGTGAGCCCAAAGGGCATCACTAGGTACTCAAAATGCCCTTCAGGGGTATTGAATGCCGTCTTCCATTCATCCCCGTGCTTAATGCGAATAAGGTTATACGCCCCCCTGAGGTCAAGCTTGGTAAACCAAGTAGCATTTTTCACCCTGGAAAACAGGTCAGAAATCAAGGGTAACGGGTATTGATATTTCACAGTAATATTGTTCAAGAGACGATAATCAATACACGGCCTTAATGAACCATCTTTTTTGGCCACAAAGAAAAAACCGGCACCTAAGGGTGAAGAGGATGGTCTGATATGACCCTTCTCCAATGATTCCTTGATATAAGACCGCATAGCGTCATGTTCAGGTACAGACAAGTTAAAAAGGCGACCTTTAGGGAATTTACTACCCGGCACTAATTCAATAGCGCAGTCATAGCTCCTATGGGGAGGCAAGGATGCAGATTTACTTTCGCTAAACACATCAGAAAAATCAAACAAAAAGTCAGGAACATCCTGAGCTTGGGGGGAGGCAGAAAAAACAGGAGTGTTGGTATTAACACATTGGCAGCCCCAACTGGCCACAGACACAGACTCCAATCCAAAACAGGATTATGAGACTGCAACCAAGGGAAACCCAGCACGATAATGTCATGCAGATTATATAGAACCAAAAATTTGCAGCACTCCTGGTGATCAGGTTCAACCCTCATTATCACCTGAGTAGAAAACTGGGGTTTATTCTCAGCCAAAGGGGTAGAATCGATCCCCAGTAGGGGAATAGACTTCTGTAGGGGTATCAAGGGAAACCCACAACGTTTAGCAAAATCATAATCCATCAGGTTAATAGCTGCTCCAGAATCAACGAAAGCCTGAGCAGAAAATGAGGACAGAGAGCATATCAGAGTGACAGTTAATAAAAACTTAGTCTGAACACTACCCAAGACAACTGAGCGTGCAAAACGTCTTCCCCGCTTAGGGCAGACTGAAATAGCATGAGAGGCATCACCACAGTAGAAACATAACCCATTGCGCTTTCGAAACTCATGACGCTGTGCCCCCGACACCACTCTATCACACTGCATGGTTTCAGGAGCTGGTTCACAAGGCAACACCATACCACGCATACTTCTCCGCTCACGCAAACGTCTGTCAATTTGAATCGCTAATGACATAGAATCATTGAGACCAGAGGGGACTGGGAATCCCACCATAACATCTTTTACATTATCTGACAGACCCTTCCGGAAAAGGGCCGCCAAAGCGTCGTCATTCCATTTGGTCAGGACTGCCCACCTACGGAATCTCTGACAGTATAACTCAGCGTCATCAAGCCCCTGATTTAATGCCAACAAGGCTTTTTCAGCTTGATCAGTGACATTAGGCTCATCGTACAATAACCCCAAAGCCTGAAAAAACGCATCAACATCACTCAAAATAGGATCCCCAGGTATCAGGGAAAAAGCCCAATCCTGAGGATCGCCGCGCAGGAGAGAGATGATAATTTGAACCTGCTGCGCTGTGTTTCCTGAGGACTTAGATTTTAAGGCAAAAAACAATTTACAATTATTTTTGAAATTCTGAAACTTAGCTCGATCCCCTAAAAACAAATCTGGCATGGGGATCCTAGGTTCCACAACAGACAACCCAGCAAGATAGATAGCAATACTCCGAACCTCAGTGGCAAGCTGATCCACACGGCCAGACAACTGTGCAAACTCCATTGGGAAAAAAGATCCTCCCCAGCACCCAGAGATACAGAGGGAAAAAAAAAAAAATGCAACAAACAGAAAAATATCTCTGACAACTCTGACAACCTTTTTTCTATCACAATATTTTTTCCCTTCTGTGAGTACCATACAATTTTCAATTTTTTTTGGCCGGTGATACTGTTATGTTTCGGTAGCTGAGGAGTGCAGGTAAAAAAGGCAATACACCAGAGCAGTTGGAATCTATGGGATTGCAGTACCCTGACTAATCACCACAACTAGAGGCAGCCGTGGAGCGTTCCTACGTTGGTCCTAGACGCCTCGTCACAGCCTGAGAAACTAACTACACCTAAAGATAGAAATAGGAAAGCTATCTGCCCCGGAGCAGAACCCCAAAGATAATAGAAAGCCCCCAAACATGTAATGGCGGTTAGACAAGAGGAAATACAGACACAGGATGAAAATAGTATGAGCAAACGCTGGGGCCCAAACTATCTAAATAGAAAAGGATAGGAAGGGTACTTACTGCAATCCCAGAAAACCCTGAAAAACACCAACTCTACTAATTTCAAAATCACCTGAGATCACACGACCTCTACCACCTAAATTAGCTCTCTGGTGTAACAAAATCAAAACAGCAGCCACTGAAAAAACTGGAAAAAGCAAAAGAACAAAACTCAGTGGCTGAATTAAACTGAGAAGGCAGAAGCCCCCGGAGGGGACCCAGAAGGCCCCCAAAGAAGTGCAGGACAAAATGCAAAAATATAGCACAAACACAAAAGAAGAAAAAGACTTATCTGGAAGCAGGAGATGCAGACACGACACAGCAGGCTACAAGGGAAACTGGAATGAAGGATTCAGACCAGAACAATTGATCACCGGCAACCCTGATGGGAAAATGACTCCCTTATATAAGACCAGTCAGTAACACCTGATTCCCAGTCCTCACAATCTTCACTAGTACCGCTTGTAACCACCAGAGGGAGCCTCTGCTCAGAACTCATCTCAAACCCATTCACAACAGGCATCAACCTCCACCTGAAATGGTAGAGAAACATCAGGCTGCCGTAGAACAGGAGCAGAAGTGAATCTCTGCTTAAGTTCCTGAAATGCAGAGACTGCTCAGGAGGCCAATTCACCACATCAGAACCCTTCTTGGTCAAATCAGTTAATGGTTTAACAATAACAGAGAAATTACCAATAAATTTACGATAAAAATTGGCAAAACCCAAGAATCTTTGAAGAGCCTTTAATGAAGTAGGTTGGACCCAATCACAGATAGCCTGAACTTTGACCGGGTCCATTTCAATAACAGATGGGGACAAAATGAAACCCAGAAATGAGATCCTCTGAACGCCAAAAAGACACTTTGATCCCTTCACATACAGAGCATTCTCTCTCAAAATCTGGAACACAGTCCGAACATGTTTTACATAAGAGTCCCAGTCATTGGAAAAAATCAAGATATCATCCAAATAAACAATCAGAAATTTATCCACAAAATCCCTGAAAATGTCATTCATGAAGGACTGGAAGACAGAAGGAGCATTAGTGAGCCCAAAGGGCATCACAAGGTACTCAAAATGCCCTTCAGGGGTATTAAATGCCGTCTTCCATTCATCCCCGTGCTTAATGCGAATAAGGTTATATGCCCCCCTGAGGTCAAGCTTGGTAAACCAAGTAGCGTTTTTCACCCTGGAAAACAGATCAGAGATCAAGGGTAACGGTAACGGATATTGATATTTCACAGTAATATTGTTCAAGAGACGATAATCAATACACGGCCTTAATGAACCATCCTTTTTGGCCACAAAGAAAAAACCGGCACCTAAGGGTGAAGAGGATGGTCTGATATGACCCTTCTCCAATGACTCCTTGATATAAGACCGCATAGCGTCATGTTCAGTACAGACAAGTTAAAAAGGCGACCTTTAGGGAATTTACTACCAGGCACTAATTCAATAGCGCAGTCATAGCTCCTATGGGGAGGTAAGGATGCAGATTTACTTTCGCTAAACACATCAGAAAAATCAATCAAAAAGTCAGGAACATCCTGAGCCTGGGGGGAGGCAGAAAAAACAGGAGTGTTGGTATTAACACATTGGCAGCCCCAACTGGTAACAGACACAGATTTCCAATCCAAAACAGGATTATGAGACTGTAACCAAGGGAAACCCAGTACGATAATGTCATGCAGATTATACAGAACCAAAAATTTGCAACTCTCCTGATGATCAGGTTCTACCCTCATTATCACCTGAGTAGAGAACTGAGGTTTATTCTCAGCCAAAGGGGTAGAATCGATCCCCAGTAGGGGAATAGACTTCCGTAGGGGTATCAAGGGAAACCCACAACGTTTAGCAAAATCAAAATCCATCAGGTTAATCGCTGCTCCAGAATCAACAAAAGCCTGAGCAGAAAATGAGGACAGAGAGCATATCAGGGTAACAGTTAACAAAAACTTAGTCTGAACACTACCCAAGACAACTGAGCGAGCAAAACGTCTTCCCCGCTTAGGGCAGACAGAAATAGCATGAGAGGCATCACCACAGTAGAAACATAACCCATTGCGCTTTCGAAATTCATGACGCTGTGCCCCAGAAACCACTCTATCACACTGCATGGATTCAGAAGCAGGTTCACAAGGCAACATTATTCCACGCATACCTTTCCGCTCACGCAAACGTCTGTCAATTTGAATCGCTAATGACATAGAATCATTGAGACCAGAGGGAACAGGGAATCCCACCATAACATCCTTTACATTATCTGACAGTCCCTTCCGAAAAAGAGCTGCCAAAGCGTCGTCATTCCATTTGGTCAGGACTGCCCACCTACGGAATCTCTGACAGTATAACTCAGCGTCCTCAAGCCCCCGACTTAATGCCAACAAAGTTTTTTCAGCTTGATCAGTGACATTAGGCTCATCGTACAATAACCCCAAAGCCTGAAAAAACGCATCAACATCACTCAAAACAGGATCCCCAGGTGTCAGGGAAAAAGCCCAATCCTGAGGGTCGCCGCGCAGGAGAGAGATGACAATTTGAACCTGCTGCGCTGCGTTCCCTGAGGACTTAGATTTTAAGGCAAAAAACAATTTACAGTTATTTTTGAAATTCAGAAACTTAGCTCGATCCCCTAAAAACAAATCTGGCATGGGAATCCTAGGTTCCACAACAGGCAACCTAGCAAGATAGGTAGCAATACTCCGAACTTCAGTGGCAAGCTGATCCACACGGCCAGACAACTGTGCAAACTCCATTGAGAGAAAAAAAAAAATCCTCCTCAGCACCCAGAGATACAGAGGGAAAAAAAAAAATGCAACAAACAGAAAAAAAAAATCTCTGACAACTCTGACAACTCTGACAACTTTTTACTTTCACAATATTTTTCCCTTCTGTGAGTACCATATAATTTTCAGTTTTGGCCGGTGATACTGTTATGATTTGGTAGCTGAGGAGAGCAGGCAAAAAAGGAAATACACCAGAGCAGTTGGAAACTATGAGATTGCAGTACCCTGACTAACCACCACAACTAGAGGCAGCCGTGGAGCGTTCCTACGTTGGTCCTAGACACCTCGTCACAGCCTGAGAAACTAACTACACCTAAAGATAGAAAGAGGAAAGCTATCTGCCCCGGAGCAGATCCCCAAAGAACATAGAAAGCCCCCAAACATGTAATGGCGGTTAGACAAGAAGAAATACTGACACAGACAGAAAATAGTATGAGCAAATGTTGGGGCCCAAACTTACTAAATAGAAAAGGATAGGAAGGGCACTTACTGCAATCCCAAAAAACCCTGAAAAGCACCAACTCTACTAATTTCAAAAACACCTGAGATCACTACCACCTAAATTAGTTCTCTGGTGTAACCAAAAACAAAACAGCAGCCACTGAAAAAACTGGAAAAAGCAAATGTACAAACATCAGTGGCTGAACTGAACTGAGAGGCAAAAGCCCCCAGAGGGGACCCTGAAGGCCCCCACAGAAGTGCAGGACAAAATGCAAAAATCAAGCACAAAAACAAAAAGAAGAAAATGTCTTATCTGTTAGCAGGAGATTCAGACACGACACAGCAGGCTACCAAGGAAACAGGAATCAAGGACTGAGACCAGAACAATTGATCACCGGCAACCCTGATGGGAAGGTGACTCCCTTATATAAGACCAGTCAGTAACACCTGATTCCCAATCCTCACAATCTTCACTGGACAGTCCAGTACCGTTTGTAACCACCAGAGGGAGCTTCTGCTCAGAACTCATTTCCAGCCTATTCACAACAAAATTGGTAGCGATGAAAATGTCATCTTGTTCCACAAAAAACAAGCTGCCTTACAGCTCCAACAGTGGAAAAATAAAAAAAGTTATACCTCTCAGAATAAAGTGATACAAAAACAATTATTTTTTCCTTAAAATATTTTTTTTGTGTTATTCTGCCTCCCAAAAATCGGAATAGAAAGCGATCAATGTCATGTGCTCGAAAATGATACCAATAAAAACGTCAACTTGTCCCACAAAAAAACAGAAGACCACAGCATCTTCTACTCCTTCACTGATTAAAAGCACTTCAGGAGTGGCTGCACAGGGGCCTGGAGGTGGAGGGGGGCCCCTGCAGGGCGGCAAACACCGAAGGCAATCTGGCCTGTTTATCAGGCCCCAAGGGGCCCCTTGCCAGATTGCCCTCATGTGCGGCGGACAGAGAGCGATCCCTGCAGCTCCGCTGCCTATAGGAGAAAATGGCAGTGGAGCGGAGCTGCAGGGATCCGTCCTGCTTCCTGCCCAAGCTTCCTGTCTGACAGCAGCGTGGTTGGATGATGTCAGCATTTAGCGCGCGGCTGTTTCAGAGAGAAAGTTGCCTGCAACGAAGATGCTGTGGCTGTGGTTAACAAGCGGAGAGCTGAGTTGTGTGTGTGTGTACATGCGGAGAGGTGAGTGGTCTCGGTGTGTGTGTAGGTGGTAGAGAGGGCAATAATGTGCGTGATGGAGAGGGCAATGATGGGAGTGGTGGGGAGAAGGCAATATGATGGGAGGTGTGGATGGGGGGAGAAGGCAATGATGGAGGTGATGGAGAGGGCAATGATGGAAGGGTGGGAGAGAAAGCAATGATAGGTGGTGAAAAGAGCAATGATGGGGTTGATGGGAAGAAGGCATTGATGGTGGTGGTGGAAAGGACAATGATGGTGGTGGTTGAAAGAGCAATGATGGGTTTGGTGGGGAGAAGGCAATGATGGAGGTGGTCGAATGGGCATGTAAGGATTCCAGATGTTCCTTGGAGCCTATTCTGCCCTTGTCCAAGATGGAGTCTGGTACTTCACCCTGTCCTGGAACTTCCTGTCTGTCCTGCTACTTAAGTCCAGGTCGGGAGATCCTCCTTGTCTGAGTATTTTGTTACTGTCTGCTTCTGAACTGCCTCCTGGCTTGCCTCTGGGGTTCCTGCTGCTGCTCATTACTCGGTGCTCTGCCTCACCACTTCCAGTTGCCTTCAGTCTTTTAAGCTGCTTCCGGATCCTGGCTGGGGTTACCTACTGTCCTGACTTCTGAGACTGTGTCGGCTGCAAGCTTCTTTGCAGGACTTGAGAGAGCCCAAAAGGTACATTTAAGGACCTTCTCCTGTTAAGCTCCACCCATGTATATCTGGACTTCCATGAAAGGTGTCATCTCCTCTATCTGCATAGTTCTGGACTTCCACGTATAAGTGCCAGTTGCACTCTTGCTTCTTATTACTACTGGACTTCCACGAATAAGTGCCGGTCATACTCTTGCCACATGCTACTGCTGGACTTCCACGTATAAGTGCGGGTCGCACTCTTGCTGCATACTACTGCTGGACTTCCACGTATAAGTACCGGTCGCATTCTTGCTGCATATTAGTGCTGGACTTGTTTGTATTAGCGGTCGCGCCCCACTACTAAGTTTTCTTTACATTTCTGTTTGTACTGTCAATTCGTTACAATTGCAGCAAAGTCTCTGTTAGTTTTTGTTCTATTTCTTGCTTTGTTAAATACACTTATTTGTCTCAGCTTTGGTCTCAGACTTGTTTTATCCCACGCATTTAGATTCCATAGTACCCACATAATTGTTACAGGATACTCAGGCCATTCAGAACTGCTGGATATGACAGCTGAGACAAAGTTGGATCAGTTATTTGATTAACTCTTTAGAAGGGGATGTGGAGTCTTTACAAAACAAGGTGGCTAACTGGTATGCCCATTTCGGGCAGGCATTTCAGGACTTAGGTAATCAACAGCACAGGCGCCTTCACCTCCGGTGCAGCTACCGCCAGCCAATCCTCCCAAGTTACCGCCATTTAAGGGACAAAGGGTTGCACTCACCTTGTAGCATCACAGTGCAGATGTGCAGGCCACCACTAGGAGGCTGCAGAGTAGTCAGACAAGCCAGATCAGCAACAAACAGGAAGACGAAGTACCAGAGGTCACAGTAATGCACATGGTCAGAGACAAGCCAGAAGTCAGAGCCAGATGGGAACGCAGCATCCAAAATGTGAGATGGAAAGGGGAGTCAGGGTACAAGCCAGTGAGTCAAAAGCCGGTCGGTAACATGGTACCAGAGACAGAAAAACAGAAGGCGAGGTTCAGAGTTCAAGCCGAGTCATACACTGTAGGGAAACCACCAAACGTACACAAAGTCAGGAATATGGAACGGTTCAGACACTAATATGGAAAGCCAGAGGCAGAAGGATCACTAGGGTATACCGGTCAGCTGCTCTAGCCTGGAAGCATGAACTATGACGTCTCCTGCGGGCAGCAGCAAACTGAAATAGCAAAAACAGATCCAAAACGAGGTAGAGGGGATTAACCCCCGCATGATCAGTCCAGGGAGAGGATTGCAGAAAACAAACCCCAGACTGGATCATGACAGTACCCCCCTCTCAATGAGGGCCACAGGACCCCAGGTTTCCTTGGATAATGAGCGTGAAAGGCCCGGACTAACCGATCTGCTTGGATCGAACGCGCCGGCACCCATGACCGTTCCTCAGGACCGTAACCCTTCCAATGGACCAGATATTGGAGTGGGCGACGGACCATATGAGAGTGCACAATCCATTCTACCTCATACTCATTCTGGTCATCCACACTAGGTGACGGAGGAGATGAAGACTCCCCAGAGGAAGACCCCAACGGCTTCAAAAGAGCTTTATGGAACATGTTGGGGATCCATAGAGATGAGGGAAGGCGAAAACGGAAGGCCACAGGATTGACTACCTCCACAAACTCATAAGGGCCAATGAACTTGGGCCCCAACTTCGCAGAAGGAACCTTAAGCTTAATAGTCCTGGTGGACAACCATACCTTATCCCCAACCCAGAATACTGGCCCCACAGATTGTCTCTTGTCAGCAAAGAACTTATACCTCCCCTGAGCCTCCCCAATGCTCCTCTGAACCTCCTGCCACACCTTCCCCAACCGCTGAACACCCAGATCAGCCACAGGACATCCTGAATCCAGTCGGGAAAATTCCCCAAAATGAGGGTGAAACCCATAATCACAAGAAAACAATCTCATAATCAGTGGGATCCATTGAAGCGTTCTAGAGTTATGACGTCATAAATTGACAGTGGTCAGAATTGTAAAAGTTGGCCTGGTCAGAAAGGTGAAAACAGGCTTCGGGGCTTCGGGGTTGAGTGGTGAAAAAAAAAATTCAGAAATTTGTAAAAACGAAAACTTTACTTGTGTCGCTATTTTGCGAGACCAGTGGCGCTTTCAATTTTTTGGATATACAGCTCTGGCAAAAATTAAGAGACCACTGCAAAATTTTCAGTTTGTCTAATTTTTCTCTTTATAGGTATATTTTTGAGTAAAATGTAAATTGCTCTTTTATTCTATAAAATACTGACAACATGTCACCCAATTTCCAAGCAATAAATTTTGTATTTATTTTCCGAAAATGAGAAATGGTCAATATAACAAAAAAATGCAGTGCTTGCAGACCTCAAATAATGCTAAGAAAACAAGTTCATAATCATTTAGAAACAACAATACTAATGTTTTAACTCAGGAAGAGTTCAGAAATCAATATACCGTATATACCCATGTATAAGCCGAGATTTTCAGCCCATTTTTTAGGGCTGAAAGTCCCCCTCTCGGCTTATACGCGGGTCATATACGGGGGTCGGCGGGGGAGGGGGAGCATATGGGGGCATAAGCTGTGTAACATATGGGGGCATAATATGGAGCATATGGGGGCATAATCTGTGGAACATATGGGGCATAATCTGTGGAACATATGGGGCATAATCTGGAGCATATTGGGCATAATCTGTGCAGCATATTTGGGCATAATCTGTGGAGCATCATATGGGGGCATAATCATTTTTCACCCTAGGCTTATACGCGAGTCAATAAGTTTTCCCAGTATTTTGTGGCAAAATTAGGGGGATCGGCTTATACACGGGTCGGCTTATACATGAGTATATACTGTAACCATGATTTTTAATCACAGCTTTCATGCATCTTGGCATGCTTTCCACCAGTCTTTCACACTGCTTTTGGATGACCTTATGCCACTCCTGGTACAAAATTGTTAGCAGTACTTCTTTGCTTGATGGCTTGTGACTATCCATCTTCCTCTTGATTACATTCCAGAGGTTTTCAATGGGGTTCTGGTCTGGAGATTGGGCTGGCCATGACAGAGATTTGATGTGGTGGTCCTTCATCCACACATCAATTGACCTAGCTGTGTGGCATGGTGCATTGACATGCTGGAAAAACCAGTCGGGGAACATTGCCTGAGCAGAAAGAATCAACTGTTTTTCCAGGATAACCTTGTATGCTGCTTGATTCATATGTCCTTCACAAAGATTAACCTGCCCAATTCCAGCCTTGCTGAAGCATCCCAGATCATCACCGATCCTCCACCAAATTTCACAGTGGTTGCAAAACACTGTGGCTTGTACGCCTCTCCAGGTCTCCGTCTAACCATTAGATGACCAGGTGTTGGGCAAAGCTGAAAATTAGACTCATCAGAGAAGATTACCTTACTCCAATCCTCTATGGTCCAATCCTTATGGTAAACTTCAGCCTCGCTCTCCTTTGCTTCTCATTGATGAAAGGCTTTTTTCTAGCTTTACATGACTTGAGCCCTGCCTCTAAGAGCCTGTTACGAACTGTTCTTGCCGTGCACTTCACCCCGGCTGCCATTTGTCATTCCTTTTGTAGGTCTCTTGATGTCATTCTGTGGTTGCTGAGTGACATTCAAATAAGATGACGGTCATCCCGGTCAGTGGAGAGTTGTTTTTGCCCTCTGCCGGTCTGTAGCTTTGTTGTCCCCAATGTCTGCTGCTTGACCTTGTTGTAATGGACTGCTGTCTTAGAAATTTTAAGGATAGAAGCAACATGGCTCTCACTGTATCCCTCTGCTAGTAAAGTCAGAATTGAGCCCTTCTTTTCCTCACTCAATACTTTTCTTTTCAACTCCTTTGGCATAGTTAAAAGTTATTTTTCATTCCTATTACTTTTGGGATATTACTAGCACTTGTTTTGCCATCCAACTTGTCGTATTGCAAGAGGATTGTGAACACCACAGCAATGTTTTTTATACTTTCCTTCGTTAAATAAGATTTGGTTCAGGTGATCACCTAATCAGAAGCACATTAAGTAGAATGTTGAAATTCAACTGACACTGGAATGGAATTGCTGTCAGACATGTAGAGAAGCTGATTTTTATAAAACTGTGCAGTGGTCTCTTAATTTTTGCCAGAGCTGTAGTACTGTATGATGGCTTATTTTTGTGCTCTGAGCTGACATTTTTACTGATACCATTTGGGGGTAGATATTATGTTTTGATAGCCTTTTATTGCAAAATTGCAGAGGCCAAAAAACATAATTGTGACAATTTATTTTCTCTTTATGCTGTTTACAGATGGGATTCAAGTATTTTGTATTTTGATAGGTGAGACTTTTACAAAGCCAGCAAAACCAAATATGTGCATTTTTTATTTTTTGTTGTTTTATTTTTAATAGGTAAAGGGGTGATTTGAACTTTTGTGTCTTTTTATTTTTTATATTTTTAAAATTTTTAAAAACTTTTTAAAAACTTTTTACTGTATTTAATAGTCCCCTTTGGGGACTTGAATCCGCGATCATCTGATCGCTTGTACTATACATAGAAGTGCATCAACACTGCTATGTACAGTGGGTACGGAAAGTATTCAGACCCCTTTAAATTTTTCACTCTTTGTTTCATTGCAGCCTTTTGGTAAATTCAAAAAAGTTCATTTTTTTTCTCACTATGATATGTGAAATTTCAGTTTTTCTTTTTTAATAAATTTGCAAAAATTTCTACATTTCTGTTTTTTTTTCAGTCAAGATGAATTTACTAAATGGCTGCAATGAAACAAAGAGTGAAAAATTTAAAGGGGTCTGAATACTTTCCGTACCCACTGTATAGAGAAAATCACAATTTCCTATAAAAGCCAGCTGCAGGCGGACTTTCACAGGAGAGTTATCATGACAAGCACGGATGTCTTCAACAAATGTCTTTTGGCGGACATGCAAATTATTTTACCACTACAAAATATACCTGCTGATTCAAAAAGAAGATGCCACTACTGCCCAAGAAAAATTACAAGAAAACAGCTCTACAGTGTGTGGGATGCAAGGAACCAATCTGTATGGATCATCGTGCTAAGATACGTTACGCTTCTGCAGAAGACACGTAGTAGATGTAGTTAAACCTTGAAGAACAATATTTGTGTAATGCAATATTACTAAGAGTAGTGTACAGAATGTCTTTCTTTTTTTATTCTTTTTCTTTGTGTGATATTTATAAAGTGCTGCCATTATTATTTCTTCAGCTTTTTAATAAGCTCATCATATTGCATTAGTTTTGCACTTTTTGTGAGGATGTCTTAAAATGTGCAATTTGTATGAATGTTTGGCAATACATTAAGCCTAATAGTACCATTGTAAGCAATGCTGGTCATTACGTGGCTATGTAGAAGAAATAGTCTATGGGTATAGCCTGCATCAAAAGTCACGTACACAACATACGTCAGATGCTGTGAAGAGGTTAATGAATACATCAAGCACAATGTGGCTGCGAACGTTAAAAACATAAGGTATGTAATTAGAGTTTTTTTTATCAAAGAACACAAAAGCCATCCAATCACGTCAAGGTGTGCCTAAATATGGATGGACCCTTTTGCTTATGTCTTACCTGTCCATGAGCCAAACCAGGCTTCATCTGAATTATCTGAGCGCGTTTGCTCATCACTATTTGAGCGTGAATATGAATATGGAGACCTACCTCCGGAATAAGGCATTGCGCCAAAACGTGCGTTGGGGTGGGTGGCACCGCAGTCCCTCAGGTAACTTCTCAGGTCTTTATGCTACTTTACACTTTGGGTCTTTGGCTCTTTCCTTATTAATATGCTTTTTGGGCATTTGTGCTTTCAGCATATCTTACTTCTGGATTCATTTGTTTATACTTTTAAAGATATATTATGTAGCACTTTGCACTTGCACTTTTTAGGTGACCCTTTTGTTTACAAAGGACATATTGCCTGCGTTTTTTGTGCCTGATGTATCTTTGCAGTGCCATCCTGTTTCTTAGCACACCTTTGTCATTCCCTGTTATTGCTTTACATTTTTTTACTGTGATTTATTGTATTTCAATAAAGTTTTTTACTCTTATTAATTTTGGCTCTATTGGTGCTCTTTTCTTATATAATTTACTCATTTCTTGCACTGAACCCTTCCACACATACTTCCACCTTTGCAAGCTTGTCCATTGATCAATATCATGGTGGTGGCTTGGTATATATGCTTTTGTAGTCTATGGGTATAGCCTGCATCAAAAGTCACGGACACAACATATGACATACAGGTACGTCAGATGTTGTGAAGAGGTTAATGAATACATAAAGCACAATGTTGCTGTGAACGTTAAAAACATAAGGTACGTTCTTACGTTTTTTTATCAAAGAGCACAAAAGCCATCCAATCACGTCAAGGTGTACCTAAATATGGATGGACCCTTTTGCTTATGTCTACCTGTCCATGTGCCAAACTAGGCCTCATCTGAATTATCCGAGTGTGTTCGCTCATCACTATTTTACGTGAATATGAATATGGAGAACAATCGGGATGCAGGTTTACTGGTTCTCTGCTGCTAAAACAGTGATTTTGTCAAAACTACAGCAAGTAGCCCAGTATGTGTCACATTGCTGAAATAGGGTCTCTGTCTCTGTATTATGCTGCTCTCAGATTAGGTGGCAAAAACCTGGAGACCGATTCCCTTTATTACTATTTGTGCTCTCATATGGGTCAGAGGGACTATTAAGCCCCCGTAGCCAGCAGACCCCGCAACTCACTATGGTTATGCCTTTGTTCTTACTGGCACTATATAGCCATATTATAGGAACACCATACACACATATGACACATGTGTGGGGTATAAAATCCCCCAGTCACCTGGATTGGTTGTAAAGTGGTATTTTAGAGCATTTAGATACAGAATTTGTCCCTAATTCTTCTTTAAATCCTTTCTTGGGTGACTCCTTGTATTTCAGATGAACTGTATAAAAACGGAGAAACGTTTGTAATTGTGATTAAATGTTTAATGTTATAAAGAGGTAATAATGTAACATTAGTCAAGTAGCAAAGGTTATTTAAGTAACAATGGCTTAGGTGAGTAACACAACTGTTCCTACGTAAAACCGCTAAATGTCTACCACTACTCCCACAGGATCTCGGACTACCGTGGCAGAGAAAACAGTATGTAAAACTGTGGGATATGATTCCATACAAAAACATAGAGAAGAGAAATAAAACCCAGCGAAGCGAAGACTCCTGACAAGTTCACAAAGTGCAAAGAATTTCAGAACCACAGGCAGACACCTCGGGGTGTTTGGGATTTCAGGTACTGGTAGCACCAATTACATTAACCCCTTTATTGTGGACACGTGAGATAAACCATGATCATTTCTTCTGTCCTTACGGATAACCTGTTCGTCTACGGTCTTGTTCTCCAGCGCTTCATATTGGGAGAATGACACTGATGAATATGGCAATAGTCACAAGTCCGATATTTACGCACAATAATAACAATCCTCAGTGTCTGAAACGAAATCCACGAAATCTGTAAGTAATTTAGCAGAATGGGATTTTCCTTTCCGTTGCCTGCCAGTTGCTCTTCTTTTCCAAATTTCCACAGCAGGGGAAGCCTATGACTTACATAATGACTTTAGCATGCAGGTTTTATTTATATATTTCAAATATATTTTTTCCATTAAGTGTTCCTCGCTTAGAATCGAGTGAGTGGATGCTAAGGAATACACTCGATGTGTTAATTATTTAGGAGGATTTCCCCATGTGGGCATAGGACCACGAGGAGCTGCCAACTGTAAATTCAATATATATCTGCACCAATAATCTACACGGAATATAAAAGCACCAGATGCAGGTTTATATGGACTTAGACGGGAATGGAGTATTCGGAAAAGTGATATAATGGAGGATACGGTCCATTTATATGATGAGAATTTTCATCTACTGTGACCGTCAGTCGTTGATCTCAGTAATAATTACCGTATTGGGAAAATTTCCGTTTCTATTAGAAATGTTTTGGCATTATTCAATATAATCTGCTACCTGTCAGTAAAAAGTCTTTTGTATTAAATAATAACTGACGCAAATTGTGGACAAGTCTTAGGGTGGGATTATACTTGCTGCTGCTGCCGATTGACCACTTTCATGCACACAGAACGATTGCTAACGTAGATTATTATCGTTCTCGGCAGCACGCCCTACGGGATGACGTGCTGCCGAGCATGACGATTTTTAAGTAAGATTGAAAATAATTTTACCCGACTTTTGTCACGCCTAGAAATCCGTCTGCTAAATAGATGACGTCAGTGTGTGAACAGCATCTGAACGACAACCCCGTCATAGGAAATCAGCAATGTTTTATTTTAGGGCAATCAACAGATGGGAAGACCAATATCTGTCAGTGTGACGGGCTAATGCTGGTTGTCCATGCGCGGCCGCAGGGTTATGATACAAGTTGATCAGTGTTGGTTAATCAGGCCAGCACAATGTTATGCACAGTCAATGACTCTTCATACGATCCTTGTGTGCACATAGAATATTATTTTATCGGCAGCCCAGGTCCTCTTTACGCAGCCTGCTTACATATCACTGCACCCAATAAATGGGCATTTTACTCGTTGGTTGGGTGTTTGCCAAACGAGTGCACGTTTCCCGAGACCCGAGTGTTCTGATAAGGGGTTTTATCTAAAAATTGCAAATTGTACCCTATATATAGGATAGGTAAGAATTTGCTGATTGCTGGCATTCCAAGTGTTGAGACCCCCAGCAATCTTGAGAGCGGAGCCCTGCAGCCCTGGCTTGAATGGACTGTAGCCAGGTAGCCATGGTCGCCCTCCGCTCCATGCCTTCTATATGACATTGTCAGAGGAAGAGTCATGGGGACAGGGAATGACTTGTGATGACAAGGAATGACATCACTGAGGTGACATCTTTCTGGGTGAATACTTTTCAAGTTTTATTAGAATATTTTTACCTTTCCAATCAAAGATAGAAGCTAATGGTTACATGTGAGGTCACCAAGCTGAAAGAGTGTGCTAGAGGCAAGGAAGGAGCCCTGCTGTCCGCTCATGAGAGCAGGGGAACTACAAGTAGCCTAGTGCCCTGCTGCCCCGTCCCCGGAGTGCAGACCCTCCCCGGCCCTCCAGGAGCAGCAGCCATGGACGTCACAGTGCCTCTGGCGGGGGAGGTGCGGCAGGGAGGAGGGACAGAGGAAGGTGCTGGGTGTAGGGGGTGTTTTCCAGCTTTAAAAAGGCAGCAGCCCCATAGCAGCTCTGCGTCAGAGACAGACCTGGAGACTGAACTCCCAGCTTTACCCAAACAGCCACAGAGGGAAAGAAGTCACAACTCCCTCAACTCCTCACTCACTGCAGAAAGTGCACACACTGCCAGCAAGTGCCACACATAGCCACATGTGCCAATGCCAGCGCTCCTGCTGTCACCCGTCTGCAGGACCATAGCCACTTGTGCCCAGTGACAGAAGCCCCGACCCCCACTCTGCTCCAGTGCGCAGCCAGGCTCTGTCCTACTGACCAGGTGGAGGATCCCGGTGCAGGGTGACAGCCGCACATCACTGCCCGATCACCGAGTGGATGCCACGCACTAGTGTCGCAGCTGCCGCTCCTTGCAGTCTTCCCCTCGGCTCGCTGGCCTGCGTCAGAGACACGGTGGAGTTCCAGCCCTTCTTCCCATTCATCATGAAGTCAGCGGAGGAAGGTACAGTGTGTGCGCCGCACCGGCAGGGTCCTGTCACCGGGAGCACGTGTCGCCTGTGTGCGGGGGCTGTCACCGCAAGTAGTGAGTGAGTGGGCAGCGCTGCTCCGAGGCACTGCCTGCAAACTTTCCCTGAATGATCAGTGTGGATCTGCCAGTGGGTGGCAGAGGAGCCGGCGCGAGTGGAAGTGTACTTGTACAGGACCGGTGTCATGCGAGGCTTCCTATTTATAAGTGCGAGAACTGTGAGTGTCAGCATCACTGACCAGTGATGGGTATAAGTGCAGGTAGTGTATGGCTGTGACATGTACAAGTGCAGGTATTGTATGGATGTGATAGGTATAAGTGCATGTACTGTGAGTGTATGGCGTGTATGAGTACAGGTATAAGTGCAGGTACTGTATGGCATGTGATAGGTATAAGTGCATGTACTGTATGGATGTGACAGGTATAAGTGCATGTACTGTATGGATGTGACATGTATAAGTGCAGGTACTGTATGGATGTGATAGGTATAAGTGCAGGTATGTATGGATGTGAAGGTATAAGTGCAGGTAGTGTATGGCTGTGACAGGTATAAGTGCAGTACTGTATGGATGTGAAGGTATAAGTGCAGGTAGTGTATGGCTGTGACAGGTATAAGTGCATGTACTGTATGGATGTGAAGGTATAAGTGCAGGTAAGTATGGCTGTGACAGGTATAAGTGCAGGTAGTGTATGGCTGTGACAGTATAAGTGCATGTACTGTATGGATGTGAAGGTATAAGTGCAGTAGTGTATGGCTGTGACAGGTATAAGTGCATGTATGTATGGATGTGAAGGTATAAGTGCAGTATGTATGGCTGTGACAGGTAAAGTGCAGGTAGTGTATGGCTGTGACAGGTATAAGTGCAGGTATGTATGGCTGTGACAGGTATAAGTGCAGGTAGTGTATGGCTGTGACAGGTATAAGTGCAGGTAGTGTATGGATGTGATAGGTATAAGTGCAGTACTGTATGGCTGTGACAGTATAAGTGCAGGTAGTGTATGGCTGTGACAGGTATAAGTGCAGTAGTGTATGGCTGTGACATGTACAAGTGCAGGTACTGTATGGCATGTGACATGTATAAGTGCAGGTACTGTATGGATGTGATAGGTATAAGTGCAGTACTGTATGGCTGTGACAGGTATAAGTGCAGGTACTGTATGGCTGTGACATGTATAAGTGCAGGTACTGTATGGCTGTGACAGTATAAGTGCAGGTACTGTATGGATGTGAAGGTATAAGTGCAGGTACTGTATGGCTGTGACATGATAAGTGCAGGTACTGTATGGCTGTGACAGTATAAGTGCAGGTACTGTATGGATGTGACAGGTATAAGTGCAGTTACTGTATGGTGTGATAGGTATAAGTGCAGGTACTGTATGGATGTGACAGGTATAAGTGCAGGTACTGTATGGCTGTGACATGTACAAGTGCAGGTACTGTATGGTGTGACAGTATAAGTGCAGGTACTGTATGGATGTGATAGGTATAAGTGCATGTACTGTATGGCTGTAAGTTTAAGTGCAGGTAGTATGGTGATAGTATAGTGCATGTACTGTATGGATGTGATAGGTATAAGTGCAGGTACTGTATGGATGTGATAGGTATAAGTGCAGTACTGTATGGCTGTGATAGGTATAAGTGCAGGTACTGTATGGATGTGACAGGTATAAGTGCAGGTAGTGTATGTGTGACATGTATAAGTGCAGGTACTGTATGACTGTGACAGTACAAGTGCAGGTAGTGATGGTGTGATAGGTATAAGTGCAGGTACTGTATGGCTGTGACAGTAAAGTGCAGGTATGTATAGGGTGTGATAGGTATAAGTGCAGGTACTGTATGGCTGTGATAGTATAAGTGCAGGTACTGTATAGATGTGACAGGTATAAGTGCAGGTACTGTATGGTGTGACATGTACAAGTGCAGTTACTGTATGGCTGTGACATGTACAAGTGCAGGTACTGTATGGTGTGACATGTATAAGTGCAGGTACTGTATGGATGTGAAGGTATAAGTGCAGGTACTGTATGGATGTGACAGTAAAGTGCAGGTACTGTATGGGTGTGATAGGTATAAGTGCAGGTACTGTATGGATGTGACAGTATAAGTGCAGGTACTGTATGGTGTGATAGGTATAAGTGCAGGTACTGTATAGATGTGACAGGTATAAGTGCAGGTACTGTATGGATGTGACAGGTATAAGTGCAGGTAGTGTATGGATGTGACAGGTATAAGTGCAGGTACTGTATGGATGTGACAGGTATAAGTGCAGGTACTGTATGGAGTTGTCAGGTACTGTATGGCTGTGACAGGTATAGTGAGGTACTGTATGGATGTGACAGGTATAAGTGCAGGTACTGTATGGATGTGACAGGTATAAGTGCAGGTACTGTATGGATGTGTGCAGGTACTGTATGGCTGTGACAGGTATAGGTGCAGGTACTGTATGGATGTGACAGGTATAAGTGCAGATTCTGTATGGATGTGACAGGTATAAGTGCATGTACTGTATGGATGTGTTGCAGGTACTGTATGGCTGTGACAGGTATAGGTGCAGGAACTATATGGATGTGACAGGTATAAGTGCAGGTACTGTATGGCTGTGACAGTATAGTGTGCAGGAACATATATGGATGTGACAGGTATAAGTGCAGGTACTGTATGGATGTGACATGTATAAGTGCAGGTACTGTAATGGATGTGACAGGTATAAGTGCAGGTAGTGTATGGATGTGACAGGTATAAGTGCAGGTACTGTATGGATGTGACAGGTATAAGTGCAGGTAGTGTATTGATGTGACAGGTATAAGTGCAAGGTACTGTATGGATGTGACAGGTATAAGTGCAGGTACTGTATGGATGTGACATGTACAAGTGCATGTATGTATGGTGTGACAGGTATAGTGCAGGTACTGTATGGTTGTGACAGGTATAAGTGCAGGTACTGTATGGATGTGACATGTACAATGCAGGTACTGTATGGATGTGACATGTATAAGTGCAGGTACTGTATGGATGTGACAGGTATAAGTGCAGGTACTGTATGGCTGTGACATGTTTAAGTGCAGGTACTGTATTGATGTGGCAGGTATAAGTGCAGGTACTGATATGGATGTGACAGGTATAAGTGCAGGTACATGTATAGATTGTGACAGGTATAAGTGCAGGGTACTGTAATGGATGTTATAGGTATAAGTGCAGGTACTGTATGGATGTGACAGGTTTAAGTGCAGGTACTGTATGGCATGTGACATGTAATAAGTTGCAGGTACTGTATGGATGTGACATGTATAAGTGCAGGTACTGTATGGATGTGACAGGTATGAGTGCAGGTAAGTATGTATGTGACAGGTATAAGTGCAGGTACTGTATGGATGTGACAGGTATAGTGCAGGTAAAGTATGGATGTGACAGGTATAAGTGCAGGTACTGTATGGATGGACAGCTATAAGTGCAGGTAAGTATGTATGTGACAGGTATAAGTGCAGGTACTGTATGGATGTGACAGGTATAAGTGCAGGTACTGTGTTGATGTGACAGCTATAAGTGCAAGTACTGTATGGATGTGACAGGTATAAGTGCAGGTACTGTATGGATGTGATAGGTATAAGTGCAAGTACTGTATGGATGTGACAGGTATAAGTGCAGGTAGTGTATGGATGTGACAGTATAAGTGCAGGTACTGTATGGATGTGACAGTATAAGTGCAGGTACTGTATGGATGTGACATGTATAAGTGCAGGTACTGTATGGATGTGACAGGTATAGTGCAGGTAAAGTATGTATGTGACAGATATAAGTGCAGGTACTGTATGGATGTGACAGGTATGAGTGCAGGTAAAGTATGGATGTGACAGGTATAAGTGCAGTACTGTATGGATGGACAGCTATAAGTGCAGGTAAAGTATGTATGTGACAGGTATAAGTGCAGGTACTGTATGGATGTGACAGGTATAAGTGCAGGTACTGTGTGGATGTGACAGCTATAAGTGCAAGTACTGTATGGATGTGACAGGTATAAGTGCAGGTACTGTATGGATGTGATAGGTATAAGTGCAAGTACTGTATGGATGTGACAGGTATAAGTGCAGGTAGTGTATGGATGTGACAGATATAAGTGCAGGTACTGTATGGATGTGACAGGTATAAGTGCAGGTAGTGTATGGATGTGATAGGTATAAGTGCAGGTACTGTATGGATGTGACAGGTATAAGTGCAGGTAGTGTTTGGATGTGTAGGTATAAGTGCAGGTACTGTATGGATGTGACAGGTATAAGTGCAGGTAGTGTTTGGATGTGTGCAGGTACTGTATGGATGTGACAGGTATAAGTGCAGGTATGGGTTTGATAAACATGAGTACAATATAGATGTTATAGATATATAAGTGCAGGTATGGATGTCATAGTTATAAGTACATGTATGGATGGGATAGCATTGCGATAGGTGTAACTTCAGGTATGGAACAAACAGTATATAGTGTATAGTGGGGATATGTGATGTACTGTATGTAGCATTGATTGGTGTAGGTGTGAGTATAATACTATTA
This sequence comes from Oophaga sylvatica, assembly GCA_033576555.1. NCBI lineage: Eukaryota > Metazoa > Chordata > Amphibia > Anura > Dendrobatidae > Oophaga > Oophaga sylvatica. The sequence goes on from JARQOD010000006.1 coordinate 273,591,083, forward strand.
TTATGTATGGGGGTTATACTACTCATGAGACAGGCTCTGTAGGGATTCATACTGTGGGCTCAGTGTAAGTGTGGGTAAGGTGGCTCCACTACTTTCCCTGAGGGCTATGCCATTCATAAATGCATTTGCTCTGGGTATACCAATGTGCAGTGAAGCATGTGGTGTATGAGCTGAGGTTACTTATGTGGTAGAGGTCCGAGTATGTATATACATTTCGTAATCTTATACTTGAAAGATGCTGTGTTCTTTAGTAGTGTAGAGGTAATATTGACATATATATATATGTGTGTGTGTGTATATATATATATTATATATTATATAATATATGTGTGTGTATATCCCTCACACAGTTACCAGATAACCACCATACAGTGGGGCCAGTGCATATATGTGTAGTTGATTGGTAAGTGTAAGGGGTAATATATTAGATATGTAGGTGTATGTATGGTAAAGCTGTATGTATGATCCATTACCCATTTATCATTCTGCATTCCCATAAATAGATTACTACATGATAGTATTGGTTACTTTTGAGTTTAAGACATATTATAAATGGGAAGTTTTCTTGTGCAGACCATTTCTTATTCATGCTCTGTACATGGCATGTGTAGGTGTCTCTGATAGCTGTACCACTACTGTTTTATGTAGGAGCTGTGTTATTCAGAAGCATGTATAACCGGTGTGTGGCCAGTGATAATGTATGTATATTAATGCAGCTACTATTTTATATGAGACTTGATGCAGTGCCATTATTATCTGCTTGTTCTGTGCTGGCAGTGAAGTGCCCATGTGTACATGTCTCACAGTGTCATCACTTGGTGGTATCTATATCACTGGCTGCACCAATGTGTACTAGGCTGTGACTATGTCTGGCTGCGATGCTGCGATACCTGGTATCTGATCTTTCCATTGATGGCTGGGTTAGGTAGACATCAGGCTTTGCTAGTATTGAGGAACACCTGGCAGGTAGTAGATGGTGACAGAAGGTGCCAGTGCCTTGTGATATAAAGCATCTGCATACACCTGCTGGTTACTAGCTTGCCTGCTGGGAGGTTTCATCATTGTGTTGTGAGTGGCATAGCCCCTGGTGCTGGACAGCTGGATGCCCGACACATTCAATTCTGAGCAGTTTTCAGTTTAGCTGCAGGGTATGAACAGGATTATTTAGATGTGGATCCCTCCTGGTGTCCCCCAGGTCATCCCTCTCTAGTCTGGAGGTGTCTCCTGGGCTGAGACTTGGTCCAGACAGCCATCCTGCCTTCAGTCTGTGCCATCTCCTCATATCCCCTCACTACACTGAGCCTTCTGTAGTCAGTGTCTGATGTGCAGTAATCATAGTCTAGAAGCAAATAGCAGCGATTAAGACAACACCCATAATTATAACCATCCCTGACATCCCCCAGACTGGAGAGCTGAGCTCACTAAGGAGCACACATTCCTCCAAAGTCAAAATTCAGTCTACCCCTACTACACTGAGAGCTAAGTAGCTGGCGGTGTACACGTGTCAAGGAACAGACTCCTCTGCTGCTTATGGTGGTGCTACTTATGGCATGGAGAAAGGCAGAATGTGTTACTCCTGAGGCTGCATTGTAAGGACTCCAATGGAAGAGATAGATTTGCAGTTCTATGAAAAAAAAAACACAAAGCAAGTCTTGCTTTGATAATTAGTTGTGAAAATGACAACCTTAGTGCTGCTATATGTCATACACAAAATAAATGTATGAGGTCAATGTATCACTATCAAACCTGATAACAGAGGAGCAAAACCTTACAAACTGTGCAGAATATCATGTAAAGAAATATGTCCTGCACCCAGGTGCACAGCATATATATTATGTTCTGTAAATCCGAATATTGGAGATATATTCATGTCTGATCTAAATCTGGCAAGTCCCTATAGTTAAAAGCATGACACCAGTCTAATCAGCAAACCGAGGCACAGAAAGAGCGAAGTAATAGCTAACTGATGGAACTTGAAAACATTAGAATAATAATGAAAGAAAGATAGAATAGTAGATAGAAATAGAGTAGATAGAATAGATAAATAGATAATAGTTAGATAATAGAAAGAGATAGAATAGATAATAGATAGATAGATAGATATAGAGATATGAGAGATATAATAGATAATAGATAGATAATAGATAATAGATAGATAGATAATAGATGAGATAATAATAGTAATAGATAATAGATAGATAGAATAGATAGATAGATAGATAGATAGATAGATAGATAGATAGATAGATAATAGTAGATAGATAAATAGATAGATAAGATAATAGATAGATAGATAGATAAGATAGATGATAGATAGATAGATAGATAGATAGATAGATAGATAGATAGATAGATAGATAGATAGATAGATAGATAGATAGAACGGTAATAAGGCTAAGTGAGATGGAGGAAAGTTAATTAGTTTGGTTTTATCCACACTGAGTTTTAAAATGCAAAGATACTGTATGACAGAAATTAGAAGAACTTCAGTCCAAAGTAGCAAAGTTGGCTGTCAGCCATAACCAATCCTTAAAATGTCCAAGCTGCAAAAAGATAACACTCCAAAAATAACATGCAAAAAATTGTATTTTTTGCAACTTATTTTTGAAGTACTGCATTTTTCCTGATAAATTTAGATATGAAATAGATAGATATGATATAGATATTACATAGATGGATAGATATGGAATAGATAGCTATGAGAGTAGATTAATAGATAGATAATATATAGATAGATAATAGATATGAAATAAATATGAGATGGATAAATAGGTAGATCTCATTTTAGTGTGACTACTAGTAAATTATTAGAAGGAATGGGTATTTTTTATTACACGATATAACTGCACCTATTTGACTTAAGACATTTGTAATGAAGATTAGACTCAGGACTGATCATCCTGTGCTGTCCAATATATAAGATATGGCTCTAACTGCATTCATTTCATTCATTACCTATAGAATAACTTGTCCCTATAAAGCTTTCTGTTTCATTCGCGTTGCCCTCCAAGTTCAGAGAGACCACTAGGTACCACTCTGTGCCCCTCCCTGCCATGGCCATGAATACTGCGCTTTGTAGCTCTATATTAACTTGCTATCATGTATGTGCCAAATATTTGTATAGTTCCTGCGTTGTTAATAAAACACATAATAAATAGGCTGCAGTCAGGGGAATGAAAGCCCCTTTATTTGTTGTGTAACGTACATGAGTTCATTCTGGTGTTTGGAAAGAGAAGATTCTATCTCAGGCAGCAATCTCATCTACAGGCAGAGAAACTACAATAAATGATGTCACATGCTATTATTCTGCTTTGCGCAGCTGTAATTGACCCAAATATCTACAATCAGATATTAATTGTAAAAAACAATCTCCAGCCCCGGTCCTTGTATCATCTGTCATCTATCCGATCATTCCCAGGGCAAGTCCTGCCGCAATCAGAACCAATTCCGATCAGTGTGTACAGGCAGCTAAATTACCATTATGGTAATAATCTGTCAAAGTAAAACTCGGGCAGTTACTATGTATGAATCAATGCATAATAACGCTCAATAATGCCCCAAAACAAGAAGAGACCCTACTTCAACCTAAATATCAAATTAATCTACTGTGCTAGCAGTCATTTATAGTGTTGAGTGATCAAATGGCATCAGAACTAATTGTAGATATTGTAATGATGACATATTTTGATACCTGAATAATCCTATATTTTAGAGTTTTATTAATTAATTACTATATAAATTGTAAACTATATTAATATATAAAACAGGAATTAATACATTTCATATATGTATTATATATATATATATATATATGTAAAGTATACATATAATTGAAGTTAAAATAAAATGCAAAGTTATATATATATTACAATTTATATATATTTATAAATTTATATTTTAGTTTAATTTCAATTATATATACAGTATGTATTGTATAATATATTATATTATATATATATATATATATTTTTTTTTTTTTTTTTTTTTTTTTTTTGGAGTGTTGCATACTACGAAATTCAATGATATTTTCAGGTTGGTTGTTGGTTTACAGTACATATATCTCCCACTCCTTGATACTTTTGTTTCTATAAATAAGGATAGATATTTGTATTGCTGTATTGTAATTGTTAATAAACCCCACTTCCTTCTACAGCCTGCTGGGTTTGTGTGGACTGTGGAGCACACAGGGGTAATCTGTTACTGCTTTATTATGGTCTCCTTCCAGCAATCTTAGGGCTAAGGTAAACACTCAGTGGAGGAGTGGAGCTGCTGTCAGGGTATAAGCTAACACTATACATATACAGAGCAGTTACACACCAGCTAGCTATATAAGGCAGCAGGGTACTGGCCATGCTTAGTCTCCCAGTTGTCTCTGCACATTTATCTGAGAAAACCTCTGTTTAGATTTCTATGTGTTCCTATAATGCTATGTTCCTCTCACCTCTGTGTCTTGGCCTTGCTTCATAGAGCAGGGCAGGAATGGCTTCATCTAGTGTCTTATCACTATGTAGCTTAGTGAGTGTCACTGACTTCCTAGAAGAACTGAATGACTTGCATACTATCACTAGTGGGTGCTACAACAAAACACAACACTTGCTGAGGACTTGGGTGACAATGAACCAACTGTTACATAGTTCTAAAGCATCAAAGCAAAGCAGTGATACATGTGTGTTGTGTGTATGATTACATGGTTAGTTGTATTTATACACTGCATGGTTCTGTTACCAAGGGCCAAAATAATACAGCTGCATATCAATTCTGTAAGTCCCAAGTAATGGAGCGCCTCAAAACCAGAACAAAATAATATTAAATAATAAGCAAAACAAACAAACAATGAAGTGTTTCCTCTTATTAAAAAGAAAACCCCTTAGTAGCAGATTTGATGTTACCTTGTTATTTGGGAATCCTGCTCCTCATGAGGGGTCTCTCTCTACCATTAGGCCAGTTGCAGTGTTTTGGATTTAGTGCAGATTTTCTGCACATAAAATCCTACATATTTTTCAAGTACCAGCAAAATGGAAGTCATCCACAAGTTTTTTTGTTTTTTTTTAAGTGCAGATTTCATGTGGAAATTGATATTTTTTTTTGTTTTTTTTTTTTTAAATCCACAGTTTGTCAATATCTGTCTCAAAGCCCCACATTTTCGGCGTAGCTTCCACCCATTCATTTCAATGGTGACCCACTAAAATCCGCAGGGTAAACAGTTGGACTGACATTGATTTGTTGAGTTCTACTAATGAAAACGCACATAAAACCCCTTGAATAAGTGCGGAAAATATGGGCTGATTTTTAATGCAAAACCAGTAGAGGTTTCTGTTTAAAAATCCGCACAAACTACCCAACGTGTGAACCCAGCCTAAGTCTATGTCCACACTGCAACCATTTCCTGTGGAATTTTCACAGTGGAAATTTTTCAGCAATGTTGCATGGCCAATGTTTGCACTAAATTCTGCAGCTCTTGCTGTGGTTCTCACTACGCCAAGACTGCGGATATATCACCGACCTGAGATCAACATGAAATATCTGCTGTATGAACTCACGGCCTGCGGTTGACAATTTGTATTCTCAGCTGTACTTGGGTGAGATTTCATAGAATCTCATCCACGATTCTCGTACTGTAATTTCTGTAAAATCCGGTTTATATTTGTCCCATGTGCACGTAATAATATATAATAATAAATAATAATAATAATAATGTGCACACACCCTTACTAGTAGGTTTTATGAACATTTCCATGATGGTTTTAGTATCCAGAATATGTGATAGTCTACCTGTCAGGTCTCATTGATGACAGGTAAAGGAATCTTATGGTATCTGTAGGTGGACCAGACCATGGTTGTTCTTGTGTGACAGGAGGATCCCATATAAGTCACCAACATATGATGTATATGAGAATACAAGGATTTTTCCCATGACACAGCTAGGCATGATTTTTTTGTAGCTTTAAAAAATGGTGTATTTTTAATTATAGGGAAATATACAAATAGCACGTAAGATCGTTGCGCTAACTTCCATAAAAATGTATTTTTTTTCTAATAAAAAAATTACAAAGCAAAGGGGAAAAATGATTGCCTTAAAATGGGATGAGCACACAACATGACTATGCTATAATTCCTCACTGTAACACATGTGTCTAGGACCCCCAGCCTGAGGATGGTCATACAAGGGACAATTTGGTCCCACTCCAGTGAGTGTTCTAATATTTTTTACCACTGAGGCATTTTCAAGAAAGAGACATACCCGAAAAGAAATTCGGTATATATTTTGATGTAGTTTTGTTTCTGCTTGTATCCTGAAATATTCTTTACCATAAATTGCTATATATATATATATATATTTATAGCATTTTAGCATTTTTAATTTTTAATGTCTTTGATAAAAAGATAGTAATAATAAAAGTTGCTGTGGCAAGAAGTTGGAGAAAATGAGTAACAGTTTTGAATATTAGAAAATAAAAATTGCACCAAAAGCACTGTAAATAAACACCACCATAACCACTTGGCGGTTGTTAAAAAATGCACAAAAAACTATTTTAAAGAAGGCATTATGCTATAGGATCCTTCAATGAATTCCACTCATTTCTATGTGCTATCGATACACTTACACCAGTTTGGGCAGTGCCCTGTGGGTACTACTGGGTAACCTGAGAAAGCAGTGACCTATGGCATTATCAGTGTTGGCACGTGATATGAAGCATTGACAGGGGCACAGGACATAAGGCATGGACACAGGCAAAGGACTTGAGGCATTGCACAGGGGAAATGGACATGAGGCATTGCACAGAGGCATAGGCCTTGAGGCATTGGCACAGGGGCATAGGACATGAGGCATTGGCACAGGGGCATAGGACATGAGGCATTGGCACAGCACAGGACATAAGGAATGGACACAGGCAAAGGCCATGAGGCATTGCAGAGGGGCAAAGGACATGAGGCACTGCACAGGGGCACAGCACATGAGGAATTGGCACAGGATATGAGGCATTGCATGGGACAGGGAACATGTGGCATTGGCACAGGACATGAGGCATTGCACAGGGGCAGGGGAATTGAGGCATTGGCACAGGGGCACAGGACATGAGGCATTGGCACAGGGGCACAGGACATGAGGCATTGGCTCAGGGGCCCAGGACAAGAGGCATTAGCACAGGGGCACAGGACATGAGGCATTGGCACAGGGCATCAGACATTGGCACTGTGTCACGGGGCATGAGGCATTGGCACAGGGGCACAGGATGTGAGATATTGGCACAGGGGCAAGGGACATGAGGCATTGGTACAGGGGAAGCGGGAATGAGGCATTGGCACAGGACATGAGGCATTGGCACAGAAAATGAGGCATTGGCACGTGACATGAGGCGTTGGCACAGGGACACATGACATAATGCTTTGCTCAGGGGCACAGAACATGAGGCATTGGTACGGTGGCACAGGACATTAAGCATTGGCACATGACATGAGGCATTGCACAAGGGCAGGGGACTTGAGGCATTGGCACAGAGACACAGGACCTAAGGGATTGGCACAGGGGCTCAGGACATGAGGCAATGGCACAGAGGCACAGGACATGAGACATTGGCACAGGGGCACAGGACATGAGGCATTGGCACAGGGGCACAGGGCATCAGACATTGCCACAGTGTCACAGGGCATGAGGCATTGGCACAGGACGTGAAATATTGGTACAGGGGCAGCGGGAATTAGGCATTGGCACAGGACATAATGCATTGCTCAAGGGCACAGAACAATGATGCATTGGTACGGTGGCACAGGACATGAGGCATTGCACAGGGGCAGGTGACTTGAGGCATTGGCACAGGGGCACAGGACATGAGGCATTGGCACAGGGGCTCAGGACATGAGGCAATGGCACAGGGGCACAGGACATGAGGCATTGGCACAGGGGCACGGGACATGAGGCATTGGCACAGGGCATCAGACATTGGCACAGTGTCATGGGGTATGAGGCATTGCCACGGGCACAAGACGTGAGATATTGGCACAGGGGCACAAGACGTGAGATATTGGCACAGGGGCACCAGGAATGAGGCATTGACATATGACATGAGGCATTGGCACAGAGGCAAAGAACATAATGCATTGCTTGGGGCACAGAACATGAGGCATTGGCACAGGACATGAGGCATTGGTACAGTGGCACAGGACATGAAGCATTGGCACAGGACATGAGACATTGGCACAGGACATGAGGCATTGGCACAGAACATGAGGCATTGGCACAGGGGCACAGGACATGAGGCATTGGCACAGGACATGAGGCATTGGCACAGGACATGAGGCATTGGCACAGGGGCACAGGACATAATGCATTGCACAGGGGTACAGGACACGAGACATTGGTATAGGACATGAGGGGGCACATGACATGAGACATTGGTATAGGACATGAGGGGGGCACATGACATGAGACATTGGCACAGGACAGCAGGGGATACAGAACATGAGGCATTGGCACAGGACAGGAGGGGACACAGGACATGAGGCATTAGCACAGGACAGGAGGGGACACAGGACATGAGGCATTAGGCACAGGACAGGATGGGGACACAGGACAATGAGGCCTAATTAGCACAGGACAGAGCAGGACGGGACCACAGGACATGAGGCATTAGCACAGGACAGGAGGGGACACAGGACATGAGGAAATGTCACAGGGGCATAGGCGTGCACTGTATGGGAATCGTGCACCTAGTGACTGGTGAGGGAGAGATGGGCACCCCACAGGCAGCAGCTGGAGTATGCCAAGCGTTCTGTGCAGAGCATGTGATGAGCCGGGCAGCCTGGTGCGGGGCAGGAGGAGCTATGCAGAGTATTTATTACTGAGGAAGCCGCACTATAACGGGAGGAGGAGGAGGAGGAGGGACCGCAGCTTCAGCCTCAGCAACAGGTCAGTGGTGAGGAGGAGCCTCCGTATCGTGCCCTGCTGCCAGCCGCACTCAGCGGCACCAACCGCCTGTCACTGCCGGGAGTCATGAGCGCCCCAGGGGACGACCCGGAGCTCGACTTCGATTATCTGTTCGAGTACGAGTACAAGTGTGCGGGGCCGGAGCACAGAGGTGGGTGCACCGGCTGTCAATGTGTGTGCTGGGGGCTCTCCAGGAGTCTGTCACACTACAACTCTCAGCATGCACTGTCAGATGAGGACGTCACGTCATGCTGGGAGTTGTGGTTGTAGTAACGGAGCACTCTTGTGTATACTGTTCTCTCAGCTCCGGGCAGTGCCATGGGATGGGGACAGTCTCCGGCGACAGCAGCCTGCGGGACCGGGCGCTCGGCCGGCATCACTTATCGGGGACATTTGAGCAGGTCCAGCCTCTTCCTTGTATTTCCCAGCACAGTGACCCGAGGGCTCCTCACACTGCCGGGTGTCGGGGCGGCTCGTCAGGCGGCGCACGGAAGCCCCGGGACACAGACCCGCTTGTCTCTTGGTGATGTGGTTTTATGTATGGTGCCCAGTTATGTACGGCTAGGGCATAAGGCTGTGTCTCCTGGCATGTCAGACACTTCTGTGCAGCACTATATGGGGGGAAAAGAGGGCTGAGAATTACCGAACCAACATAGAGGGTCTGGTATCTCTACTATAGAGAAAGGCTAGGTTCACCAACCAACATAGAGGGTCTGGTATCTCTACTATAGAGAAAGGCTAGGTTCACCAACCAACAAGGAGGGTCTGGTATCTCTACTATAGAGTAAGGCTAGGTTCACCAACCAACATGGAGGGCCTGATATCTCTACTAGTAAGGCTAGGTTCACCAACCAACATGGATAGTCTGGTATCACTACTATAGAGAAAGGCTAGGTTCACCAACCAACATGGAGGTTCTGGTATCTCTACTGTGAGTAAGGCTAGGTTCACCAACCAACATGGAGGGCCTGGTATCTCTACTATAGAGTAAGGCTAGGTTCACCAACCAACATGGAGGGTCTGGTATCTCTACTATAGAGAAAGGCTAGGTTCACCAACCAACATAGAGGGTCTGGTATCACTACTATAGAGAAAGGCTAGGTTCACCAACCAACATGGGGGTTCTGGTATCTCTACTGTAGAGTAAGGCTAGGTTCACCAACCAACATGGAGGGCCTGGTATCTCTACTATAGAGTAAGGCTAGGTTCACCAACCAACATGGAGGGTCTGGTATCACTACTATAGAGAAAGGCTAGGTTCATCAACCAACATGGAGGGTCTGGTATCTCTACTATAGAGTAAGGCTAGGTTCACCAACCAACATGGAGGGTCTGGTATCGCTACTATAGAGAAAGGCTAGGTTCACCAACCAACATAGAGGGTCTGGTATCTCTACTATAGAGAAAGGCTAGGTTCACCAACCAACATAGAGGGTCTGGTATCACTACTATAGAGTAAGGCTAGGTTCACCAACCAACATGGAGGGTCTGGTATCACTACTATAGAGAAAGGTTAGGTTCACCAACCAACATGGAGGGTCTGGTATCACTACAATAGAGAAAGGCTAGGTTCACCAACCAACATGGAGGGTCTGGTATCACTGCATAGAGTAAGGCTAGGTTCACCAACCAACATGGAGGGTCTGGTATCACTACAATAGAGAAAGTCTAGGTTCACCAACCAACATGGAGGGTCTGGTATCACTACTATAGAGAAAGGCTAGGTTCACCAACCAACATGGAGGGTCTGGTATCGCTACTATAGAGAAAGGCTAGGTTCACCAACCAACATAGAGGGTCTGGTATCACTGCTATAGAGAAAGGCTAGGTTCACCAACCAACATGGAGGGTCTGGTATCTCTACTATAGAGAAAGGCTAGGTTCACCAACCAACATGGAGGGTCTGGTATCGCTACTATAGAGAAAGGCTAGGTTCACCAACCAACATGGAGGGTCTGGTATCACTATTATAGAGAAAGGCTAGGTTCACCAACCAACATGGAGGGTCTGGTATCACTATTATAGAGAAAGGCTAGGTTCACCAACCAACATGGAGGGTCTGGTATCACTGCTATAGAGTAAGGCTAGGTTCACCAACCAACATGGAGGGTCTGGTATCACTACAATAGAGAAAGTCTAGGTTCACCAACCAACATGGAGGGTCTGGTATCACTACTATAGAGAAAGGCTAGGTTCACCAACCAACATGGAGGGTCTGGTATCGCTACTATAGAGAAAGGCTAGGTTCACCAACCAACATAGAGGGTCTGGTATCACTGCTATAGAGAAAGGCTAGGTTCACCAACCAACATGGAGGGTCTGGTATCTCTACTATAGAGAAAGGCTAGGTTCACCAACCAACATGGAGGGTCTGGTATCGCTACTATAGAGAAAGGCTAGGTTCACCAACCAACATGGAGGGTCTGGTATCACTATTATAGAGAAAGGCTAGGTTCACCAACCAACATGGAGGGTCTGGTATCACTATTATAGAGAAAGGCTAGGTTCACCAACCAACATGGAGGGTCTGGTATCACTGCTATAGAGAAAGGCTAGGTTCACCAACCAACATGGAGGGTCTGGTATCACTACTATAGAGAAAGGTTAGGTTCACCAACCAACATGGAGGGTCTGGTATCACTACTATAGAGAAAGGCTCGGTTCACCAATCAACATGGAGGGTCTTGTATCACTACTATAGAGAAAGGCTAGGTTCACCAACCAAAATGGAGGGTCTGGTATCACTACTATAGAGAAAGGCTAGGTTCACCAACCAACATGGAGGGTCTGGTATCACTACTATAGAGAAAGGCTAGGTTCACCAACCAACATGAAGGGTCTGGTACCACTACTATAGAGAAAGGCTAGGTTCACCAACCAACATGGAGGGTCTGGTATCACTACTATAGAGAAAGGCTAGGTTCACCAACCAACATGAAGGGTCTGGTATCACTACTATAGAGAAAGGCTAGGTTCACCAACCAACATGGAGGGTCTGGTACAGGTACAGACTGGGGCTCAAATTCAGCCCTGGCATTTGAAATCACACAGGCCCACTTTGTCCCCGTCCCCAAGAACCAGATGGGATATATTACTAATATTAACCTGGATGGAGGAAAGGAAGATTTACTACAAGACCAATATTTCTAATGATACCCGTGGCCTGCTGGGGTTAATCATGGAGTCAGCGACTTGGTGCTCCGTCACAACTCTGAACAGTATGGGTGTCTTGAGAACACTGATTCTGTTAGCAATGTAGCAGACAAGACAGCCCATGACCAGACAGGCCCTTCTGGCATTTGCCAGAATTGCCAGATGGCCAGTCCGGCCCTGGTGTGGTATCTCTACTATAAAGAAAGACTAGGTTCACCAACCAACATAGAGGGTCTTGTATCACTACTATAGAGTAAGGCTAGGTTCACCAACCAACATGGAGGGTCTGGTATCTCTACTATAGAGAAAGGCTAGGTTCAACAACCAACATGGAGGGTCTGGTATCACTTCTATAGAAAGGCTAGGTTCACCAACCAACATGGAGGGTCTGGTATCGCTACACTAGAGAAAGGCTAGGTTCACCAACCAACATAGAGGGTCTGGTTTCGCTACTATAGAGTAAGGCTAGGTTCACTAACCAACATGGAGGGTCTGGTATCACTTCTATAGAGAAAGGCTAGGTTCACCAACCAACATGGAGGGTCTGGTATCGCTACACTAGAGAAAGGCTAGGTTAACCAACCAGCATAGAGGTTCTGGTATCGCTACTATAGAGTAAGGCTAGGTTCACTAATCAACATGGAGGGTCTGGTATCACTACTATAAAATAAGGCTAGGTTCACCAACCAACATGGAGGGTCTGTTATCGCTACACTAGAGAAAGGCTAGGTTCACCAACCAACATGGAGGGTCGGTATCAGCATTATATACAAGGCTAAGTTCACCAACCAACATGGAGGGTCTAGAATGTGTGCTATAGAAGGGATTGATTCACCAACCAACATGGAGGGTCTGATATCTCTACTATAGAGTAAGGCTAGGTTCACCAACCAACAATGAGGGTCTGGTATCTCTACTATAGAGTAAGGCTAGGTTCACCAATCAACGTGGAGGGTCTGGTATTACTACTATAGATTAAGGCTAGTTTCAACAACCAACATGGAGGGTCTGCTATCACTACTATAGATAAAGGCTAGGTTCACCAACCAATATGGAGGGTCTGGTATCACTACTATAGAGAAAGGCTAGGTTCACCAACCAACATGGAGGGTCTGGTATCGCTACTATAGACTAAGGCTAGGTTCACCAACCAACATGGAGGGTCTGGTATCTCTACTATAGAGAAAGGCTAGGTTCACCAACCAACATGGAGGGTCTGGTATCACTTCTATAGAGAAAGGCTAGGTTCACCAACCAACATGGAGGGTCTGGTATCGCTACACTAGAGAAAGGCTAGGTTCACCAACCAGCATAGAGGTTCTGGTATCGCTACTATAGAGTAAGGCTAGGTTCACTAATCAACATGGAGGGTCTGGTATCACTACTATAAAATAAGGCTAGGTTTACCAACCAACATGGAGGGTCTGGTATCAGCATTATAGAGTAAGGCTAAGTTCACCAACCAACATGGAGGGTCTAGAATGTGTGCTATAGAAGGGATTGATTCACCAACCAACATGGAGGGTCTGATATCTCTACTATAGAGTAAGGCTAGGTTCACCAATCAACGTGGAGGTCTGGTATCGCTACTATAGATTAAGGCTAGTTTCAACAACCAACATGGAGGGTCTGCTATCACTACTATAGATAAAGGCTAGGTTCACCAACCAATATGGAGGGTCTGGTATCACTTCAATAGAGTAAGGCTAGGTTCACCAACCAACATAGAGGGTCTGGTATCACTACTATAGAGAAAGGCTAGGTTCACCAACAAACATGGAGGGTCTGGTATCGCTACTATAGACTAAGGCTAGGTTCACCAACCAACATGGAGGGTCTGGTATCGCTACTATAGAGTAAGGCTAGGTTCACCAACCAACATAGAGGTTCTGGTATCGCTACTATAGAGTAAGGCTATGTACACCAACCAACAAGGAGGGTCTGGTATCGCTACTATAAAGTAAGGCTAAGTTCATCAACCAACATGGAGGGTCTGGTATCTCTACTATAGAGTAAGGCTAGGTTCACCAACCAACATGGGGGTCTGTTATCTCTACTATAGACTAAGGCTAGGTTCACCAACTAACATGGAGGGTCTTGTATCACTACTATAGAGAAAGGCTAGGTTCACCAACCAACATGGAGGGTCTGGTATCGCTACTATAGAGAAAGGCTAGGTTCACACCAACCAATGGAGGGTCTGGTATCGCTACTATAGAGTAAGGCTAGGTTCACCAACCAGTATAGAGGTTCTGGTATCGCTACTATAGAGTAAGGCTAGGTTCACCAACCAACATGGAGGGTCTGTCTGTTATTGCTCCACTAGAGAAAGGCTAGGTTCACCAACCAGCATAGAGGGTCTGGTATCGCTACTATAGACTAAGGCTAGGTTCACTAACCAACATGGGGAGTCTGGTATCACTACTATAAAATAAGGCTAGGTTCACCAACCTACATGGAGGGTCTGGTATCACTTCTATAGAGAAAAGCTAGGTTCACCAACCAACATGGAGGGTCTGGTATCGCTACACTAGAGAAAGGCTAGGTTCACCAACCAACATGGAGGGTCTGGTATCAGCATTATAGAGTAAGGCTAAGTTCACCAACCAACATGGAGGGTCTAGAATGTGTGCTATAGAAGGGATTGATTCACCAACCAACATGGAGGGTCTGATATCTCTACTATAGAGTAAGGCTAGGTTCACCAACCAACAAGGAGGGTCTGGTATCTTTACTATAGAGGAAGGCTAGGTTCACCAATCAACGTGGAGGGTCTGGTATCGCTACTATAGAATAAGGCTAGGTTCACCAACCAACATGGAGGGTCTGCTATCACTACTATAGAGAAAGGCTAGGTTCACCAACCAACATGGAGGGTCTGGTATCGCTACTATAGAGTAAGGCTAGGTTCACCAACCAACATGAAGGGTCTGGTATCACTACTATAGAGAAAGACTAGGTTCACCAATCACCATGGATAGTCTGGTACCGCTACTATAGAGTAAGGCTATGTTCACCAACCAACATGGAGGGTCTGGTATCGCTACTATAGAGTAAGGCTAGGTTCACCAACCAACATAGAGGTTCTGGTATCGCTACTATAGAGTAAGGCTAGGTACACCAACCAACAAGAAGGGTCTGGTATCACTACTATAAAGTAAAGCTAGGTTCATCAACCAACATGGAGGGTCTGGTATCACTACTTTAGAGTAAGGCTAGGTTTACTAACCAACATGGAGGGTCTTGTATCACTACTATAGAGAAAGGCTAGGTTCACCAACCAACATGGAGGGTCTGGTATCACTACTATAGAGTAAGGCTAGGTTCACCAACCAACATGGAGGGTCTTGTATCACTACTATAGAGAAAGGCTTGGTTCACCAACCAACATGGAGGGTCTGGTATCAGCATTATAGAGTAAGGCTAAGTTCACCAACCAACATGGAGGGTCTATAATGTGTGCTATAGAAGGGATTGATTTACCAACCAACATGGAGGGTCTTATATGGGTATTATAAATCGGTTAGGTTCACCAACCAACTTGGAGGGTCTGGTATCAGTATTATAGGTAGGCTAGGTTCACCAATCAAGATGGAAGATTTAGTATCACTACTATAGAGTAAGGCTAGGTTCCCTTACCAACACGGAGGATCTGCTAAGAGTTCTATACAGGGGCTAGAGAGTCTGGTATAAGCACTGTAGATGGGCTAGATTCACAAACCAACATGGAGGGTGTAGAATGAGTACTATGGAGGGGTTAGGACTACCAAACAAGATGGAGGGTCTGGTATAGAGACTAGATACATTAATCAACATAGAGGGTATTATATTCGTACTATAGAGAGTTTAGGTTAGTATATAACAGTACAGACACAGAAGGCTATTAAATACATAAAGCATGTGAGAACATGACGCGAGGAACCTGATTCTGGAAATTTTTTTTGAATGGCCACACAGGGATAGTTAGGTTAATGCGCCGAGGCGGTAGGCCAGTCTGAACAAATGAGTTTTTAGGGCACGCTTAAAACTGTGGGGATTGGGTATTAATTGTATTAACCTGGGTAGTGCATTCCAAAAAATTGACGCAGCACGTGAAAAGTCTTGGAGACGGGAGTGGGAGGTTCTGATTATTGAGGATGTTAACCTCAGGTCATTAGCAGAACGGAGGGCACGGGTAGGATGGTAGACTGAGACGAGCGAGATGTAGGGTGGTGCTGAGCCATGGAGTGTTTTGTGGGTGAGGTTAATAAGTTTGTACTGGATTCTGGAGTGGATGGGTAACCAATGTAATGACTGGCACTAGGTAGAGGCATCGGTATAACGATTGGTGAGGAATATGATCCTGGCTGCAGCATTCAATACAGATTGGAGAGGGGAGAGTTTGGTAAGAGGGAGACCGATTAGTAGAGAGTTACAATAGTCCAGACGAGAATGAATAAGAGAAGCAATAAGAGTTTTTGAAGAGTCGAAAGTAAGAAAAGGTCGAATTTCTACAATCAGTGATGGTTTGGGGAGCCATGTCATCTGCTAGTGTAGGTTCACTGTGTTTTATCAAGACCAAAGTCAGCGAGGCCGTCTACCAGGAAATTTAAGAGCACTTCATGCTTCCCTCTGCCTATAAGCTTTTTGGAGATGTAAATTTCATTCTCCAGCAGGACTTGGCACCTGTCCACACTGCCAAAAGTACCAATACCTGGTTTACAAACAACAGTATCACTGTGCTTGATTGGCAGCTAACTCGCCTGACCTTAACCCCCTAGAGAATCTATGGAGTATTGTCAAGAGGAAGATGAGAGACACCAGACCCAACAATGCAGACGAGCTGAAGGCTGCTATCAATGCAACCTGGGCTTCCATAACACCTCATCAGTGCCACAGGCTGATTGCCTCCATACCTCGCCGCATTGATGCAGTAATTGATGCCAAAGGAGCCCCGACCAAGTACTGAGTGCATTTACTGAACATACATTTCAGTAGGCCAACATTTCAGATTTTAATATCATTTTTTCAAGTTGGTGTTATAAAGTATTCTAATTTACTGAGATACTGACTTTTGGGTTTTCATTGGCTGTAAGCCATAATCATCAACATTAACAAAAATAAACACTTGAAATAGATCACTCTGTGTGTAATGACTATATATGAGTTTCACTATTTGTATTGAAGAGCTGAAATAAACTGTTTAATGAGATTCTAATTTTGTGAGATGCACCTGTAAATGTCTTAGGTGGGAATACTCCTTTTAGTTGGTTACCTACAAAGACTGAAATTCTGTACAGCCCTAACACTTCTCCGAGCTGAGAAACAATCGTGAGCTAAATACAGCAGCACAAATCTCTGTCCTTTCCTGGTAGAGTAATATAATGTATCAGTGGAAGGATAGGTTAACATGTTGCTTAAAACAAAGTTGGAAAAAAGACAGCATGATAATGTTATATTTTTACAAATGATTGATATGTTATTAGAAACCCCATGGTCATGTTACCGTTGCAACGCTGCTGTCACTTTATTACTCTACCTATAACAGAGCAAAAAAACAGAAATAATGACCAAGAAGGAAACCCAACAAAGTAAAAAATATCTGTCTGGCAAATGCCCCATCCTTCCACAGTAATCCATGGCCAATGCTTCCCTCTTGGACTTGATTAATGTCTCCAGCAATGACTCCACTGCACAACACTGTGATAAAAGACCAGTGGAGTCAACGATCGAGGCCAAGTAAGATTCGTTTGGAAAGGTTTATGGGGAGAGCTTTAGGGCTTGGACCATCCTCTGGGAAATTGAAAGCTTACTTGTATAAGCGACTAAAGCTCTTTTCCCTGTTAGTAGCCATCTGATAGACTCCCTTTAAGCTCACAGAGGATCACCTATGTTGGATATGCTTGACTTGCAGTTTTGGGAAGTACTGTACAGTATATGTCTGTTTTTTATGTAGCCAATAGTTTCTGCACTTTTCAGAGTCTGTATGACCAAGAGATTTTCGTTTGAGGGGCAGTAAGTGTAAGCTAAAATGGGACTTTATTATGGCTATGGAAAACTCAGTGGCTCCCTTCGGGCTTATGTCCACCCCCCTGCCACAACTCGAGATTCGGATGTATGCACCGATGGGGCCATGGACTATAATACTGCCGACAGAGTGAAAGTACACTTAGTCATGCTTTATTTTTGGACGCCTAGTACACTACGTCTGGGTGCCCCCCTCCTACAGGCATGTATGCCCGAAAATGATGCACGACAGAGCTCACATTCACTGTGCCTGTAATCCTGTATCATTATAGTCTATGGCCCCATCGTTGCATATGCCCGATCCCGTTTCGATGGGGTTTAGATGGGAGCCTCTGAACAGGTGCCTAAACGCAGTGTGAAAGCACCCTTAGGAGGGTATTGTCTTACATATAGAGATATGACTACATGAGGACAGATTAGTTGGCATAATTTTACATATCTATCACTACAAATGGGAAGATTAGTGGGGCACCATTTTACAGGACTATCATTGCACATGGGTAGATTAGGGGGCACCGTCTCACAGGGCTATCACTGCATATTTGTAGATTAGGGGGCACCATCTCACAGGGCTATCGACTGCATATTGTAGATTAGGGGGCACCATCTCACAGGCTATCGCTGCATATTTGTAGTTTAGGGGGCACCATATTACAGGCTATCACTGCATATTTGTAGATTAGGGGGCACCATCTCACAGGGCTATCACTGCATATTTGTAGATTAGGGGGCACCATCTCACAGGGCTATCACTGCATATTTGTAGATTAGGGGGCACCATCTCACAGGGCTATCACTGCATATTTGTAGATTAGGGGGCACCATCTCACAGGGCTATCACTGCATATTTGTAGATTAGGGGGCACCATTCACAGGGCTATCACTGCATATTTTAGATTAGGGGCCATCTCACAGGCTATCACTGCATATTGTAGATTAGGGCACCATCTCACAGGGCTATCACTGCATATTTGTAGATTAGGGGGCACCATCTCACAGGGCTATCCGCATATTGTAGTTAGGGGCACCATTACAGGCTTCACTGCATATTTGTAGTTTAGGGGGCACCATATTACAGGGCTATCACTGCATATTTGTAGATTAGGGGGCACCATCTCACAGGGCTATCACTGCATATTTGTAGATTAGGGGGCACCATCTCACAGGGCTATCACTGCATATTTGTAGATTAGGGGCACCATCTCACAGGGCTATCACTGCATATTTGTAGATTAGGGGGCACCATCTCACAGGGCTATCACTGCATATTTGTAGATTAGGGGGCACCATCTCACAGGGCTGTCACTGCATATTTGTAGATTAGGGGGCACCATCTCACAGGGCTGTCACTGCATATTTGTAGATTAGGGGGCACCATCTCACAGGGCTGTCACTGCATATTTGTAGATTAGGGGTCACCATCTCACAGGGCTATCACTGCATATTTGTAGATTAGGGGCACCATCTCACAGGGCTATCACTGCATATTTGTAGATTAGGGGGCACCATCTCACAGGGCTATCACTGCATATTTGTAATTAGGGGGCACCATCTCACAGGGCTATCACTGCATATTTGTAGATTAGGGGGCACCATCTCACAGGGCTGTCACTGCATATTTGTAGATTAGGGGCACCATCTCACAGGGCTATCACTGCATATTTGTAGATTAGGGGGCACCATCTCACAGGGCTATCACTGCATGTTTGTAGATTAGGGGCACCATCTCACAGGGCTATCACTGCATATTTGTAGATTAGGGGCACCATCTCACAGGGCTATCACTGCATGTTGTAGATTAGGGGGCACCATCTCACAGGGCTATCACTGCATATTTGTATATTAGGTGGCACTATCTCACAGGGCTATCACTGCTTATTTGTAGATTAGGGGGCACCATCTCACAGGGCTATCACTGCATGTTTGTAGATTAGGGGGCACCATCTCACAGGGCTGTCACTGCATATTGTAGATTAGGGGGCACCATCTCACAGGGCTGTCACTGCATATTTGTAGATTAGGGTCACCATCTCACAGGGCTATCACTGCATATTTGTAGATTAGGGGGCACCATCTCACAGGCTCTCACTGCATATTTGTAGATTAGGGGGCACCATCTCACAGGGCTGTCACTGCATATTTGTAGATTAGGGGGCACCATCTCACAGGGCTATCACTGCATATTTATAGATTAGGGGGCACCATCTCACAGGGCTGTCACTGCATATTTGTAGATTAGGGGGCACCATCTCACAGGGCTATCACTGCATATTTATAGATTAGGGGGCACCATCTCACAGGGCTATCACTGCATGTTTGTAGATTAGGGGGCACCATCTCACAGGGCTATCACTGCATATTTGTAGATTAGTGGGGCACCATTTTACAGGGCTATCATTGCACATGGGTAGATTAGGGGGCACCGTCTCACAGGGCTGTCACTGCATATTTGTAGATTAGGGGGCACCATTTTACAGGTCTATCATTACACATACAGTCATGGCCAAAAGTTTTGAGAATGACACAAATATTAATTTTTACAAAGTCTACTGCTTCACTTTTTCTAATGGCAATTTGCATATACTCCAGAATGTTATAAAGAGTGATCAGCTTAACAGCAATTACTTGCAAAGTCAATATTTGGCTAGAAAATGAACTTTATCCCCCAAAACACATTTCAACATCATTGCAGCCCTGCCTTAAAAGGACCAGCTAACCTCTTTTCAGTGATTGCTCCATTAACACAGGTGTGGGTGTTGATGAGGACATGGCTGGAGATCAATCTGTCATGATTAAGTAAGAATGACACCACTGGACACTTTAAAAGGAGGCTGGTGCTTGGCATCAGTGTTTCTCTTCTGTCTACCATGGTTATCTCTAAAGAAACACGTGCAGTCATCATTGCAATGCACAGAAATGGCCTAACAGGGAAGAGTATTGCAGCTAGAAAGATTGCACCTCAGTCACCAATCTATCGCATCATCAAGAACTTCAAGGAGAGAGGTTCCATTGTTGCCAAAAAGGCTCCAGGGCGCCCAAGAAAGACCAGCAAGTGCCAGGACCGTCTCTTAAAAGTGTTTCAGCTGCGGGATCGGGCTACCAGCAGTGCAGAGCTTGCTCAGGAATGGCAGCAGGCAGGTGTGAGTGCATCTGCACGCACTGTGAGGCGGAGACTCTTGGAGCAAGGCCTGGTCTCAAGGAGGGCAGCAAAGAAGTCACTTCTCTCCAGAAAAAACATCATGGACAGACTGATATTCTGCAAAAGATACAGGCAGTGGACTGCTGAGGACTGGGGTAAAGTTTTTTTCTCTGATGAATCCCCTTTTCGATTGTTTGGGACATCAGGAAAACGCCTCATTCGGAGAAGACAAGGTGAGCGCTACCACCAGTCTTGTCTCATGCCAACTGTTAAGCATCCTGAAACCATTCATGTGTGGGGTTGCTTCTCAGCCAAGGGAATCGGCTCTCTCACAGTCTTGCCTAAAAACACAGCCATGAATAAAGAATGGTACCAGAATTTCCTCCAAGAGCAACTTCTCCCAACCCTCCAAGAGCAGTTTGGCGATCAACAATGCCTTTTCCAGCATGATGGAGCACCTTGCCATAAAGCAAAGGTGATAACTAAATGGCTCAGGGAACAAAACATAGAGATTTTGGGTCCATGGCCTGGAAACTCCCCAGATCTTAATCCCATTGAGAACTTGTGGTCAATCATCAAGAGACGGGTGGACAAACAAAAACCTAAAAATTCTGACAAAATGAAAGCATTGATTGTGCAAGAATGGACTGCTATCAGTCAGGATTTGGTCCAGAAGTTGATTGAGAGCATGCCAGGGAGAATTGCAGAGGTCCTGAAGAAGAAGGGTCAACACTGCAAATATTGACTTGCTGCAGTAACTCATTCTAACTGTCAATATAAGCTTTTGTTACTCATATGTTTGCAATTATTATATTTCTGTCTGTGATAAAAACATCTGTCAAACACACATAAAAACCAGAGGGCAGCAGATCATGTGAAAATATAATATTTGTGTCATTCTCAAAACTTTTGGCCATGACTGTAGGTAGATCAGGGGCACTGTCTTACATACCTATCAGTTTCTCTTGCGTTAAATGTGTTTTATTTGCAGATTTTCCCCATAAACTTAAATAAGATGTGGAAAAGCCACAGATATATGTATACGCCTATTCATTTGCAGCAGCAACAAATAAAAATGCAGGAAATCTGCATATGACTTTAAAGTTTTATCAAAGCTAAATACCAGGAAGTGTCCAAAACACAGAGGCCTAATTTAAAGCATGACATGCCAAAAAGAGACAAAATAGCAAAGGAAGAAAAAACGATCTAAACACAAGTAATAAAAATAAAGCAACAAAAAGACAGAAGTAACATCATTTAGCCAATTGGGTCTGCTGCAGCAAACACGCAGCAAATAATAATCATGGGAACTTAGCCTAACAATGTTTCTAGTACTTGCTCTGGTAAATTAATAGCCCCTCTTATTCTAATACACACTTCTGACATAATATTTTTATACAGCAAATAATAGTATAAACCTTATTATGGAGGCGCTTTGTCCTATGTCAGACAGTGTAGATAAGCCAGGTCCACTCACTGTTTATATGGTAGATCACTAGAGTTCGCTATAAGAGCATAGAAAAATATTTAGAGTTGAGAGTCCTCGGTGGTTGATACCTTTTAATGGCTAACTGAAAAGATGGTAACAAATTGCAAGTTTCGAGACTACTCAGGTTTCTTCATCAGGCTAGACTAATACAAAATCTGAAGAATCACATATTTATATACACAACAGGACACAGGAATAATGCAATAGGTAAGACAAGTGACGTGAAGCAGAACTGTCATTATGGCAGAGGGATGAACATAAATATTGGAACAGTTCATAGATATTCATTATCTTATTATTAGATATTCATTATGTGATTCTTCAGATTTTGTATTAGTCTAGCCTGATGAAGAGACCTGAGTAGTCTCGAAAGCTTGCAATTTGTTACCATCTTTTCAGTTAGCCATTAAAAGGTATCAACCACTGAGGACTCTCAAGTCTAAATATTTTTCTATCTACTGGCTAACACGGTACGAAGATACACATCTTTCCTATAAGAGCATAGTCACTTTGTTGACTCCAAACAATCCTCATCCCGATTGACATGTCATTAGTAGGAATGAGTTGATTCTAGGTCATTCAGGGGTCCTACTATGCCTCTTGTGTGGTCACAAGGAACTTCACTAACAAGACCTCAGTCTATATCCGAGTGAAGTAGTTTAGAGACTAGTGTCACTGGGAATTGCTTCATGTAAAACCGCAGTTCTCGATAAAAGTGTCACTTGTGAAGTTTAGGGTGCTGTCATGTCTGTTTTTTTCTGTTGTTTTTTTGATGAGTTTTTTTGCATCAATAACTATGGAGAAGTGTTTACTGGGAGCCAATAGGCAACTATTAAAGCACCACTCCAGAGTTGTTTTTCAGCACTGGAGTGGTGCTACTAATCTAGGTTCCCTGCTCTGTCTTATTCTAACCAGCTGCTGCCTTCAGCTGTTTCCGACACCGCTGTGGTCCCGCACCGATGCCTTGATTGACTAGAAGTCAGAGGTAACGGTGATAAACTCTCAATGCAAGTCTATGAGATCCACATTTTAGCTCTCATAGACTTACATGGAGTAGTGGCTTCTGGATCACCCCAGCAAACACTGGAGCAATCCAGCAGGTCACAAACTGCAGAAGAGGACCAGAGTGGTGCTCATGAACACGGCAGCTGGTAAGTATAGGTAACTTAGATTAGTGGCACCACTCCAACGCTGCAATAAAAAAATAAACACTGCAGAAGTGGTGCTTTAAGTACCACATATACAATCCTTTCGTGCCGCATTTTGTTCTTGTGTTTTCTATGAAGGTGTGGGTTAATAATAAAATTGTACAAAATAACGCCAAAAGAAATGACGAAAAATCCTGCCAACAAAGTGTGCCTGAACATAGCCTAAACCAGTTACTTTTAGGTTCTCATTACCTCATTTCCATCATTAGAGCTTTTATCTTTTGCGTGAAAATCAGTATTTGAATCATCTTTCCGATTCTGTTGCTGATTAGTGGATGTTGATTTAACTCACCAAATGGCATGTGGCTTAGTAGTTGTTCCACAGTGGGATGCTGCCATCTGCCATTAACACCCCTGGCAAGCTGAGTACCGCATGTACTGAATGGAAGGAACTCCTGGCGTACAAGATTTACACAGATCTGTAACTCTAATTATATCCTATTTACAGGGCATGGAAATTGCAGCCTCCATCCCTTTGTTATGCATGGATGAGAGGACAGAAGTGGTGCACAAATCTACAGAGCAGCCAGATTGTTTGCAAGTGTTTATAGTGTCACTGTAATCTATGGTGTAAGAGATCAGCCACATGATGTCACAGGAGTAAAAACAGAGTTAAAGGGGTCCAGCCTTTCACCTGACGAACAGATGATGGGTGCCGCGTGCCGTCTGAGTATATGTGTGTAATCTTACAACTGTTTCCTGCACTGAGGCCTTTAAACCTCATGTATAGGCATATAAATAGCCTATTAATATCATGTATAGGAATATAGGTATATAAGTAGCCTACACTATGTTCCAAATTATTATGCAAATGATATTTTTCTCTGATTTTCCTAAGTGGTCGGTGCAAATGACAGTCAGTCTAATAAAAGTTATCACCCGTTAGAGTATACATCGAATTTTATTGAAGAAACCTCCCAATGATAACAGTATAATCTCCAAAATGCAAAAAAACTCAAAATGCACTGTTCCAAATTATTAGGCACAGTAGAATTTCTGAACATTTGATCTGTTTTAAAGAACTGAAAATGCTTATTTGTGGAATTTGCAGCATTAGGAGGTCACATTCACTGAACATAAAAGCTACTTAACTCCAAAACATCCTAACAGGCCAAGTTACATGTTAACATAGGAACCCTTCTTTGATATCACCTTCACAATTCTTTCGTCCATTGAACTTGTGAGTTTTTGGAGAGTTTCTTCTTGTATTTCTTTGCATGAAGCCTCCCAGAGCTGCTTTTTTGAAGTGAACTGCCTCCCACCCTCATAGATATTTTGCTTGATGATACTCCAAAGGTTCTCTATAGGTTGAGGTCAGGGAAAGATGCTGGCCACACCATGAGTTTATCTCCTTTTATGCCCATAGCAGCCAATGACTCAGAGGTATTCTTTGCAGCATGAGATGTTGCATTCTCATGCATGAAGATGATTTTGCTCCTGAAGGCACGTTTCTGCTTTTTATACCATGGAAGAAAGTTGTCAGTCAGAAACTCTACATACTTTGCAGAGGTCATTTTCACACCTTCAGGAACCTTACAGGGCCCTACCAGCTGTTTCCCCATGATTCCGGCCCAAAACATGACTCCTCCACCTCCTTGATTACGTCGCAGCCTTGTTGTGACATGGTGGCCATCCACCAACCATCCACTACTCCATCCATTTGGACCATCCAGGGTTGCTCAACACTCCTCAGTAAACAAGACTGTTTGAAAATTAGTCTTCATGTATGTCTGGGCCCACTGCAACCGTTTCTGCTTGTGAGCACTGTTTAGGGGTGGCCGAATCGTAGGTTATGCGCCACAGCAAGCCTTTGAAGGATCCACACCTTGTGGTTCGAGGTACTCCAGAGGCACCAGCAGCTTCAAATATCTGTTTGCTGGTTTGTAATGGCTTTTTAGCAGCTACTCTCTTAATCCGATGAACTTGCCTGGCAGAAACCTTCCTCATTCTGCCTTTATCAGCACGAACACGTCTGTGCTCAGAATCAGCCACAAATTTCTTAACAGTACGATGATCACGCTTAAGTTTTTGGGAAATATGTAATGTTTTCATCCCTTGACCAAGGCATTGCACTATTTGATGCTTTTCAGCAGCAGAGAGATCCTTTTTCTTTCCCATTTTACTTGAAAACTCTGGCCTGCTTAATAGTGTGGAACATCCAGTTTTCCTTTTATTGGGCTCACATGGCGAACTAATTATCACAGGTATTTGAGATTGATTTCAGTGATCCAAAGAACCCTGAGACACAATACCATCAATGGGTTTCATTTACAAAAAAAAAAAAAAACGCTATGACACTTAAAACCAATTTGCATAATAATTTGGAACATAGTTTATTGTTATCATGTATAGGTATATAAATAGCCTATTGTTATCATATATTGGTATATAAGAAGCCTATTGTTATCATGTATAGGTATATAAGTAGCGTATTCTTATCATGTATAGGTATATAAGTAGCCTATTGTTATCATGTATAGGTATATAAGTAGCCTATTGTTATCATGTATCTAATATATAAAGCTGAATGTATGTATGTTGTATGTATGTGGGTATGTTTGTCCGGGATTGGAATCCGCACCGTCGCACTTACGGGCATGAAATTTTGCACGCCCGCACGTCTCGACCCCGAAAGCGTCCTAGGCTATGTTTTGAATCGAAATTTTAACCCCGTGCGTTCCAAATCGCCAAACAATTTTGGCCCTATCTACATAATGGGGAGAAAGCTGAATGCTTGTGTGTATGTCCGGCATAGGAATCTGCATTTACGGGCATGAAATTTTGCACACCCGCACGTCTCGACCCCGGGAGCGTCATAGGCTAGGTTTTGAGTCGAAATTTTAACCCCGCGCATTCCAAATCGGCAAATAATTTTGGCCCGGGATAGGAATCTGCACCATTGTACTTACGGTCATGAAATTTTGCATGCCCGCACATCTCAACCCCAGGAGCATCATAGGCTATGTGTTGAATGGAAATTTTAACCCCCGCACGTTCCAAATCGCCAAACAATTTTGGCCCTATCTACATAATGGGGAGAAAGCTGAATGCTTGTGTGTATGTCCGGCATAGGAATCTGCATTTACGGGCATGAAATTTTGCACACCCGCACGTCTCGACCCCGGGAGCGTCATAGGCTAGGTTTTGAGTCAAAATTTTAACCCCGCGCATTCCAAATCGGCAAATAATTTTGGCCCGGGATAGGAATCTGCACCGTTGCACTTACGGGCATGAAATTTTGCATGCCCGCACATCTCAACCCCAGGAGCATCATAGGCTATGTGTTGAATGGAAATTTTAACCCCCGCACGTTTTGGTGTGTGATTTTTATGTGCAGAATAAATTTTTGTTAACATAGTCTATTTTGTTACAGCTAACAGCAGTTATTAATTAACCCGGGCGAAGCCGGGTACTACAGCTAGTAGGTATATAAAAAGCCTATTGTTATCATGTATAGGTATATAAGTAGCCTATTGTTATCATGTATAGGTATATAAGAAGCCTATTGTTATCATGTATAGGTATATAAGTAGCCTATTCTTATCATGTATAGGTATATAAGTAGCCTATTGTTATCATGTATAGGTATAAAAGTAGCCTATTGTTATCATGTATAGGTATATAAGAAGCCTATTGTTATCATGTATAGGTATATAAGTAGCCTATTGTTATCATGTATAGGTATATAAGAAGCCTATTGTTATCATGTATAGGTATATAAGTAGCCTATTGTTATCATGTATAGGTATATAAGTAGCGTATTCTTATCATGTATAGGTATATAAATAGCCTATTGTTATCATATATAGGTATATAAGAAGCCTATTGTTATCTTGTATAGGTATATAAGAAGCCTATTGTTATCTTGTATAGGTATATAAGTAGCCTATTATTATCATGTATAGGTATATAAGTAGCGTATTATCATATATAGGTATATAAGTAGCCTATTGTTATCATGTATAGGTATATAAGTAGCCTATTGTTATCATGTATAGGTATATAAGAAGCCTATTAATATCATGTATAGGTATATAAATAGCCTATTAATATCATGTATAGGTATATAAATAGCCTATTGTTATCATGTATAAGTATATAAATAGCCTATTGTTATCATATATAGGTATATAAGTAGCCTATTGTTATCGTGTATAGGTATATAAGAAGCCTATTATCGTGTATAGTTATATAAGTAGCCTATTGTTATCATGTATAGTTATATAAGTAGCCTATTGTTATCATGTATAGGTATATAAGTAACATATAGTTTTCATGTATAGGTATATAAGTAGCCTATTGTTATCTGTACATGATAAATAATTTTGTTCATATCAGTTATAAAAAGCTTTAAAAGAAATGTGAGCGGTTGTGTGATGTTATACTGGATATTAAACCTCGTCAGAGCAAATCTGTGACAATACAGAACTGTATTGAAATCATGACGTTGGTATAGTCGAGTTGTTTACTCGTACGAAACCCAGGACTCTAGAACTGAGCCCCCCTTTACCCTTATCAATATACCCCAGTTATCCATACCCCAATAACGAATTACAGTAATTCTTTGGAATATGTATGGCCACAGCAGCCTTTATTTAAGTACAAACAACAATAACAATAAATAACAATATATAAACAATATATATATAACAATATATATATATATACCAATAACACATCAGGGAGGAGTCCTTGAAGCTACAAAGATCATGGTGAATTAAACCAATATCCTGTGAACAACATCCCACCTCTTACTCCCAGCCGTTACCCCACAGGTTCGGGAGCACCACCATTGAGGTGTGCTGTTCACCCAACCACCTGGGGATCCGCCCACTCCGTGTGAACTCCCCTTCCACCATTCACCAGATCACCACCACATAACTTCAAACAGTGGAGACCCTAAACAGAGTCCCCACAAACCAATTTCCACCAACTTCAAGGACTCTCTCCCCACCCCCTTGAGCCGCCATGACCCAAAATTAACCATCCAGTAACATCATCCAATAGGGAGGGAGGGTGGGACTACTGATGGGGCAAGACAGGAACTGCCCTGGGACCGCCCCATCACTGCCTTATAAACCACCCCCCAACCACTCCCCCCCTTATTTAAATGTTCCTCCCTCATTTTAAACCCCTCCAAACCCCCGTCATGCCGGCCTCCGCCCACGCCTCTTTCTTGAGGGGAGGGAGGCTCTGCTCCGGCCATTACTTGACGTTGGTATAGTCGAGTTGTTTACTCGTACGAAACCCAGGACTCTAGAACTGAGCCCCCCTTTACCCTTATCAATATACCCCAGTTATCCATACCCCAATAACGAATTACAGTAATTCTTTGGAATATGTATGGCCACAGCAGCCTTTATTTAAGTACAAACAACAATAACAATAAATAACAATATATAACAATATATATATAACAATATATATATATATATACCAATAACACATCAGGGAGGAGTCCTTGAAGCTACAAAGATCATGGTGAATTAAACCAATATCCTGTGAACAACATCCCACCTCTTACTCCCAGCCGTTACCCCACAGGCTCGGGAGCACCACCATTGAGGTGTGCTGTTCACCCAACCACCTGGGGATCCGCCCACTCTGTGTGAACTCCCCTTCCACCATTCACCAGATCACCACCACATAACTTCAAACAGTGGAGACCCTAAACAGAGTCCCCACAAACCAATTTCCACCAACTTCAAGGACTCTCTCCCCACCCCCTTGAGCCGCCACAACGAGGGCCCATTGAAAACCTCAATGGCCCGAGACCCCTAAGACCGCAAAGCCATGGCCCTTTCAATACCTTCCTGAATACCTAGTGCCCACATATCTGAACCAACAGCATTCAGATGAACCCCATCGGCCAACCAAAAATCCCCCTCCCCCTTCTCCAAATCCAAATGCCGCACCGACACATTACCATTCCGAGCCATGAATGAAGACACAGCCCTGTTAACCTTTATCCTGGCCTTATTGATTTTAACCAGAGACCTCATGTTCCTCCAACGTCTGCGTGGCACAATGTCAGACCAAACTAAAATGACCCCCGGATACAACACCCATAACCGCAAGCAATCCTGCTTGATATCTCGCACTAACTCACGAAAAGGACGCACCGCAAGATCATTCCCCCCGACATGGAGTACCAAAACATCGGGAGCACGGTCCAAGCGGGCGCACGCATGAATTTCGGGCAACACCCTTCTCCACTGCATTCCTCGAAAACCGAGCCATCGCACTACCACCATAGACCGGGAAAATCCCAGTTGCCGACCATCAGTCCTGACGTCGGCTCTCAACGCTCCCCAGTGGACGAAGGAGTGACCAAAAATCCAAATCAGCATAGGAAGGGAACCTGAAATGAGAAAATAACACTAAACATCCCAAAAGATCACCCTTAACCAACTCCAAACTTCCCACGCAGGCCCTCAGAACAATCAAATACCACCTCGAAAAATCAAGGCCTAATATAACTCCTAAATCGATTAGACTTCCAACGCCCAATACGTTGTATTGATGCCGCGTCCAACCCCCTACCTGCCGCCTCAGTCGCCGCCCCAATCCGGAATGAATGCGTCCCAAAACGAGAATCATCGAGACCTAATGCTCGAATGGACTTTTTGAAAATGGCGTTGAACTGATACCTGGACAGGCTACCGCCATCAGCATGGCACAACAATGAGCCCCCCAACCCGGGGCCCAACTCCCAAAAACGCTGCAAACATAACACTGGACACATCGGGTACCCTGATACAATACCCAACACTACCCGACGGCCCCTCCCCTCTTGATCCGTCTTGGATTTACGCAGCCAAAACTCAACACCACCCGCCGTCAATAATACATCCTTAGCCAACAAACCCCCCGCCGCCTGTCTATTACCCGAAACCAGCTCACCTACCCGCAAAGCCCCAAAGAATGCCAACGAAAAAGCCAGACGGAATAACAGAACTTCAAAACGAGAAGAACACGTCGTGTCCAAAATAAAACCCAATCGCTCTAGCAAAGCGAAGGATACCGGGCGCCTCGTATCACCCAACCCCTTATTTCGACGAAAACCCTTTGCCGCCTGCTGCACCAAAAAGGTCTTTGACACATCGCTAATCCCCCGCAAACGAAACCCAAAAGATAGTGCTGCTAAAACCCGCGACACTTTGGCACAAGACCATCCTTCCCTCGCCCCTTGCCCCAACCAAGCCAATAAGGCCCTATGTAAATCCACCCCATCCCCCAGAACTGGAATTGTCATTAAAAACTCTTCCCAGTTACGCCACACTGCCCGATAAGCCGCCCAAGTTTTTGGAGCCAACGATGCCCTAATCAGAGACTCTGCAGACCGTAAACCACCTTCCACAACTCCTCCGGGCAGGCTAGACCCTCGCACTCCGCTTCCGGGCCAATGAGCGAAAACGATCCCACTGTGAACGAGAAAGAGAATCAGCTATGTCATTCTTCACACCCGGCACGTGCGTCGCCGTCACGTGTGCATTCAATTCCAAACATAACAAGACCAAACGTTGCAAAACTCGCACAACAGGAGGAGAGGACGCAGTAAGCCCATTAATCGCGCAAACAACTCCTATGTTGTCACAATTAAAACACACCCTGCGATCACGAAACTCACTTCCCCATAAATGCACCGCCACCAGAATTGGAAAAATTTCCAATAATGTTATGTTCCGAACTAAGCCCTCAGCCACCCACTCTACAGGCCAACAAGACGCACACCATTGCCCCCTGAAATAGGCTCCAAAACCAACCCCTCCGGCCGCGTCCGTAAACAACTCC
This sequence comes from Oophaga sylvatica, assembly GCA_033576555.1. Taxonomy (NCBI): domain Eukaryota; kingdom Metazoa; phylum Chordata; class Amphibia; order Anura; family Dendrobatidae; genus Oophaga; species Oophaga sylvatica. Next base: position 273,622,798 of record JARQOD010000006.1, read on the forward strand.
AACACATCACTCCCAACAACCTCGGCCATGACCAAAGAGCGCCCGTTATATCCTTCTAAGAAGGAATCCCAAACTGCCAAATCCGCCTTAAGTTCCCCAGACAAACGTATGAAGTGATGAGGGGCTTTTATCCCTGCCGTAGCGCTAGCCAGCCTACGTGAAAAAACTCGCCCCATCGGCATCACTCGACATGCGAAGTTCAACTTCCCTAGCAACGACTGCAAATCACGCAACGACAACTTCTTCACCCGGCGCGCTCTACCTACTTCAGCCCGTAAAGCCAACAACTTTTCCTCGGGCAATCTGAACTCCCATGCCACCGTGTCGATGACTATTCCCAAAAAACACAAACAAGAAGATGGGCCCTCAGTTTTGCCTGGCGCCAAAGGAACCCCAAAATGCTCCGCCACCCACTCAACAGTTTTCAAGATCCCATGGCAGCATGAAGAATTTGCTGGGCCTACACACAGAAAATCGTCCAAGTAATGAATAACAGATTCACAACCAGACACCTCTCGCACCACCCACTCCAAAAAAGAACTAAAAGCCTCAAAATAAGCACATGATAAGGAACAGCCCATCGGCAAACATCTGTCAACAAAGAACTCCCCCTCCCAAAAACAACCCAGCAGCTTCAAACTATCAGGATGAACTGGCAAAAGTCGAAAAGCAGATTCAATGTCAGTCTTAGCCATAAGGGCCCCTCGACCACACTTCCTCACCCACCGCGCAGCCTCGTCAAAAGAGGAATAAATAACCGAACAAATTTCCGGATCAATGCCATCGTTCACCGACCTCCCCCGTGGGTAAGAAAGATGCTGAATAAGCCGAAACTTGTTCGGCTCCTTCTTGGGAACAACGCCCAACGGGGAAACCACTAAGTCCTGAAAAGGTGGCGACGAGAAAGGGCCCGCCATACGACCCAACAAAACCTCTTTTGCCAATTTCTCACTGACCACCTCCTTATGCAATAAAGCCGAATGCAAATTCTTAAGTACCCGCGGGATAACAAACGGAGGATGCGGGATAACAAAACCATCCTTAAAACCATTGAACAGTAACGTCGCCTTTTCCCTGTCACCGTATCTATTTAGATAAGGGACCATCTTTTCCAAACTCACCGGAGTCTCTCCTTGGGAATTACCACCCCCAGGCTTCTGCTTCCCTTTTGTAAAACACTTAGACGCTCCATGGGAGGCGCCATTGCAATTGGAGCAGACATGCTTAAATTTACACCCCGCCCCAAACTTACACTGGCCGTCATTAAACTGCCAGCACACCCCAAATTTGTTCCCACCTCCTTGGCCTTGACCACTTCCTCCCGCTGCCCCAGCTGTATTTCCACTCTGGCCGGAGCCCCCAGTTCCCCCGAGAAAGGAATGCCCAAACTTATTCTGTGCAATGACTCTCATCCACAGACCAATGTCCTTCTGATCCCAACGAATCGCCGGACGCACGGCCTTCCTTTGCCTGAACTGCTCATCATACCGCAGCCAAGCCTGTCCCCCATACACCCTATGCGCCTCCCCAATAGCATCAAAATAACAAAACAAAGCCGAGCAGTTGTCTGAAGCTTTCTCCCCGATAACACTTGCTAAAATAGCAAACGCTTGTTGCCAGTTGACGAACGTCTGAGGAATTAATCGCCACCTCCGTTTCTCCTCCTCCTCCTTCTTACTATCTTCCTTTTTACTTTTATCCAAATTAAACTTCTCCAAAGGCAACAATGAGAATATTTCAACGTACTCATCCTTCCAAATACGCTCCTTAACTCCCTTCTTCAAATGAGCCCCCAAGGGGCCCTCAAAACAAACATATACCTCCCCGTGAGCCCTATCATCTAAACGCACCCGACACTCCTTTTCCTTCTCTGTCTGCACCGACACAGACACCGGTTCAGCACTAAGCCCTTCCTGTTCCGACAGGCTCGCCACTATCTGCCCCCAACCTGTGATTAATCGGGATAGCAAATTCCGCACATCTACCAGCATATCCGTAACCCCGGCTACCTCGGCCACCCCCCCAACACTATTACTAACTCCCGGCCGAGCTACCCCAAACGGTGAAGAAGACAAAAATGAATGACCAACGCTTAACATAGAATTATACTCACCGGGCTGCGAGGGAGCTGTGAGCCCTCCAGCCGGATAACCTGGTTCCAAAGGTGCGTCGCCACCGCCTTGATCTGACACCACGACTCCGCTGACCTGCTCCTGACGTCCGGAAACCGCTCCGTGACTTCCAGATGAAGAAGGCCTAAACCCCATTGGGGATCCAGCCCGCTGATCCTGAAACAACATTGAAGACTGGGTCGCAGCAGCACCTGACGATGGATTAGCAGCAGCAGCCAAACCAAGCCGCACCGCGTTCACCCCACAGCAACGGCCCTCCGATCCCTCTGTAAACCCTCCGCCTATGGGGGGTAAAAGCTGCTGACCCGTGCCGACCGATGCCACGGCCGCCGAAATTCTGAAGCCGTCCACAGAGGCAGGCCGCAGTGCAGTAAAACTGCCGCTGTGACCCCCCGACGAACCTGGAACCCCGCCGTCACCAAGGGGGGAAAATTGCTGGTCTGATGAGCCGGCCGTTCCGTAATTTGACAACGCACCTGCATGACCATCCGGAACAGATAGCAATGCAAGCCGATAGCAACTGCGACCGCCCGCTGACGCAGCTCTCAAAAAACGCCCATCGCTTAGCAGCTCCAACGACGACGCATCACCGATGCTTCCTGAGGCGGGCCGCCCAGAAGGTCCCTCGCCACTGCGACCTCCCGAAGACGCAATTCTCCCTCGACGCCCGGGACATACCGGCTCCAAAGACGACGCACCCGCAGTGCGATTGGAAGCAGGTCGCACAGCAGGTGACTCAGCACTGCGACCCCCCGAGGACGCAGATCTTCCACGACGCCCGGCGCTTGGAGACACCAACGCCGACGCACCCGCGCTGCTATCTGAAACAGGCCGCAAAAAGGATCGCTCACCACTGCGACCTCCCGAGGACGCAGCTCTCGCTTGACGGCCGGCGCGCAAAGACTCCGCCCCCCGACGTGCACTCGGCGGAGGAGAAGTTACCGCCGCAGGGCCTCGCTGGCTTGGTGGATTCCTCCCAGGCCGAGGCCTGCTAACGCGAGCTCCGCGCGCCGCCCGGCCTGGAGGGGCCCGTGAGGGGCTCCTGCGCCGACGCGAGGCCCGAGGAGCCTGATCCGGCGACAGTCTTTCAGGAGGCCTCACCCTTCTTGGCCGCCTCTCCCTTTGCGATGCCCCAGACGACGGACCAGAAGCTCCCTGAACGATAATCGCCACCTGCGCTTCCAGCCATCCAGGAGGCTGCGACGAGGCCACAGCCCTGAGGCGCTCGATCGCCGCGTTTGCAGACATGGTAAGTTGTACTGCGTCTTACTACTGATGGGGCAAGACAGGCACTGCCCTGGGACCGCCCCATCACTGCCTTATAAACCACCCCCCAACCACTCCCCCCCTTATTTAAATGTTCCTCCCTCATTTTAAACCCCTCCAAACCCCCGTCATGCCGGCCTCCGCCCACGCCTCTTTCTTGAGGGGAGGGAGGCTCTGCTCCGGCCATTACTATATAGAGTAAAATAAACACTATAATCAGCCTTTGTATGATATGTATATATG
>JARQOD010000006.1:273626538-273660129 GCA_033576555.1 Oophaga sylvatica
AAACAAAAGCGGGTGCCCAAAGAAAGAAGTAAAAATTTGGGGACATCGGTACACATTTCATGTTAAATGGGGACTATCAGAAACTTTATAGCTATTAAAACAATTAAAGGATTTGTCCGGTTAAAAAGTTATAGCCTATCCACAGAATAGGTGATAATGTGTAGACTGATGGGGAGCCGACCATTCGGACACGCACCAATCGATATGAACAGGAAACCTGTATCCCAATAAGGATAGGAGCAGCCATATGCACAAGCGCCCTGCACTCAGTCATTCTCTATGATGTGACTCAGCGCTGAACTTGACTTTTATGGCCACCTCATAAGAAATTAATGGAGTGGCGGTTGGGTGTCGATCTGTCATGACAGTTTGTACCAGAGACTAAAGTTCTCTATCGGAGGTCAAGTTCCCCAATCTGCTGCTTGGTGCTGGTCCCATCGATGTGAATGAACAGCAAGTTCCCACCTATCCTTTAGATAGGTGATAACTTCTTTAACCAGATACACCTTTAAAGCCCTGGTCGTGGCCACATAGTCTAAGTTGGAGTCCAAATAAACATGGATGGTGAAGTTTCTCTAATTAACAAATACTGCAGTTAGCCTCCCAAAAAAATTACTTTCTAAACAGTGTAAAAAAAGTGTACAAAATATGTTAAAAATTTTTAAACACTGTGAACCAATCACGCAAATATGCCAACTCACCTCTGAAATTAGCGCTGCGTTCCTGTCATGCCCATTGCTTTCCACATAATTTTCCTATAACCCGTGGCAGCGAAGAATGAAAAAATTAGAGATTTCAGCTGTGAATAAAATATTGTTAAATGTGAATTTTTTGCTGCAATTCAAATGTAACATCCTCTTTTATTCACATCCTCAAGATCTGGGGATAATTAATGCAATCTGTCACTTAATGCCACTGGATTGGGTTGTGGTTAGGGTTATGGTTAGGGTTGCGATTAGAGTTAAGGGTGTGTTGGGGTTAGGACTGTGTTAGAGTTGGAGTTAGAATTGGGGGGTTTCCACTGTTTAGGTACATCAGGGGGTCTCCAGATGCGACATGTCGTCCGCCATTGATTCCAGCCAATTTTGCATTCAAAAAGTCAAATGGTGCTCCCTCCCTTCTGAGCCCTGACATGCACCCAAACAGTGGTTTTCTCCCACATATGGGGTATCGGCATACTCAGGAGAAATTGCACAGCAAATTTTGTGGTCCATTTTCTCCTGATACTCTTGTCAAAATAAAAAAGTTTGGTTCTAAAGTACATTTTTTATGAAAAAAATAAAATATTTATTTTTTCCTTCCACATTGCTTTAGTTCTTGTGAAGCACCTGAAAGGTTAATAAACTTATAGAATGTGATTTTGTGCACCTTGAGGGGTGTAGTTTTTAGAATGGTGTCACTTTTGGGTATTTTCTGTCATTGACCCCCCAAAACTGACTTCAAATGTGTGTGGGTCCCTAAAAAATTGGTTTTGTAAATTTTGCTGGAAAAATGAGAAATTGCTGGTCAAATTTTAACCCTTATAATGTCCTAACAAAAAAAATATGTTTCCAAAATTGTGCTGATGTAAAGTAGACATGTGGGAAATGTTATTTATTAACTATTTTGTGTGACATATCTCTGATTTAAGGGAACAAAAATTAAAAGTTTGAAAATTGCAAAATTTTCAAAATTTTTGCCAAATTTTTTTCGTAAATAAACGCATGGCATATCGAAAAACTGTTACCACTATCATGAAGTACAATATGTCACGAAAAAACATTCTCAGAATCAGAGGGATCCGTTGAAGTGTTCCAGAGTTATAACCTCATAAAGTGACTGGTCAGAATTGTAAAAATTGTCTTAGTCATTAAGTACAAAATTAGCTCTGTAACTAAGGGGTTAAAGAGGACTTGTTGCCTCTGATATTTTAGTAAATACCTCTATTTCCATAAAATTAACATTTCTAGAGCATCTTTTCCAAAAATGTTGCAATTTTCATGTTATTCTTTTATGAATAAATTGACAACTGAGTTCTAAAAGGCAGAAGTGTGAATAGACACAACCTGACTGTCCAATCAGTGCTGACTTTTTCGGGGACACACCCCTGTTACAGGAGAAATAATAACACCCAGTTTTGGATTAATTTATACATTTCTAAGAGGAATAGCAGAAGAACTGTACACCACAGAATACACAGTACACCGGAGGACATCACAACTTCTGGATTTGGGTGTTTACATCTCACATGACATGGAGCAGTTGCCGCTTCTTCACGTATCGGACTGGCAACCAGGGAAAGTTTGTGAGTCTGCAAATTAGTCCAACAGAAAAACAGATATCCCAAAGTGTCATAAAAATAAAGGGGCTGGGTCAACAATTGACAAGTTGGGCTTTGATATCAAACTTTTTACTGAATGATGTTGACAATGTATCAAATAGATGTCATCAGTCTGGTTAGCATGACCACGTCCAATCTAGTACATATTCTTATCTTCTCCACTAAAATGGATTTACTTTTTAAGCTCTTAATATAAAAGAAGAGCTAACATATGAAACACTGTATGCATTGATCAAAATAAGAACCATAGGTTTCTAGGTTTCTTACACTTTCTCAGTGCGGATTGTTTTGCACGGAATACAGTTAATTCATTCACACATTTATATACGAATCTTGGGTTAGGAAAACAAAGCGATCAAAATCTATCTCAGCACATGGTATGTACTTTTGATAGGATCGATTTTCTTTTTTTTCTATAAAATTGTGAAATATTTTGGAAAAGTATGAAGTTAATAGCTTCTGGTCATTTGTCTAAGCTAGACATGGTGAGATGTCATTTTGTATCACAACATGTCTACTCAATTGTTGCAGAGGATCATGAGACCACCTGTCTTGTGTGAGGACAGCATGGTATAAGACCACTATTAAAAATAAACTAAACTATGGAAGTTAATTAGTTTATATGGGCAGCATACACCATTAAATATATGATATCATGATAGCTTTTGTATAGAGATGACCAGATTAACCTGTGGAGGATTGACTTGGAGTTGAATTATCTAAAATTTGCAGTACCCTGTCAACTTGAACTCTTTGTGATTGGATTCACAAGAATGCCACCCCCCATAATGCTCTGCAACTATCATATCACATGGTCTAGTGCCGCTAATCAGGGGAGCTATCACAGCCAGTATAAAAGATGGAGTCAACTAAGGAGCGCTATATTATGCCTGTACAGTGTAGCGTTAGGAGGTAATAGCACGCAGCTCATTCTACATAGGGAAAGTAAAAGACCTAATCTGATTGCGGGGCACTCTTTCAGTGCTGTTGAAGCAGATGAAAATGGGAGTGGTAATCTTAGTCTGTAGATACTAATCCAAAAATTCAAGTAATATAGTGAAGTGCTCTATCTGTGTAGTCAGTGTGACTGAATTCAGGGGCGGACATATCATTGGTTAAACCTGTGCAGCTGCAGAGGGGCCCAAGAGATAAGGAGGCCCATTTCTATGTCCAAAGGAGGTGCAATTTTGCATTTTTCGAAACTCTTGGTTGCAAAGGGCCCATATATTGCACAGAAGCCCCTTTCCGTTTGTGTCCGCCAGTGTGTGAATTGACTGATTTAATCTATACAAGATATACTGCAGTAAGGGCACATTAATAACAGCCTCTTTTATTCTTCACACCCTGCGAACAAGGATGGCAGTATGAAACCCTTGATGCGAATTTCACTACTAAATCAAAATCCTGAATCCAAGACTTGTGTGTCCTAAAACGTCTGCTTCTTGCCTTGTAAATGGACAAGCCTTATTTAATGTTTTACATTCAAAAGAGAAATTGTTGCTTCCACCACTGCTTACCATCCATGTACACCAAGCCAAATAGGTTGGGGAACTTGGAAATTAATAAGGCTGTGTTGATATTACAGAGCTTAAAAGGGGTTCAATATTCTCCCATGAGACTTCAGAATATTATACACATATTTTCTGGGCAGTTAGAGACTTTTTAGTATTGCTAATCTCAGCAAATTTATTCAACTCGGATTAAATGTTCTGGGAAAATTCAGCGAAGCCGTCAAATTCAAACTTTGAATGATCTCAACTTTTCTGCAGCTCGGCTGCACAACATAGATCTGCTTGAAAAAAAATGCAGGAAAGTCATTATAACTGTCTTATAAACATACTCATATAGTCAGGAAATTTCCACTTACTGTGATTTGATATATTGCCTTGCTGCCTCTCATTACCCAGACCTTCCAATATTGTTTTGTCATATCAGGAAAGCCTTTAACAAAGCAAGCTCTCGCCCTACCATAACACATAACATGCCTGTGTGCATGAGCCCTTCATGATTACAAAACTATTACACCATTACTACTGATCTCTAAGGGCAAGGTCACATGGGGCGGCCAAGATGGCATTTGGACCATGTGGATTTTTTATTTATTTATTCACCTGTTCCTCTGCAATGTCAAGTGACTATAGGACAAGCAATTAGCAGATGTGGTTGTCGGCCCCACTGCGACACCACGGCCTCTGTGACATCCTGTGCAAAATGTAACGTGTGCCATTATATCACTATAACCAAATCCTTACTGAGGCCTAGTGTGTTCAGGCCTGGGCGGGGTGGGGGGTCGAGAAGCATTGATCACTTTGTCATGACTTACAAAAAAGGTAGTCTGTCCTGAAAATAGAGTATATAGCAGTAGCATGGTCGGTGCATTCACCAGTCATTCCCAATTGTCCATAGAAAACACGTTTCAGCCATAACTTTCAGAATATCAGTAAGGTGATAATGGATGAAAGAAGTCCAAACCAAGGCTTACCATAATATCTAACAATATGTAGATTTATTAGGTAACTTCCTTGGTCGGGTGTATACCATACATGGGACTGTCCCCTTAAAGCTTATTTTTATATTGACTCTAACATTAGAAAGATTAGATCTCGCTTGACAGACAGGATGCTTCAGATCGTTTACATATTTGTTTTCTAGGAAAATTCGAGAAGCGGCAAGCTTTAGTGGAATGGGTTTTATTCAGATTTTGATCGCACAGGTTTCCACTGTTTTGGTCACAATATGTTTCCTGCTCCCATTCAATATGTTTCCATCTGACCTCAGTAACTGCTGAAAGCCAATACAAGATAGAAATGTGAGCTATTTTGTTAATCTCATTTTTCTAGATAAACTTCCTTCCACCATGAATGTCTATCAACATACTCATGTATAGCATTATTTTAAATAGACTCGATACGTCACCAGGGTCAGAGACGACGTAATGGAGTGATCTCTATATATTGTTTTAAAATTGTGCTGTGACCTTACTTCCTTCCTTCTGGTACCTATAATGGATTTTTACTAACATTTGAGGTGTTAAATATATACCGTAAATAAATAAAATTATCTATCTAGCAATACAATATATATATATTATATATATTATATATATACACTGCTCAAAAAAATAAAGGGAACACTCAAATAACACACCTAGAACTAAATGAATGAAATATTCTCATTGAATACTTTGTTGTTTACAAATTTGAATATGCTGACAACATAATCACACAAAAATCATCAATGGAAATCAAATTTTTGAACCAATGGAGGCCTGGATTTGGAGAGACCCCCAAAATGAAAGTGGAAACAAGATCAAAATGCAAATCAAAACAAGACAAAATTAAAGTGGAAACAAGTCAAAATGATGCTCAGTATTGTGTGTGGCCTCCACGTGCCTGTATGACCTCCCTACAACGCCTGAGCATGCGCCTGATGAGGTTGCGGATGTTCTCCTGAGGGATCTCCTCCCAGACCTGGACTAAAGCATCCGTCAACTCCTTGACAGTCTGTGATGCAACGTGACGTTGGTGGATGGAGCGAGACATGCTGTCCCAGATGTGCTCAATCGTATTCAGGTCTGGGGAACGGGCAGGCCAGTCCATAGCTTGAATGCCTTCATCTGCTGACACACTCCAGCCACATGAGGTCTGGCATTGTCCTGCATTAGGAGGAACCCAGGCCAACCGCACCAGCATATGGTTTCACAAGGGGTCTGAGGATCTCATCTCAGTACCTAATGGCAGTCAGGCTACCTCTGGCGAGCACATGGAAGGATGTGCGGCCCTCCAAAGAAATACTACCCCACACCATTACTGACCCCCTGCCAAATCGGTCATGCTGAAGGATGTTGCAGGCAGCAGATCGCTCTCCACGGCGTCTCAGACTCTGTCACGTCTGTCACATGTGCTGAGTGTGAACCTGCTACCTGCAGATCCATCAGGAGAACATCCGCAACCTCATCAGGAGCATGCCCAGGCGTTGTAGGGAGGTCATACAGGCACGTGGAGGCCACACACAATACTGAGCATCATTTTGACTTGTTTCCACTTTAATTTTGTCTTGTTTTGATTTTCATATTGACTTGTTTCCACTTTCATTTTGGGGGTCTCTCCAAATCCAGGCTCCATTGATTCAAAAATTTGATTTCCATTGATGATTTTTGTGTGATTATGTTGACAGCACATTCAACTTTGTAAGCAACAAAGTATTCAATAAATTATTGTTATTGCGGACAATGAAGCAAGTTGACCATGAAGTAATGTCTGAAAGGCCTAATGTTAAACACATTTCCTTTGTATTTTAGGCAAAAAATATATATATAGTCATTATTACATTTTAAAAATTACAAAAAGAAAAAATGTGTGTAGAGATTTGTGTGCTCAGATAATTTTTACCCAACTGGCTTTGCACTCATGAGGGGCAAAAACCCTGAAACATTTGTCTGGAAACGGAGCTTCTCGGTTTGGCTTCTTATCTTCAGTAATGTAGCAAGATCCCTTGGTTTCCAGCCAGTTTTGTCATTTTTGTTCTACTTTTTATTGTTACTTTCCAGGGAGTCATTACTTTTTTATTATTTTTGGAGACATAGTCTTTTGAGGAATTGCTTTTTTGGGACTAGTTGTATTGGTCAGTGGAATCATTTTGAGGTACATGTAACTTATGAATAAACCTTTATTAACTCTTTTTGGAAGGAATATAAGAAAACTTAATTCTGGCTGTATTTTTTTCCTTGCATGTTAACATTTATGACATTCATTGTACAAATATTTTATTATTTTATACAATATGTTTACACTTTGAAAGAATATTTTTTGTGTCCTCATATTATGAGGACGATTTTACAATTTTTCATCAGCTGTTTGCTTATTTTTTCTGTATCAAACTGTAGCTTTAATCAGTACATTTTGTGGTGCATGCGACTTTTTGATCACTTTATTACACTCTTTGGGAGGTAAAATGTACAAATAATATCAGTTTTAAATTTATTTTATTTATTAAAAAACAAAAAAACAACATTCACTTTTAGATATACCTTTCACTTTTAGATATACCAGTAGCTGGCATGTTGTCTTTATTCTGCAGGTCAATATGATCAATCCAATACTAAGTTTATATAGTTTTTTTTTATATTTTGCTAATTTAAAAAAGTATTTTTTGTCACTATGTTCTGATACCCATAACTTTTTATTTGCGTGAGGGATTGTTTTTTTTGTGGAACAAATTTTATTTTTTATAGGTACTAGTTTTTGAGACATATGACTTTCTCATCACTTTTCAACTCATTTTTTGGTAGGAGGCAAAAAAGAATGACTAAAAGATCTGGGAATGTTTAGCTTGCAAAAAAAAAGGCTAAGAGGAGGCTTAATAGCTGTCTACAAATATCTGAAGGGCTGTCACATTGTAGAAGGATCATCTTTATTTCATTTGCACAAGGAAAGACTAGAAGCAATGGGATGAAACTGAAAGGGAGAAGATACAGATTAGATATTAGAAAAAAACGTTTTGACAGTTAGGGTGATCAGCAAGTGGAACAGGCTGCCACGAGAGGTGGTGAGTTCTCCTTCAATGGAAGTCTTCAGAGGCTAGACAGATATCTGTCTGGGATGATTTAGTGAATCCTGCATTGAGCAGAGGGTTGGATCAGATGACCCAGGAGGTCCTTCCAACTCTACCATTCTATGAAAAACAAACATCTGAAATTGTTTCTAAATTTTTTTATGGCTTTCACTGTGCAGTTTCATTGACATGTTCACTTTATTTTGCAGGTTGGTATGATTACTGTGGTATACAACTTTTGCACATAAAAAATATCAGTTTTTAAAAAAGCAACAGTTTTTTTACTTGTCATAAATATATAACTTTTTAATTGTTTGGAATACAGAGCTGTATGAGGGCTTATTTTTGCATAAGACACATGTAGTTTTTATTGCTATCACTTGAGGATCCATTTGATTTTTTGATCAGTTTTGATTTATTTGTTTGAGAGGCAAGATGAACAAAAACAGCAATTCTGGCATTGCTTTCATATTTTTTTCTGACATTATTTACCATGCAGGATAAATAATAACATATTTTTTTCTGCACAGGTTGTTATGAGTATATATTGTTTTTGCTGTTTTTTGTAAATCATACATTTTTTATTATTAAAAACTGTAATTCTTTTTTAATTTTGTTAGATTTTTTTACACTTAAAATTTTTCATTTATATTTTATTTTTTACAACACTTATCAGTATCACAAGGGGACTTGAACATGTGATCCTTTGATCGCATTGATATACTGTACACACAGGTTGCCTACAGTCCCTGACAGAAGTTATGTCGCTTATCCATGTTAAGTAAATCAAAGCTTATAACCTGACCTTAAATTCATCCATTGGTTTTATAAATTACTCTTTTGAAAGCTGAAACCCTCCCAAGTTTGGTTTAGGTTAAGAAAATAAATTGGCATCAATGCTGAAATATTGATCATTTAATGAACACAGAATGGTAAGATTTTGGCAAGACAAAAGTTTTGTCGCCCACAGAAAGTAATGTGATATTCAAACAAATAATTATCTTAAAATACAAATATATGTTGCATAACATTGGTGAATTAAGTTGTGGTGCTATTAGAGTCATATTTAATATTTTGCGTGACTTCTATGAGCTTTAAGGACTGTATCCATGCGGTTCAACAATGATTCATACAGTTTATTAATGAAGTCATCAAGAATAGCAAAGAATGCAGTCTTACATGCCTCCCAGAGTTCATCTAGATTCTTTGGTTTTGTCTTCCAAGCTTCCTCTTTCATCCTACCCCAAACATGCTCAATGATGTTCATGTCTGGTGACTGGGCTGGCCAGTCATTGAGCACCTTGATCTTTTTTGCCTGGAGGAACTTTGTTCTAGAGATGGATGTATGTGATGGAGCACCATCCTGCTGCAAAATTTGACCCCTTTTATGATTTGGAATGTAAGCGGTAGCTAATACTTCTTGATATTTTAGGCTATTGATATTGCCTTCCACTTGCAAATGTTTCACACACCCCATACTGAATTTAACCCCAGACCATAATCTTTCCACCCCAAATTTAACTGTTTTCTGGGTGTATTTTGGATCCATACGAGCTCCAGTAGGTCTCCTGCAGTATTTGGGGCGGCTGTGGTGTAATTCTACTGAATTTCAGAGAAATCCACCTTCTGGCACTTTTCCAGCGTCCATCTGTTTATCAGGCTGTGGGACTTTGCAAATGCCACATGATTTTTTATTTGCCTTTTGTTTAGTGCTGGCTTCTGGGCACTGATTCGCCCATGGAGGCCATTTCAAGACAGAATCCTACAAACTGTTCTAGTTGACACAGGGACTTGAAGTGACCAGGCCTGTTGGAGCTCTGCTGCATTGGAAGAGGGGCTTGCTTTGGATTTTCTAACAAACGTTCCTCCTGAGCAGTTGTCTTGCGGGTTCTGCTGGACCTGGGCTTGTCAAACCCATCTCCAGTCTCTTCAAATCTTTTTTTAATTCTTTGTACTTGACGCTGAGACACACCAAAGGTGCCAGCCACCTCTGCAGTGGATCTGGTCTTCAGCCTCTTGATAAGCAAGGATTTGGTTGCAGGGTGGATTTTTGGCATGTTGTCAGAGCTCAAGTTGCAGTTCAAGTGAAGGTCTGGGGTGCTGGGTTTCTTTTTATACACACCCACTAATTAACTGATCATTTACTGAGCACTGGAGAGGATATAAACTAGGATTGGGTGCATTATATGACCAGGTGACAAAACTTTTGTCTTGCCAAAACCTAACCATTCTGTGTTCATTAAATGATCAATATTTCAGCATTGATGCCAATTTATTTTCTTAACCTAAACCAAATTTGGGAGGGTTTCAGCTTTCAAAAGAGTAATTTATAAAACCAATGGATGAATTTAACGTCAGGTTATAAGCTTTGATTTACATAACATGGATAAGCGACATAACTTCTGTCAGGGAGTGTATTACCCCTCGCCTCCAACATGATCTGATAGGTTAGATCAATGGCATATATGGAGGCCATTCTTAAACCCCCTTATTGCCATATCAGCCCCCTATTTCTCAGGATTAAATATGTGGAAGAGAATTATAAAAATTCAGTGAATAAGTAATAAATATAAGATAGTAAAAGAGCTAACTCTCTGGAATATGTTTGCACTATTTTTGCAACTCTCTATTTTGCGTTGGTCTTTTTATTGTAATATATTCTTTTAGGAAGAAGCGTACAATCTATAGAACAGATATTTTAGTAACATCTTCTGTAATGATGGGTTTCATCATTACTTGATCAGAATTTTTTTTCTCTATTACGTTTTTTTTGTTTTCTGACCACATGACTAAATTGTGACTCAGGGTGAGTTTCCACGGTCAGGAAACGCTGCGTGTTTGGCGCTGTGCGCTGGCGCAGCGCCAAACACGCAGCGTCCAGATGTTACAGCATAGTGGAGGGGATTTCAAGAAATCCCGTCTCCACTATGCGTAACAATACGCAGGTGGCAAACCTGCGTAAACGGACATGCGGCGCGTCTTTTCAGACCGCAGCATGTCCTCGCGTATTGCGGCGACGCACCGTCGCCGCAACATAATTAACACAGGGCTATGTAGCCCTGCGCTCTTTCCGGAGGTGTTCCGGAGGTGTCCTGAACACCTCCGGAAAGATCGCGCGTCATAAAGGGGGCGGGGCTTAGACGGAGCGGAATTTCCGCTCCGTCCAAAGCGCTGTGGTTCCGGACCGTGGAACCATAGCCTAACAGTCTAGGTTTGTAAAAGTGATGCATTACTTAAAAAATGAATGAATCATAAATTCTTTTCGATTCAGAGTCTCAGGTTTTCATGTAAAATAGTTGGTTACAGAAATGACCTTATATTTATGGAAGCAAATATTCTCTATAAAATAGTGATTCTGGAGCGTCTGTTATTAGAACTCCGATTTGTGCTGTTCTTCTATTATTCCTTTAGAGTTAGGATTAAATCAACATCTTGTTTTTAATAAATTGCCAAAAAAAGTATTACCTGTCTCATTGTCAATGCTATACATTTACAGCAGATTGGGCAATGCCAGACTGTGTAGGAACACCCCCCAACTCGTAACACCCAGAGGAACAGTACAGTATTGAGTTATAAGTACAAATGCTCCAGAGTCGCTATATTTTGGGAAATACAAAGTTTTACTAAAATGTGAAAAGAGCTAAGAAATCTTATCCTTAATGACAGCCAATACGTCTTTTTACTGACCTGAGATATAAGAGAATAGCGTCCCCATAGAGGTGACAATCCAGCAGCTGTCGGCTGTACACCATATCTATTTAACCCCTTAGCTGCAGCTGTCAAATGAGACTACATCAAATAAATGGTTAATAGATTGTGGGGGCTTCCACTTTAATCTATTTGACACACCGAGATCATGATTGTGTGGTCATGATGTTTGCCATAGCAGTTCATGGCCAAATAGCAGCCTATAGCGGTAAGTTCAGAAGTTAGCGACATTTAGGTGGTAAACAAACACTTTTTCATTCCTGTTATGCCACTTTGCATTAATTCCTGAAAATCACCTGAAGGGTTAATAAACTTGTTTTCAATATGTCAGGGGTGCTGTTTTTAAAATGGTATCACGTTAGGGGTTTTCAAATATATAGCTCCCCCAAAGTCACTTCAAACCTGGATAGGTCCGTCAAAAAAATTCAAAATTTCTTTGAAAAAAATGAAAAATTACTGCTACATTATTAAACCTCCTAAAAGGCTAACAAAATAAATTAGCGTGTTAAAAATGGTTCTGATGTAAGGCAGACATGTGGGAAATGTTATTTATTAATGTTTTTGTGCGGTATGACTATCTGGATTAAAGGGATAATCATTCAAAGTTTGAAAATTGCAATTTTTTTTACATTTTTATCTTGTTTCTGATATTTTTTATAAATAAACACAAAACATATCGACCTAAATTTAACATTATCATAAATTCTAATGTGCCACGAAAAAACAAACTCAAAATCAATAAGATTTGTTGAAGCGTTCCAGAGTTATTACCATATAAAGTGACATTGGTCAGAATTTAAAAAATTGGCCCCGTCACTAAGGGGTTAATTCACCACCTCAAATGAGTTTTCCACTTTCAGGAAAATAGATGCTAAACATTGTAAAATACCTAAAATTACAAACAGAAATGAATTTCCCCTCCCCAGGTCCAGTTCCGACTTCCCGCCATTGCTCGGTTCTCGGTATTTGGCTGTAGCAGTGATGTCACATTGACACTCAGTGGATTTTGCCATCTACCTCAAGAGAGTTGCTGAGTTCAGTGGACCGTGCCGTCTACCTTATCTGAGTCCCTGAGCTCAGTGGATTTTGCCATCTACCTCAAGAGAGTCGCTGAGTTCAGTGGACTGTGCCGTCTACCTTATCTGAGTCCCTGAGCTCAGTGGATTTTGCCATCTACCTCAAGAGAGTCGCTGAGTTCAGTGGACTGTGCCGTCTACCTTATCTGAGTCCCTGAGCTCAGTGGATTTTGCCATCTACCTCAAGAGAGTCGCTGAGTTCAGTGGATTGTGCCGTCTACTTCAGCAGAATCACTGAGCTCAGTGATTAGCTACAGTGGTAATGTGCGCTGTTGATATGATGTCACCACTGCAGCCAAACACTAAGATCCACGCAGCTACTGAAAACCTAGAGAGGGTGAGAACCTGCTCTGTTTGTTGTTTTTGTTATTTTACAGCATTTAAGGTCCACTCTCCTCAATGTGGAAAATCCCTTTAAATATATGGAACAATTGACCGTAGACATGTGGGGAATTATGTAGCAGTTGATGTTACAGCTAATCCTATACTCTTGTTTAAGGACTAATTCACATGGAAAAGTGGTTGAATCGCTCTGTAGTATGAAGCCTTTTTATCTACTGTATATAGACATTCTTCCATCATGCAAGATCTTTCTCTTAGCTTCTTAGATCGTTCATACATGGCATGTTCCATGAGATGCTGTATATTTCCAGGAATATTTTCCTGTAGTAGTATTTTACGGGATATCATGGTTTCAGTGAATACGTTATTTCTAGTTGGATGAAAAGTTGCCCTGTTTTTTTATACTCTGTTTTGATTCCTCTCAGTCCTATTGCCAGAGACTGTATTGTAATGAGCCGAGCATCTACAGTACTGTATACAGTGGGTTCGGAAAGAATTCAGACCACTTTAAATTTTTCACTCTTTGTTTCACTGCAGCCATTTGGTAAATGCAAAAAAAATTCTTTTTTTTCCTCATTAATGTACACTCTGCACCCCATCTTTACTGAAAAAAAACAGAAATGTAGATATTTTTGCAAATTTATTAAAAAAGAAAAACTGAAATATCACATGGTCATAAATATTCAGACCCTTTGCTCAGTATTGAGTAGAAGCACCTTTTGAGCTAGTACAGCCATGAGTCTTCTTGGGAATGATGCAACAAGTTTTTCACACCTGTATTTGGGGATCCTCTGCCATTCTTCCTTGCAGATCCTCTACAGTTCCGTCCGGTTGGATAGTAAATGTTGGTGGACAGCCATTTCAGGTCTCTCCAGATATGCTCAATTGGGTTTAGGTCAGGGCTTTGGCTGGGCCAGTGAAGAATGGTCACAGAGTTGTTCTGAAGCCACTCCTTTGTTATTTTAGCTGTGTGCTTGGGGTCATTGTCTTGTTGGAAGGTGAACCTTCGGCCAAGTCTGAGGTCCAGAGCACTCTGGAAGAGGTTTTCATCCAAGATATCTCTGTACTTAGCCACATTCATGTTTACTTCAATTGCAACCAGTAGTCCTGTCCCTGCAGCTGAAAAACACCCCCATAGCATGGTGCTGCCACCACCATGTTTCACTGTTGGGATTGTATTGGGCAGGTGATGAGCAGTGCCTGGTTTTCTGCACACATACCACTTAGAATTATCACCAAAAAGTTCTATCTTCGTCTCATCAGACCGGAGAATCTTATTTCTCATAGTCTGGGAGTCCTTCTTGTGTTTTTTTAGCAAACTCTGTGCGGGCTTTCATATGTCTAGCACATAGGAGAGGTTTCTGTCGGGCCACTCTGCCATAAAAGCCCGACTGGTGGAGGGCTGCAGTGATAGTTGACTTTGTGGAACTTTCTCCCATCTCCCTACTGCATCTGTGGAGCTCAGCCACAGTAATCTTGCGGTTCTTCTTTACCTCTCTCACCAAGGCACTTCTCCCACAATTGCTCAGTTTGGCTGGACGGCCAGGTCTAGGAAGACTTCTGGTGATCCCAAACTTCTTCCATTTAAGGATTATGGAGGCCACTGTGCTCTTAAGAACCTTGAGTACTGCAGAAATTATTTTGTAACCTTGGCCAGATCTGTGCCTTGCCACAATTCTGTCTCTGAGCTCCTTCGGCAGTTCCTTTGACCTCATGATTCTCATTTGGTCTGACATGCACTGTGAGGTCTTATATAGACAGTTGTGTGCCTTTACAAATCAAGTCCTATCATTTTAATTAAACACAGCTGGACTCCAATGATTGAGTAGAACCATCTCAAGGAGGATCACAAGGAAATGGACATCATGTGACGGGTCATTCCATGGTAGCTTACGTTACAACATAACATAGTAACTTACGTTACAAAGATGATGGTAACTTACCTTACAAAAAGTTTAGTTCCAATGAAGGTAACTCATTGTAACGAAAGTTACCATCAGCTTTGTAATGTAAGTTACTATATTATGTTATAACGTGAGTTATCTATATTTCTTGTTATAACAACTGTTGCATTTAACTTGAGAGGTTAAAATAAATTTGTAAAGTTGCTTGGACTATGGTGTTGCAATGCAATAAAAATAGTGCTTCTCCCTTGTTTACCAGAACAAATAATTTGGCAGTCTCATGATGGACAATTGCCTTTCTTTTTTTGTAACGTAAGTTACCAAGTAATAACACTGTATTTTGTATTTAATTTTATTGTTGAAAAATTAAACTGTGTTGAAATATATTGAGAATAGTTTAATGTACAATATATATTCACTCATTTTTGTGGCTGCCTTCAAGGAACAGTCTGTTGCCAGTTTTTGGCTTGTGACTGTAACGCAAGTTACCATGGAATGACCCTGACGTAAATATGAGTGTCTGAATACTTATCACCATGTGATATTTCAGTTTTTATTTTTTAATAAATTTGCAAATATTTCTACATTTCTGGTTTTTATCAGTCAAGTTGGGGTGCAGAGTGTACATTCATGAGAAAAAAATGAACTTTTTTGCATTTACCAAATGGCTGCAATGAAACAAAGAGTGAAAAATTTAAAGGGGTCTGAATACTTTCCGAACCCACTGTTTGTAACATGGCTAGGGCAAATATCTATCTTCTCTAAGTAAGCCATGAAAGTCCCTATTGAACGAATGCAAGCAGAGATCGTGAAAACTGTGAGAAATTTGTGGACCTTCGGAGAGCTGCAACATTTAGTTAATCAACTTGCTATACAGTATACTCATTTGGCGCCCAATGAGGGCAGTTTGTCTGCCTACTTTATCTTTGGGTAGATCCTTTTTGTTCTTGACTGTTACTT
Organism: Oophaga sylvatica; assembly: GCA_033576555.1. Lineage (NCBI taxonomy): Eukaryota > Metazoa > Chordata > Amphibia > Anura > Dendrobatidae > Oophaga > Oophaga sylvatica. Next base: position 273,642,402 of record JARQOD010000006.1, read on the forward strand.
TTACGATCATGTCTTGTAAAGGACTTTGTAGGCACCATGTAGAGCACCACTGTGACCACCTATAACCACATAGATAAATATTTCCTGTTAATATAGTATTTCTCCATCATCTGCTTGCTTATTTATTAATATTCTCTCTCTGAAGACAGTTAGATTCATGGAAAAAGAAGCAGTGTACACATAATTTCCACTGACTTAAGCATGCCGGTTGCAAGTGTATCGTCCGTGGCCATTCATCTTCATGAAGGCGGAAGAGGATTTGGCCACTTCACGGGCTTCTAAATTACTTATGTCATGGCATTAGACCTATTGATGAAATTTTAAATGTAAGATAGTGAAGGATAGACTGCTAATCATGGTCTCTAAAGTAATAGTGCCAAATTCCTGTGGTGTGGGATAATACACTCTGTGTTAATATTTAATAGCTGTTAAATAGCTGTTCTTTTCCATTACAGCCCTTCTCTGCCTGCCCTTGATTGGCATCTGCCGTCGCAGTCAGGACCTTATGAACTGCGCATTGAAGTGCAGCCCAAATCTCATCACAGAGCTCATTACGAGACGGAAGGAAGCCGTGGGGCGGTGAAGGCATCAACTGGTGGACATCCCATTGTGCAGGTATCCATGTGATAGGAGGCTCTGTTTATCCTGGAAGTTAGTCAGAAATGTGGATGACAATCCACAATGTGTAGAGGATGACGAAATGCTCTTTCCCACAGTTACAACAGTTTCGTGGGTGTACAGGAGCTTCTCCACTTTTGGGGATATTGTTTTATTTTTGTATAAGATATTCTTACTTATTGGCAGTCAAATAGAAGATATTTTTATCTTTAGAGAAATATAAGGTGTGCAGTTGACAGATTTAGCATGCAGAATGAGACTGGTTGTAAAGGGAACCTAACAGCCGATACCGGACAGCATGTCTCAGACATCGGCTTTATGGTTTCAGCTATGTATATTTGACTCGTTTCAGAGAAATATATAGCTTTTAAAGCTGCCAAGGACTGAGCCGCACAGGACACCAGTGGAAAAGGCTTATCCCCAGTGGCTTCTCCCTGCCTGCTACCCATGAGTGATAGGTCTCTCTTTTCATGCGTGTATAAGGAGAAACCTGTCCGTCATTTGCAGTAGGCGGGGCGAAGTCGCCAGGAACCAGCCTTTTTTAACTAGTCTTCCTTGTAGCTCAGTCCCTGGCAGCTTTTAAAGTATGGTTTTTCTCTGAAATGTTCTAGGGTTTCAGAGTCAAAGATACCTGGCTGCAATCTTACAGCCGCTGGCTGATACTTGCTACCTGTGCAGCATCATGTGCATGTATCAGTTGTCAGGTTTCCTTTAATATCCTACAAACTAGTGACACTGTCATTTCTACCATAGTAATATAGTTTTTTTACCCTAAGAGACTCACTCATTATTCATGCAAAACAGGTAAGAAGTGAGACATAAAGTCTGGGGAAGGGCAGCTTCAATATTCACTGGAATTGTCTATTCATTTAATGAAGATTATGTAGATATTGCTAGATTATATATATCTGAAATATAACATAGATAAAATGCTATCTGTGAATTACCGGTATGTGCACTGACGTCCAGCTCAGTGTACCAGCCACCAGTGACTAGCATGATGCTTTTCTTCCATGCTACCATGCCATTCAGTTCACCACACAAGGCCTCCCCCATCAAAGTTTTTATACTCTTAATATATTGCAGTCATCATATTATATAGCACTGTGTACTTCCAATTGCTAGTTTTGCCTTTCTACCCAGTTAAATATTCTCTTTTTTCCTTTTCTGCTGTATGTAGCAACAGGAAAAATAAATTATAAAAATATCTTATTAAATTATTCCATTAGTAAAAGGTGAAAAACAGGGTGAATCCCCAAAAATGGCACCAAATCCTGATATGTTGCACTGACGAAGGGTAGCGCAGAAACGCTTTGGGCTATTGTGCCATTCAGGAGGTGAACCACGTGGGTAATACTTGTCAATTCTCTCTTTCTTGCCACTGTGGTTCTGACCCATTATGTAGTACAGCTTTACTGACTCACATTGATGTATTATTTTAGCTGGTATATCATTTGATATTTATACAAGTACCTTTGTATGTGTCCTATATTACCTTATCTCCTCCTTTTGTTTTTGTCGCCCTCCTTTTTCCTGTGGACCCACCCTGTTTTTAACCTTTTACTAATAGAACAACCTAATAAAGTATTTCTATAACTTACTTATGGCTATTTGTCCTTTATGAATCGTTTTTCTAGTTTTTTGGGGACTTTTGCCTATACAGTAGAGTGTTATCCTACTATTTTTTTTATTTTACTCACTTATATAGCACCATTAATTCCACAGCGCTTCACAGACATTATTGGCACTGTCCCTGATGGGGCTCACAATCTAAATTCCCTATCAGTATGTCTTTGGAATGTGGGAGAAAACCCACGCAAACACGGGGAGAACATACAAACTCCTTGCAGATGTTGTCCTTGGTGGGATTTTAACCCAGGACCCCAGCGCTGCAAGGTTGCAGTGCTAACCACTGAGCCACCATGTTGCTCTAAAAATCCTACAAAATATATACCCTTTATGCACGATATATAGTTAATTAAATTTGAGGTAGCACATTTTGGCTGAATGTTTGTTCTTCTATGTAGAAACAGGAAGTCTCGTTTGCTTGCATGGGTTATCCCCCTCTTCAACTCCTAACCCAGCTGTTTTCGCATCCCCTGCCAGGGACTTTTGCAGTGACTCATGAGTCATGCCGGGAAAATTGCCCTCCTGATTCTACATAGAGCTTAGATCGATTCAGCTAGTCAGTTTTTAATCATGTGATGTCATAGACCTAATGGAAAGAGAAGAATTAGCTGGGTAGAAAGGCAAAATGAGCAATTTTAAGTATGCAGTGCTATGTAATATGACGACTGTAGTATATTAAGAAAATACAAATTTTGGTGCTTCTTTAGCTGAATCTATTGAATGAATGTAGGCTACAATAAAATACATACACTAGATCAAAAGTGAGCAGGTTTTGCTCCCATTTTATTCCTGCTTCTCCGCCTTATTGTTCCAGAGATAGGGACCTTTTTATTCAGTGTTGTTCGTATAGTTTTTATAAGGGGGCGTGATTTACAGTGTCACATTGCAAAGCAGCCCTGTGATCCACACGTCCTTGGTAAGGGCTATGAAAACTAGAAGCAAATAAAATATCATATAACATATCTTTGGAACTGTATGGCTTAGAAAAATATGGCATACTCAGGGCAGCAGCAGAAATTAAATAAAAGCAAAAATTGCACACTTATGATCTGATGATAGGTTCTTGTTGCAAATTAACTTAATGTAAAATGCATACAAAGGTATCTCTTGGTGTTGGAATATTTTACATCTATCACTATGCCCACACAACAGCCCCACTAGTTATATACAGTATCCTGTGTTATTATGAAGAAAACGCTTGTTCAGTTGTGAAAGTCACCATTCTCTTGTTCACTTGCTATTACTTTCAAGCGGTAGAGTTCAGATTCTGCTGTATTTATGTATGATGTATCTGTTCTTCCACACTAAATATTGTGTAATGAAAGCAAGTTTACAACTCCCATCATCCCATAATTATTATTACTGTTCTCCAAGTTCTGTGCCTTCCCAACTTCTTAATAAAAACAAGATAAATGTATCATCTATTGCACACCTAGAAAAAAAATCCTGTATTCTGCGTGGGCTGCAAACACACATTGCAACTTACCCAGTCTTTGAGGTTTAAACGTGAAGAACAGGAAATGTTTTGAGTCAGAATCTGTTAAAAAGTATATGTATCAGAATATGTTCCTGTCCAAACAAAGATGAAAGAAATTAGAGGCTGGCAAGGCATTTAGCATAAATGTAATATATTCATTTCTGATATGTAGACAAGCCAAAATTACACAATCATAAGAGCATGTGCCAAGACTTCTACTCCGCACTGTGCCGACAGCATGTAAATTATACACTTATCCCTCTTATGTATTAAGTGCAAAAGGAGAACTAGATGTAAATGCCTTATTTGATTAGTGTACATAATAAAGAGAATTGCGAGAAATCAAAAGCCTATTTATAAGGCATTTCTGGACTCCTGCTTCTTGGAAGGCAAGGAATCTAAAGAATGTTTTGCAGAAAACGATGAGCAGCTTTTGAAGTGTGATAGGTTTCTACTGCCGAGGAATGGTCGAATTAAAGTAGATAGTGCTCAAAAATAACTTGGATCCCCATGAATCATATATATGACTTTATACCATTTCTCTAATGTTGACTATCACATTCCTCATATCGAGTGTATCGGCTTCATGTGTAGGATCTTCGACTGCTTAGAAATCTACTAAGACAGGAAAATGAGCTTTACACAACTACTGCTCTGTGTTACACCATAATTACACCGTAGGGTCAAGGAGAAAGTTTAATCACAACTCAAAAATATTTTTTTAGCTGTGAATCAGGAGGAAGTCGAAGCAATAGACCGAAAGGAAACCTTCCAAATTAGTGTCAGTTCCTCCATGTTTTCATTATCCGTTACCTACAATTTATGTATGGGTAATGCACAAATTGCTGGCTCCGTACCCCACCCATATTTCTTTGGCATTCGCTTCTGCACGCGTTACCTGAAAAAAGCCTGTGTCTATTGTCCATGTGTGCGTAAAATGTATCTAAGGTGCAAAAAAAAAAAAGACATTAACACACATCTGTGAGCCAGGATGCAATTATTATATGTAATGAAGCCAGGCAAACATACCACAAAGCAGACATTTTATAGCTCAATCATAAACGGCTGGCACTTTTTTTTACCAGCAACTCTACACGGCTTATTGCAAAATGCACATGGCCAGCACTTGCCAAATAATACATTCACACATATTCAACCTGAAAAAGATTACATTCAAGTCAATGATTTCATCAGCTGGAAGCCATGCGTTGGACGGTTGGGCTCAGGCCAGTTGTCTTTCTGTATTCCAAACTCACGTTTATTTCTACAGATACGTACATTAACACGTTGGATATTCCAGGTGGCGGAGCTCTTCAGTTTTATTGTCATTTAGCTGAGCAGCAGAGTAAGCCATATCAAGGTTGGGCGTAATATTGTCATTAGCGTAGCACGTAGAAGAGATACCGGCAAACTGTCTCCTTTTACATATAATATTACCTTTCATGGATGGGATGTCTTGTCTTATAAACATACTTTCTCTATGTGCATGCTGATGGTGGTTAAATGGAATGACTGGCAGGTTTTTCTTTTTCCTGCTCTTTGGATTTTTATAAGACACTTGTCTTGAAACCCCATACAATAAAAATGTAGGGTGAAGTTCCTTCCCGATGCTATAACATTTCATTTAGCTTTTCATATTTTGCAAATGTTGCAACTTATTACATACTGATAGTTATGCTTTGCATGCCAGGCTCATAGGCACCCAGGATTATTATTAATAGATCCTTTATATGTTGTAGTGTACAATACATATGACTTTAGTTTCCTGTTGATATGCTGCAAGTTTGAGAAAATAAATAAATCTTTATATAGCGCTAGCATATTCCGCAGCGCTTTACAGTTTGCACACATTATCGTCGCTGTCCCCGAAGGGGCTCACAATCTAGATTCCCTATCAGTATGTTTTTGGAATGTTGGAGGAAACCCACGCAAACATGGGGAGAACATACAAACTCCTTGCAGATGTTGTCCTTGGTGGGATTTGAACCTAGGACTCCAGTGCTGCAAGGCTGTAGTGCTATCCACTGAGCCACCATGCTGCCCAATATTTATTTATTTATTTATTTATTTATTACCTCTTAGGCCCCAGTGTGGCTGCACAGGCTTTACTAATAGAATGTCTGCCCCTGCCGAGCATGATGTGGCCTGGAGTCTCGGACAGTCCCATAAACTATTAAGTCTATTTCCACATATACATCTGTAAGCTACCCACCTGCCGTGCTCATTTTAGTATGAATATACAGTAACAGGTTTTTTTCTGATTGGAATATACAGATGTTTTACATTGAGAAGAATAGAGCCATTTTGTCTTCTGCTCGGTAAAGAAGACTAGGTGCCACCTCTGTTTTCAATAAGTCAGCATGCAGTCATCGTGTAACCCCTGTCATGCCGACAGGCACCCTTGCACATCATATATTTTGAAGAGGTGTGAACTATTTTTGTGTGAGCATGTAAAAAAAAAATCCCTTATAATAAACCAAAATGAACAAAGAACAGATGTCCTCTGCACAAAGGACACGCCATTTTATCACTTAGTTCATTTATTGTTGCTACAAGTGAAAGGGATCCATATGAAAACCATACAAGAGAGCACGTGCAGCTGACCTCTCCGATTTACACAGGCGCGGAGAAGGCCTGGTTCTGGATCCTTTGGCTCAGCCGACAACCAGACGCACCATTATTTTTAGCTTACCTGCCAAATGCTGGGTATACAACATGAGGCAAGTGATACATTTTTATATGTCTGGCTGTAATAAAACATCTGGCCTCCATTCTTAGTGCAGTATCCTGGCATGGAAGGCTGTTTGCTTCCAACACGTATTAGAGAAATCTGATTGCATTAAAGACACTATTAATTATTCTGAAAAGCACAAATAAAAAAAAAAATCTTTTTGAATATAATATTCTTTTATCATATGAGGCAGGGGAATTTCTTCTAGTTTTCTCATTTTCTTTGCGGTTTTATCAATTTGCTGCATTTTTACTGTTCAGATAGTTTCCTAATAATGAATATGAGTACTGTATCTGAATGGTAGAAGGATGTTACCCCACTCATCTTTGTAGATCTGCTTTAATTAGGACATATTGATGGGTTTTCTTGCCTATATGTTTGTTTGATGTTCTGCCACAGCCTTTCTATAGGGTGTAAGTCAAGAATTGGAATAGGCCAGTTTCCTTAGCTGTTCCTTAGCAGTCTTGGATGCTGAGTATGCATCGCACATGGCAGAATTAATAAATTCTCCAATGATAACACCTTGTCTAGATCTTAGGCGCCAAATATCCTGACACCATCACACTACAACCAGCTGTTGGTTCAGTGTTAATAAGGGTGAAATGCTGCATGTCATATACGTTAGATCCAATTATCACAGCTCGCATTATTGTGCGTTCACAATGCAGCCTCCGGGCTTAGGTACGATGACAATGGCTAATGCTTTTACAGGACAGGAGTCCAACAATCACTAAACTCATACTACATGAAACAGATGACATATGAGCTGTCTGATGATCAGTGCCCAATTGTACGCTATTCCCATCCAGCAAAGTAACAGAGTGACCAAAAATCATTAAGTCTAATTCTGCTCAGTGATTCAGTTAAGTAGTATACGCTCACTCTTGTGCGTTCTTTGGCTTGCCTCCCTGTTTTGCTACTTGTTTGGAAGCATGAATGATATCATTAATAATCTGGCAGCGAGATCTCCTGCTTGCCGCTAGAGGAATATCGTCAGTCAAGCTGTTATCATGTAGAACCTAAAAAATACATATATATATATATATATGTATATATATATATATATATATATATATATATATATATATATATATATATATCAGCATTCCAGAGAGAAGCTATAAGGGGAGATGCCACATACCATCACACATGTGTCTTGTCATGTTGTTTGTATTCCGTCATGCCTCTTTACTATGAGCATGCAACATGGCGCAGTCAGAAACTTCCACAATTAAAATGAAACAAATGGATCCTTTGAAGACGCAGCAATCAGAGACTGCCTTGAATCTTTGTGTTTTCTAGCAATCTGTTCTTTGTTCACGGGACAGAAAGAAAATGCTTGTTTTGTGTAACAGTCAATAGAAGGGTTTGATTACAATCCACGAGGGAACGCCGAGCCTTACTGGATACTTTTCGAAATTGACAAGTTTCAGGAAGAAAATGGGCAAATTGCAAAGCAAATGCAGCATTACAGTGGGGGTATGTGTCAACAACAGAAAAATTAAATCTAAAACGAAATCTTTATAAAATAATCTAAAAACAACTGACCACTGCACACATGAATTCCTTAATATTAAAAATGAGTTTAAGTATCCTAAAAAGGGTACACTTTCCCTATTATTACACCATAATTATTCCCTTACTTGCCACAGAGATTGGCATCCTAAGGACAGAGAAATGGTGCTCCCACTCAATGTGGACTCCCCCGCACTCACCCTGGAAAACCTTATCCTGCACCAGAGATATTAATACAAGGATGAAGGCCAAAGAAGGTCAAATACAAATCCTCTCAAAACCTCAATATGACCATAGGAAGTAAATGATAAGCGCCAATTGTCCCAACTGATTTGTTTTAAAAACTGATACTTAAATAACTGAACCAATATGGGTCATGGTTTCAAACTAATTTATTACAATGTGAAAGCCATGATTAGGCATAACAGGCTACATGCCCAGGATATATTGTTATATGCAGCAAACTGTCACTTATCTTAATGCTGGTTTCATATGCCGTCTCGCCTCCACACATTTCCCCTCTCAGAGGTTCCTCAGGAGGCTTCCAGATAATTGAGATGTCCAAGCATGACATGTGATGTCCAAGCACTCTGATGTGAGTTCATTCTACTTCTTCCATTCTGCCATGATGGTCTCAGAACAGTGGGGGTACATTGATGTAGATGGGCATACACTGGGGCTACATTACCACTTTTCTCTAGACTCAATGCCGTCTAATCAAATGTATTGCCATACTGTGTTACGATGGGAATCCATAATATGTCATTGTAAATTAGGATGATGGTTCAGATACAGAGAGAGTTAAGAGAGTGTTTTGGCTGTTTCTGTATTTCCTATAGAGAGTGCCTGTGCATGGGCAGCTAACTCTTTACCAGGCCCCCCCAAAATATTTTTTAGACCTTCTTTATCAGCATGCCTAGGACAAAATGTGGTTGAGACAACACTAATAATAGCCAGTTGTACCATTGATTTGGTGGCTCAATATAGCAATAGTGAAAGTTTGGAAAAAACTGTAAAGTGGTAGTCCCCTTTCAGTCAATATTCATCCTCAGGTGCAGTTTATTATATATATTTATTTATATGGCTCTGGCAAAAATTAAGAGACCACTGCAAAATTTTCAGTTTGTCTGATTTTTCTCTTTATAGGTATATTTTTAAGTAAAATGTAAATTGCTCTTTTATTCTATAAACTATTGACAACATGTCTCCAAATTTCTAAGCAATAAATTGTGTGTTTATTTTCAGAAAATGACAAATGGTCAAAATAACAAAAAAATGCAGTGCTTGCAGACCTCAAATAATGCTAAGAAAACAAGTTCATAATCATTTAGAAACAACAATACATTATAATGTTTTAACTCAGGAAGAGTTCAGAAATCAATATTTTGTGGAATAACCATGATTTTTAATCACAGCTTTCATGTGTCTTGGCATGCTTTCCACCAGTCTTTCACACTCCTTATGCCACTCCTTGCACAAAAATTTAAGCAGTTCTTCTTTGTTTGATGGCTTGTGACTATCCATCTTCCTCTTGAATACATTCCAGAGGTTTTCAATGGGGTTCAGGTCTGGAGATTGGGCTGGCCATGACAGGGATTTGATGTGGTGGTCCTTCATCCACACATTGATTGACCTAGCTGTGTGGCATGGCGCATTGTCCTGCTGGAAAAACAAGTCCTCAGAGTTGAGGAACATTGCCTAAGCAGAAGAAATCAACTGTTTTTTCCAGGATAACCTTGTTTACGGCTTGATTCATACCTCCTTTGCAAAGATTAACCTGCCAAATTCCAGCCTTGCTGAAGCAGCCCCAGATCATCACCGATCCTCCACCAAATTTCACAGTGGGTGCAAACACCGTGGCTTGTATTCCTCTCCAGGTCTCCATTTAACCATTAGACGACCAAGTGTTGTGCAAAGCTGAAAATTAGACTCATCAGAGAATATTACCTTTCCTCCAGTCCTCTATGGTCCAATCCTTGTGGTCTTTGGCAAACTTCAGCCTGGCTCTCCTTTGCTTCTTATTGATGAAAGGCTTTTTTCTAGCTTTACATGACTTGAGCCCTGCCTCTAGGAGCCCGTTACGAACTGTTCTTGCCGTGCACTTCACCCCACCTGCCATTCCTTTTGTAGGTCACTTGATGTCATCATGTGGTTGCTGAGTGACATTCGAATACGATGACGGTCATCCCGGTCAGTGGAGAGTCGTTTTTGTCCTCTGCCGGTCTGTAGCTTTGTTGTCCCAAATGTCTGCTGCTTGACCTTGTTATAATTGACTGCCGTCTTAGGCTACTTTCACACTTGCGTTTTATCATGCAGCGCATCGTGCGCTATCGGATGCATGCGCAATGTTCCCCTATCTTTAACATGGCGGGCACAGGGTCTAGCGCTTGCACGCGTTCAGCGTTTGGCATGCGCTGCGCATTTTCCAGGTGTGCGTCCATACGCGCTAGACGCTACATGTTGCATTTTTTTTCCGCCCAACCGCTTTAAAAGAGCGCGTGCGCACGTGTGCGCATGCTATGCACAAAAAATAACATTGCAGTCTATGGGTGCGCTGGCGTGCGCATGGTTTTGCGCTCGTCAACGCTTTTGCACGCACGCGATTTTGGAGTAAATAATGTCTAAACACTTGTTTAAACCACCCCCTACACAAGATACATTGTTTGTGAGGAGTGTAGATAAAAAGTTGATAGAGACAGATGATAGAGACAGATGATAGAGACATAAATGATAGAGACAGAGATGATAGAGATGATAGAGACAGATGATAGAGACAGAGATGATAGAAATGATAGAGACAAATGATAGAGACAGAGATGATAGAGACAGATGATAGAGACCGAGATGATAGAGACAGATGATAGAGACAGATGATAGAGACAGATGATAGAGACAGAGATGATAGAGATGAGAGACACAGAGATGATAGAGAGAGATGATAGAGACAGAGATTATAGAGACAGATGATAGAGACAGAGATGATAGAGATGATAGAGACAGATGATAGAGACAGATGATAGATGATAGACAGATGATAGAGACAGAGATGATAGAGACAGAGATGATAGAGACAGATGATAGAAACAGAGATGATAGAGACAGAGTTGATAGAAATATGACACGTAGACAACCCATGTGCCGAAAAAACGCAAACGCATGCAAAAACGCTTGAAATCGCATACAAACGCTGCATTTTTGGTCATAATGCGTACACTGATGCAACTAAATATCGCAGCGTTTATAAGCGTTTGCATGCGTTTTTTTAATGCGTTTCATGTGCGCACTATGCGCTGCACAAAAAAACGCAAGTGTGAAAGTAGCCTTAGAAATTTTAAGGATGGAGGCAACATGGCGCTCACTGTATCCCTCTGCTGGTAAAGCCAGAATTGAGCCCTTCTTTTCCTCACTCAAGACTTTTCTTTTCAAATCCCTTGGCATGGTTAAAAGTTATTTTTTCATTCCTATTACTTTTGGGATATTGCTAGCACTTGTTTTGCCGTTCAGCTTGTCTTATTGCAAGAGGATTGTGAACACCACAGCAGTGTTTTTATACTTTCCTTCGTTAAATAAGATTTGGTTCAGGTGATCACCTAATCAGAAGCACATTAAGTAGAATGAGGTGTACTCTGGTTGGAATTCAACTGACACTGGAATGGAATGGCTGTCAGACATGTAGAGAAGCTGATTTTTATAAAACTTTGCAGTGGTCTCTTAATTTTAATACTACTGACACCGAATTTCCAAGCAATAAATTTAGAAGGATGTTACCCCACTCATCTTTGTAGATCTGCTTTAATTAGGACATATTGATGGGTTTTCTTGCCTATATGTTTGTTTGATGTTCTGCCACAGCCTTTCTATAGGGTGTAAGTCAAGAATTGGAATAGGCCAGTTTCCTTAGCTGTTCCTTAGCAGTCTTGGATGCTGAGTATGCATCGCACATGGCAGAATTAATAAATTCTCCAATGATAACACCTTGTCTAGATCTTAGGCGCCAAATATCCTGACACCATCACACTACAACCAGCTGTTGGTTCAGTGTTAATAAGGGTGAAATGCTGCATGTCATATACGTTAGATCCAATTATCACAGCTCGCATTATTGTGCGTTCACAATGCAGCCTCCGGGCTTAGGTACGATGACAATGGCTAATGCTTTTACAGGACAGGAGTCCAACAATCACTAAACTCATACTACATGAAACAGATGACATATGAGCTGTCTGATGATCAGTGCCCAATTGTACGCTATTCCCATCCAGCAAAGTAACAGAGTGACCAAAAATCATTAAGTCTAATTCTGCTCAGTGATTCAGTTAAGTAGTATACGCTCACTCTTGTGCGTTCTTTGGCTTGCCTCCCTGTTTTGCTACTTGTTTGGAAGCATGAATGATATCATTAATAATCTGGCAGCGAGATCTCCTGCTTGCCGCTAGAGGAATATCGTCAGTCAAGCTGTTATCATGTAGAACCTAAAAAAATACATATATATATATTTATGTATATATTATATATATATATATATATATATATATATATATCAGCATTCCAGAGAGAAGCTATAAGGGGAGATGCCACATACCATCACACATGTGTCTTGTCATGTTGTTTGTATTCCGTCATGCCTCTTTACTATGAGCATGCAACATGGCGCAGTCAGAAACTTCCACAATTAAAATGAAACAAATGGATCCTTTGAAGACGCAGCAATCAGAGACTGCCTTGAATCTTTGTGTTTTCTAGCAATCTGTTCTTTGTTCACGGGACAGAAAGAAAATGCTTGTTTTGTGTAACAGTCAATAGAAGGGTTTGATTACAATCCACGAGGGAACGCCGAGCCTTACTGGATACTTTTCGAAATTGACAAGTTTCAGGAAGAAAATGGGCAAATTGCAAAGCAAATGCAGCATTACAGTGGGGGTATGTGTCAACAACAGAAAAATTAAATCTAAAACGAAATCTTTATAAAATAATCTAAAAACAACTGACCACTGCACACATGAATTCCTTAATATTAAAAATGAGTTTAAGTATCCTAAAAAGGGTACACTTTCCCTATTATTACACCATAATTATTCCCTTACTTGCCACAGAGATTGGCATCCTAAGGACAGAGAAATGGTGCTCCCACTCAATGTGGACTCCCCCGCACTCACCCTGGAAAACCTTATCCTGCACCAGAGATATTAATACAAGGATGAAGGCCAAAGAAGGTCAAATACAAATCCTCTCAAAACCTCAATATGACCATAGGAAGTAAATGATAAGCGCCAATTGTCCCAACTGATTTGTTTTAAAAACTGATACTTAAATAACTGAACCAATATGGGTCATGGTTTCAAACTAATTTATTACAATGTGAAAGCCATGATTAGGCATAACAGGCTACATGCCCAGGATATATTGTTATATGCAGCAAACTGTCACTTATCTTAATGCTGGTTTCATATGCCGTCTCGCCTCCACACATTTCCCCTCTCAGAGGTTCCTCAGGAGGCTTCCAGATAATTGAGATGTCCAAGCATGACATGTGATGTCCAAGCACTCTGATGTGAGTTCATTCTACTTCTTCCATTCTGCCATGATGGTCTCAGAACAGTGGGGTACATTGATGTAGATGGGCATACACTGGGCTACATTACCACTTTTCTCTAGACTCAATGCCGTCTAATCAAATGTATTGCCATACTGTGTTACGATGGGAATCCATAATATGTCATTGTAAATTAGGATGATGGTTCAGATACAGAGAGAGTTAAGAGAGTGTTTTGGCTGTTTCTGTATTTCCTTAGAGAGTGCCTGTGCATGGGCAGCTAACTCTTTACCAGGCCCCCCCAAAATATTTTTTAGACCTTCTTTATCAGCATGCCTAGGACAAAATGTGGTTGAGACAACACTAATAATAGCCAGTTGTACCATTGATTTGGTGGCTCAATATAGCAATAGTGAAAGTTTGGAAAAAACTGTAAAGTGGTAGTCCCCTTTCAGTCAATATTCATCCTCAGGTGCAGTTTATTATATATATTTATTTATATGGCTCTGGCAAAAATTAAGAGACCACTGCAAAATTTTTCAGTTTGTCTGATTTTTCTCTTTATAGGTATATTTTAAGTAAAATGTAAATTGCTCTTTTATTCTATAAACTATTGACAACATGTCTCCAAATTTCTAAGCAATAAATTGTGTGTTTATTTTCAGAAAATGACAAATGGTCAAAATAACAAAAAAATGCAGTGCTTGCAGACCTCAAATAATGCTAAGAAAACAAGTTCATAATCATTTAGAAACAACAATACATTATAATGTTTTAACTCAGGAAGAGTTCAGAAATCAATATTTTGTGGAATAACCATGATTTTTAATCACAGCTTTCATGTGTCTTGGCATGCTTTCCACCAGTCTTTCACACTCCTTATGCCACTCCTTGCACAAAAATTTAAGCAGTTCTTCTTTGTTTGATGGCTTGTGACTATCCATCTTCCTCTTGAATACATTCCAGAGGTTTTCAATGGGGTTCAGGTCTGGAGATTGGGCTGGCCATGACAGGGATTTGATGTGGTGGTCCTTCATCCACACATTGATTGACCTAGCTGTGTGGCATGGCGCATTGTCCTGCTGGAAAAACAAGTCCTCAGAGTTGAGGAACATTGCCTAAGCAGAAGAAATCAACTGTTTTTCCAGGATAACCTTGTTTACGGCTTGATTCATACCTCCTTTGCAAAGATTAACCTGCCAAATTCCAGCCTTGCTGAAGCAGCCCCAGATCATCACCGATCCTCCACCAAATTTCACAGTGGGTGCAAACACCGTGGCTTGTATTCCTCTCCAGGTCTCCATTTAACCATTAGACGACCAAGTGTTGTGCAAAGCTGAAAATTAGACTCATCAGAGAATATTACCTTTCCTCCAGTCCTCTATGGTCCAATCCTTGTGGTCTTTGGCAAACTTCAGCCTGGCTCTCCTTTGCTTCTTATTGATGAAAGGCTTTTTTCTAGCTTTACATGACTTGAGCCCTGCCTCTAGGAGCCCGTTACGAACTGTTCTTGCCGTGCACTTCACCCCACCTGCCATTCCTTTTGTAGGTCACTTGATGTCATCATGTGGTTGCTGAGTGACATTCGAATACGATGACGGTCATCCCGGTCAGTGGAGAGTCGTTTTTGTCCTCTGCCGGTCTGTAGCTTTGTTGTCCCAAATGTCTGCTGCTTGACCTTGTTATAATTGACTGCCGTCTTAGGCTACTTTCACACTTGCGTTTTATCATGCAGCGCATCGTGCGCTATCGGATGCATGCGCAATGTTCCCCTATCTTTAACATGGCGGGCACAGGGTCTAGCGCTTGCACGCGTTCAGCGTTTGGCATGCGCTGCGCATTTTCCAGGTGTGCGTCCATACGCGCTAGACGCTACATGTTGCATTTTTTTTCCGCCCAACCGCTTTAAAAGAGCGCGTGCGCACGTGTGCGCATGCTATGCACAAAAAATAACATTGCAGTCTATGGGTGCGCTGGCGTGCGCATGGTTTTGCGCTCGTCAACGCTTTTGCACGCACGCGATTTTGGAGTAAATAATGTCTAAACACTTGTTTAAAACCACCCCCTACACAAGATACATTGTTTGTGAGGAGTGTAGATAAAAAGTTGATAGAGACAGATGATAGAGACAGATGATAGAGACATAAATGATAGAGACAGAGATGATAGAGATGATAGAGACAGATGATAGAGACAGAGATGATAGAAATGATAGAGACAAATGATAGAGACAGAGATGATAGAGACAGATGATAGAGACCGAGATGATAGAGACAGATGATAGAGACAGATGATAGAGACAGATGATAGAGACAGAGATGATAGAGATGAGAGACACAGAGATGATAGAGAGAGATGATAGAGACAGAGATTATAGAGACAGATGATAGAGACAGAGATGATAGAGATGATAGAGACAGATGATAGAGACAGATGATAGATGATAGACAGATGATAGAGACAGAGATGATAGAGACAGAGATGATAGAGACAGATATAGAAACAGAGATGATAGAGACAGAGTTGATAGAAATATGACACGTAGACAACCCATGTGCCAAAAAAAACGCAAACGCATGCAAAAACGCTTGAAATCGCATACAAACGCTGCATTTTTGGTCATAATGCGTACACTGATGCAACTAAATATCGCAGCGTTTATAAGCGTTTGCATGCGTTTTTAATGCGTTTCATGTGCGCACTATGCGCTGCACAAAAAAACGCAAGTGTGAAAGTAGCCTTAGAAATTTTAAGGATGGAGGCAACATGGCGCTCACTGTATCCCTCTGCTGGTAAAGCCAGAATTGAGCCCTTCTTTTCCACTCAAGACTTTTCTTTTCAAATCCCTTGGCATGGTTAAAAGTTATTTTTTCATTCCTATTACTTTTGGGATATTGCTAGCACTTGTTTTTGCCGTTCAGCTTGTCTTATTGCAAGAGGATTGTGAACACCACAGCAGTGTTTTTATACTTTCCTTCGTTAAATAAGATTTGGTTCAGGTGATCCCCTAATCAGAAGCACATTAAGTAGAATGAGGTGTACTCTGGTTGGAATTCAACTGACACTGGAATGGAATGGCTGTCAGACATGTAGAGAAGCTGATTTTTATAAAACTTTGCAGTGGTCTCTTAATTTTTAATACTACTGACACCGAATTTCCAAGCAATAAATTTAGTATTTTTTTTCTGACACAGAAAATGGTCTAAGTTAAAAAAACCCAGTGCTTTCAGACCTCAAATAATGCAAAGAAAACAAGTTCATGATCATTTAGAAACAAAAATACTATTGTTTTAACTCAGGATTCAGGAAGTGTTCAGAAATCAGTATTTTGTGGAATAACCATGATTTTTAAAACAGCTTTCATGCATCTTGGCATGCTTGCCATCAGACTTTCACACTGTTTTCTAGTTGCAAAAAATTAAGCAGTTCTTTGTTTGATGGCTGGTGACTATACATCATCCTCTTGATCTCATTCCAGAGGTTTTCAATAGGGTTTAGGTCTGGAGAATGGGCTGGCCATGACAGGGTTTTGATGTGGTGGTCTCTTAATTTTTGCCAGACCTGTATAATGTGTATATATATATATATACATACATATATATATATATATAAATATATATATATATATTATGTGAGACAGTGAAGGAATATGTGGTGAATGAGGTGTATATTTCACCTAAGTACCTTGCTGACTGGTATGAGCGAAATGTGTGGCTTTGTAAACCTGGTGGTAAAGAAGGTCACTACACCTGCCATTCAGTACACGCTTGCAGCTCAGACCTGAATCCACTCAGGTGTTGATTAGGAAGCCAGAAGTAGGTGTCTGCAAACACAATCTGGGAGCTCATTCAGTCTGGACAGGGGTCCAGACACAGAAGGTGTCTCCAAGAGTGTGGGAGCTGTCTTTAGCCCGGACACAGGGAGGTGTCTGGCACAAGGAAGCAGTCTCTAAGAGTGTGAGCTATCTCAGTCTGGGTGCAGGAAGTACCCCGGACACAGGAGTAGTCGCAGTGAGAATCCGTGCGAATAGCGATCTGAATAGGAGGTGACCTCTCTCAAGTCTGGACATTGGAGTTGCTTCGGACTAAAGAGGGTGCTGGAAACCCATACTGGTAACATATGGATGTGTTGTTTTGGGCCAGACTGGTGAGTCGGGTCCCGGATAGAGAGGGCCTCATCTAAGTGTAATTTAGTGGTAACAAGCCCAGGTTTTCTGTTTTGATTT